>VZRZ01006255.1:144814-301841 GCA_013398175.1 Climacteris rufus | reverse complement strand
CGCCGCCGCAGGGCCGGGGGTCGGGGACCAGGGGTCGGGCCGGCCCGGGGGCAGGGCCGCGGGACCCGCGCCCGCAGGAGCAGCCGAGGCACACGTGGCGCTGCCCGGCGGTAGCGGCCCAGGTTCGGTAACACCCCCCGAACCGCGGCCGCGCCGGGCCGCGGGCTGCTCTGCAGGCTCAGTAAGTGAGTGAAACCATCTGAGCTGTGCTCTTGACGCGTTCCAGTAACAGGTAGTCGTTGATAGACACCAAGCTCAAAGGCCCAGAAAAGGCATCCGAATGCTTACCCGGCTGTGTTTGCATTTGGGTGAAACAATGTCAGGGCAGGACTCCAGTTTTACACCAGTTGGTTCCAGTGAAGACACACCAGGTAAATCTTGAAGGATTGTGGTTTGGGGGTATGTTCTTTTTTAAGATGAGGAGGCTTCTGGAACACCACACTCTGACTAAAATCCTTCTGTACTGAAGAGTTCAGGGGGGTGGTTTTTTTCCCCACATTGCTCCAGTTAAAGGGAACAGTGAGCTACGAATTGTAATTTTACTGTCAGCTTGGGCATTTGAATTGTGTTTCTAACAGATTTTCCTTCCTCAGGCTGCATGTTGTGCTAATACAGAGAACCAATTTGCATAACTTCTGTCGATCTGAAGCACTGCCTGATCGCTTTCTGGTACAGAAGGTTAGTTTAAATGCTCTTTATATTTGTGATCTGATTAATTTTTCATGTTGGGAAATGTTTTCATCATTGTATATGATTACAGAGCATGTGGAAATGAAATATACTGAAAGAAATGCCAGCTTATTTGGAAAAGCGGTAATTTTGTTTCCTTTTTCTTTAGCATAACAATCCAGAAGGTCTAACTTGGTCCAAAAGATAATTCTCCAGTCTTGGGGTTAGCTTGTGGAGCAGTGTACACCTCCCTATTTGCCCATATTTACATTAGTAATGAATGATGTCCAGTTGGGTCATTCTGATCAGCCTTCTGGCTTTCCAGTAGAGGCCTTTTCTTTTGGCGAAAGTTATTATTTGATATTTCATTTAAGTAGCTTTGATGGTTATAGCTGTATGCAAGAAGGTTAAACGTGGAGATAGCAGAAGGTTTTCAAACAGTGCATAGCATGAATCTTTTTGTCCGATGGAAATTTATGGCAGTGAAAAAGCAATGTTCCATTGTAACCTTGCAGATTTTGGTGATATTTAATTACCTTAGCTCTTAAAAAGATATCACATAATGAATACTGGGTGGAGGAAAAACAGTGACAGCCTCTGTACTGCTTTATGCCCTGCCTGTAATTCTCAGCAGTGGCAGGAACACATCACAGGAGAAGAAGGGATCTCAGCAGAGTTCTGTTGTCAGTCCAATCACTCTTGAAACATCAGGTAAACTATGAAAGAAAGGAGGACGTTTTCTAGCTCTTGATCAGTTATTTTTGCAGGGTATCTCATTAAGCTACTTCAACTCTAAAAAAAAAAAAATTGATTTCCTATAGTAATTCTGTAATGCTCGAAGAAAAATAAATCACCCTTCTGAATGAAAAGCCGCTGACTCGTCACTCCCGGCGGCCGGCGAATATTGCACTCCTCTCGCAGTTCCCGAAGCCCGGGAGCTGCAGAACTTGGCGTGCGCTCGGTGCCGGCGGTCCCGCACTGCTGCGGCTGCCCGGGGCACCGCTGCTGGCAGCGCTGGAGCAGCCGCCCACCGGCACGGCNGGGGGCGGGAGGCGGACGAGGCGAGGGGAGCCCGGGCCGGGTCCCGCAGCATCCTGCCACCGCCGCACGGGGCTGCCCGGGATCCCGTGGGCTCCTCTCT
Source organism: Climacteris rufus (assembly GCA_013398175.1). NCBI lineage: Eukaryota > Metazoa > Chordata > Aves > Passeriformes > Climacteridae > Climacteris > Climacteris rufus. The sequence continues at coordinate 300,031 of VZRZ01006255.1, read as the reverse complement.
CTTCCCCTTCCATCTGCATTGAAGCACCGGGGAGCCGGAGCCAGCCGCTCCCGGGTCTGCCGAGGGAACCGACCGCCGCTGGAGCCGGGCAGACGGGCCCGGGAGAGCACGTTGCTCGCCGGGGGGTTCTTTGGGGCGAGGGGGCAAAAGAGGCTGCCGCCCGCCCCGTCTTCTCCTTCCCTGGGCACGTTCCCCTCCCCGTTTCTCATCCCCGCATCCCCGGTGCTCATCGGACGTGTCCGGGAGAGCGGGGCGGGGGGAATCCCCGGGCTTTCCGGCGGGCTCTCGGCGGTCCGCGGAGGCTCCGGATCAATGGCTCTGGGCTTCTCGCGGATCCTGCTCAGGGCAGCACCGCGGGCAGCCTGCGCTGGCTCTGGCAGCGCGTCCCAGCCGCACGGAGAGAGCGAGAGCGAGAGCGAGGAATGTTCTCGGCACCTTCTGTCCCCAACTTCTCGGAACACCCCGTCGCCAGCCGCTGTGCACCTCGCCGGGCGCCGTCCCACGGAGCCTTCCGGCCCGGTGCAGGCATGGTCCGGGGCGGCAGCGCCCCTGGGCCGGCTGGGCTCGGCGGCAGGCAGCGGGCGAGGGAGTGGGTGCCCCGGCCGAGAGGACGGCTCCCGGCGGGGAGCGGCGAGGGGCCTCTGGCAGCACGGAGCGTTCGGGCTTGCGTGGGCATCGAAAAACAGCCGAGCGGAGTTTAGTACAGTCAGCTCCTTTTGCTCACAGAAAGCGCAGAGCAACGTGCACCTGGGGAGCGTCAAGGGTAATATCTCATCGACTTACATAAACACCCACACTGACTCTGATAGAATTAGTTAGGCTGGCTAATACAAAAAATCTTAAGAGCGGCTTGTATTACAAAACCAGGTCTGTACAAGCTAAATGATAGCATTCCTGAATGTGTTTCTGCAGGCTTATACTTCAATTTCTCAATCACGACTTACCTAAAAAAAATGCACAGAGGGAGGAACATAATTCCTCTGCCCATGCGAATTACAAAACAGTTATATTGTTATAACATAAACTGAGTCCAAAACCATCTGAAAAGCGTCTGCTCGTTTAGTAACTTACCATGACCTAAAAGTTCAGATTTTACTTTTCAAAGCTACAAAAATGATCTGGACATCACAATTCAGCAAAATAAACTGCCTATAGCTCTAGTGGATGTGAGGTAGGCACCTGCACCATGCCTTTTCCTGAGCAGTGTTGACTTACCAGGTTTTTTAAGGAAAAACACCCCAGCTTTTCACTGCCTGAGGCATTTCTACTAGTGAGGTAGAACTCAAACAGCTGAGAGATCCAAAAGCAGGAGTAAGCACATCTGTTTTACCTTCCTGAATGCCTTTGGTCACTTCAGATTTGCTCTTCTGCCTCAGCCTTATTTGAACTCCTGAATAGCACTAGTTACTAGAAGAGCTCAAAAGCATGGACATTGTTATTGTTACCTGATTTTGCAGATGGGGAAACACATGAAAGTGGAATGACCTGCTCAATCTTGCTAGGCAGAACAAGAGCAAGAGATGCAGGTCTTTTGAGCCCTAAATCAAGATCCTGTGTTTAAGCTATACTAATCCAAACTCAGTATGATTCATGAATTTACATGTCTTAGTCCTTTTCTTTTTATAGCAGATAATGGGTGGAAACAGATTTGCTCAGCTCATCCAGTGTGTGTCTGAGCTGTCTCAGGGGGTAGCATGTGGACAAAGACTGCCTAAGTAGCACTGAGCAGTGCTGTTGCCTATTGCTTTCTGCACTGTTCTCCACACTGGTTTGCTTTCTGTTATAAATTCATTGACTCTGAATTCTGAATTGCATTTCCCCACCATGCATTCAAAACCAAGCTATCAGAGAAGGTGACTGTCCTACTTCTCTCAGTAGTTCCTGGGGAAGGTGGGGAGAATATCTACTGTTCTTATAAACTTTAGCATTCCCTGTCTGAGGAACTGTATAGATCTGTACATTCCCCTGTACATTTTTAAACCATTTACCATTTACTGTTCTTCTGTGGTGCTTCCTGATAAGAATCACAAAGCAATTTACAATCAGCAAACTGTCTTGTTTACTTCAGGTATTGGTATGTTTCTACTTTCACCTCCTTTTTTTTTAAAATCACTAATAGCTCAGAAGAAGCTTCTCAAGGACAACTATAAATAAATATGCATATACTTGAAAATACTGCACCTGATAATTTGAGGAAATCTCCAGGACTGAGAGATGTATGATAGAGACTTGTATCTAGATGAATGTTCTTTAAGAGTGCTTATTTCTCTAAGTTGCTTAGAGAACCACTCTTCTGATCTATTTGAGATATGTTTCAGAGCTTATGATTCAGTTTATGCTAGTACCTGTTTTCCTCCTTCCCGTACAAGGGATGCCTATGTGACATGCTCGATGTAAATGAGCTCTGAAGTTAGGCTAATGAATTGTACCCTTTCTTTCTACTTGACAGGTTTAGGTCTACAAAAGCATTTCACATAAAGCAAATAGTATGGTCTGATTTCCTAGAAGAAAGATCCTTGAACAAATATGTTAATGTTCCAATCTCTGACAATTCATACTGTAGAAAATTAGTGTCACAAGAGCCACAGTTGTACCTTTGCTTCCTTAACTGGTTTGGATGGTAAGTGCCTTTTATGAGCAGTGATACCCAAAAATGTTTTGGAATCTTCACTCCCTGATGATAGATTGAACTGACATATGCAGTACAGTCTAAAAGCAATAATGTACTGGCCCCCGTTGTTGGCATTTAAAGTTCCCTCCCTCTGTGTCTGTGATGAAAAGCCTCTGAATGTAAGGGGGGTGGTGACTGCTGTCCAGCTGGCATGGTTGAGATGTCACAGCTCCTGTTACAAAGGCTTCTCCCTCTCAGAGCTATGCTGCCTAAAGCCTCATCAAGTAAGAGCACTGAGAGCAAGCCAAAACCAGGACTGCAGAACATTTTAAGATTCTGTATCCTCCAAGAATTCCCACAAAGACAAAGCCACATACGAGATATTTGAACAGTCATTTAAAGGGACAACTGAAAATTGCCCTGCTATTTGAAGACATCTCCCCTGTTTTCACAAGTAACGCTAAAGATTATTATCAAAGAAAGAGATGAGATGACAGGGGAAAACATTATCCCTTTCTCTTCTCTCACCACTTTTCCACGTGCTTACCAACACACCAACACTCAGCTGTGCTGCTTCTCTTAAAGACAGCAATTTGAGGTTTTTTTCTATGAAGTTTGAGAGAGAAACTTAATTTTGTGTAGGAGAAGATGATAGTAAAACATTAATTGGGAGAAAGTACCTGGAGCTACTCAGAATTTGAAGGCTACATTTGAAATAAAGTCTTATATTAGAAAAAAAAATGTGCTTCTTTGAAGTATATTTTTAAAAAAAATTAATACATGTTTTGTGAGTTCACCTGTCTGTAGAAGGTCTCTAAAATTCCTAAGGTTTTCAGTCTTCTGCCCTATCAAAAGACAGCAGACCTATCCTTGATGCTGCTAGGTACAAAATAAGAACAAAAATTATCTCTTCACTTCCTTCAATTCCATGTCTAGAGCATACACTGGCTATACATTTTTGACATCCCTACACCAAATTATGCATGAAGAGTAGTAGTGAAGTTTGGTATTGCAAATCACAGTGCTGATTCAAAGATATGATTGTGGTTTCACAAAGAATTTGTGTAACTCTTCTACGTGAATATAGTCATTATGGAAAATAATGACCATAAACTAAAGCCCCAAGGAAATGAATATTCTCTTGCACAAGGAAAAGGCTATGCAGTGGTGTTGAAAAACCTGGATGTCTACTTAGTGTTGAGTCAAAGCTGGCTCAGGTTCTCAGATGGAGGCTCTCCAATGTGCTTCATAGTGACAGTGATACTCAGTGAATGATGAGACTTTTCAGTATGCCTGGGAAATTGGCAACATGCAGCTCTGTGTTAGCCAGTGTAAGTCAATACACACCAAGTCAGTATTAACTGGGGCTGATTCTTTTTTCATCTTGTGTATCCTCCTGAAAGATGTCATACTAGTAAAAGCTGGAAAGTTTTCATAGACTTTCAAGAGCCAGAATTCAAAGTGAAAGCCCTAACTGCTATTCCTTTCCTGAGAAACAAACCCACTTCCCACCCCAAGTGAATACACTTTCCTCTTCCTTACTGACTGTTCTTATGCTGACTCATTTTATCCCTGTCAATTATCTAAATGGATTGTTTTTCTGAAGGAGGATCATTTGTAGCTCTACATCTGTTATCATCCTTAGGTCCAGGTCCACAAAGCAACTTGGGTTTTGCCATGTCTTTGGGTTAGGCACCCAGCTTCAAGATCAGATATGACAATTTGGTTAGGGTATCCAAGTTTATTTCAACTCTTACTTCTTTACTGTGAGATATCCCAGAAAGGATTCTCACTGTAGAGAAATACTGAACAGAATTTCAGTGGAAGGCAGCAGTGATTAAAGGAGCCCAGAGAGACAGAAATTTAGGATTTGTCTTTGGTAGGAGACTGCCCTTTTCACTGAAATACACTCCTGTCTTGTTCTGCCTGTACTTTTTGGTCTGCCTGTGGAAGAAGTAGGGAATGTCAAAAGACCTTCTAAAGCAATTTTCCCACTTCCTGGCAATGGGTCTAAATATTACATATAAAGCCTAAAGAACTAGATAATCTCCTTTGCTGACAGTTTAGTTTCATTCAGAAATAATCTAAATGCTGTGCATTGCGCTGACCTTGGGATAAAGATGCTTACTGGATCAATGTCCTCGGGGATTTAGATGAGAGCACGTCTAACTAACAAATCTGAAACGGGTGGAAAAAATTAAAATGCACTATGAGTTTCAGCACAGGTCTAACTCTGGTGCTCTTTGGCTTGCATAAGAGCAGAATTTAGTGAACTTAGGAGTAAATACCTAGTGTATATCTTTTGAACCTGTAAATGTTAGACATCTAAATTCTGCAAAAGTGAAAATTAATTTTAGAGTATGCCCTTTTGAGTATGGGCATCGCTGTATCTCTTTATACACAGTGAAATAATGTAGTAAGATTCTAGTCTCATGAAATATGACAAAATTGCATCAGAGAGATAAGACTGCTTAGTTGGACTACTTACAGAATAAGGTTCAATAAGGTAAGATGATGACATTTTGCTTTGTGGTTGAACATTTGCCTTGCTTCTGGTTTGTGAATTCCTCATTTAGTATGTGGCTAAGCTGTGGGACTCCCTGCCTCAGGACTCTTTACACAAGTTTAAAAGGCAAGTGGATAAACTAGGAAAAAATCCATGAAAAGTTATTAAATACTTAGGCAGAACTCCTGGTGCAGAATCTGGTGGAGAATCAAAATCACTGTCTGTCTCTTCCCTTCCCCTCAGTCACTACATTCTTGCCCTATTTTATTACTATTTTTGAGTCACCTGCTGCTGGCTGTTTCAGAAAGATACAATTTTAGATGGATCCTTAGACTCATCTCTGCAACAGTTTGTACCTTCCTGTGCAAGGAAAGCTTCAGGCTGAAAGTCAATTGTAACAGCAGCAGCAGCACAATCGTAATTTTCAGTGTAAATACCCTTACAGCAATTCCCCTTTGGCTTAACTCTTGACTTCAAGCAAGCTATTCTTGATATGCCCTAGTGTGAGATCACACTAATGCATGCTTACTTCCTTCAGGAACAACACAGTCTACCAGAAAAGTCAAAGGAGATAGAGAAAATTACTAATTCCATAGGAAAAGTGTTTAGAAAGATTCAATTAGGACTGTGGCAGCCACTAGATTGTTTTTTTAGAGTTAAATTCAAGGAAACTGACTTATGTAAGCACTCTAATAGTTTAGGGAGAATTAATTCTGTATCATTCTTTCTCAGACTGGTTGGTTCCTATACTGTGAAATAAACTTTTTTTCACTGAGTAATTTCAAAAGAAATCAATACAATATATGCTTATGTCAGTGCTTACAAAGTCTCACTCAAGTTTACTCAATCTGCTGATTACAAATAGCTTCAAATTAAACTTCTAAGATGCACAGACATGATAAATGTGTCAGTATTTCCATAATAGTTATCACATCATTTTTGAAGATCTGTTGATCCTTTAGCATTTGATATGGCTTTAAACTGCAGGAATTCAATTGACTATATTTTTGTAATCCTATTACAGACACACTGCACCTTAAAAACTCTTTTTAAACACTTTACTCAGCTGTTTCACCTTATGAATACTTCCTCTCTTTTATTATACCTTTTTATTTTCTGAATAAAAATGTAACAGCCGAATGTACTTTTCTCTGCTTATATTTTATATTGATTATTCTTTGCCCTCAACCTGTTGTAAACATTAATAGTCAAGATTTTTTTCTGTTATTAATGACACAATCAATTTTTAATCCTTATGCAATAGAACTAATTTGTCTTCTAAACATCAAAGATATATATTTGTAGTCACTTATAAAAGAGTTTTTAACATCTTTCACAAATCTGCCTATTGATTAAGTTCTACGTGAAGTATTTTTAGAGAAGCTGTAGTTTAAAATGCCTTTAAAAATTCACCAAATAAGTGGACTGTAAGTCTTAGTGCACTAATGCAGGCCAACAGTTGGTGTCCTATTGTGCTAAATGCTTTGAAAACACAATGAAATTAAAGTTCTCTGAGCCAAACAATTTATGTTTAAAAGAGATGATACCATCAGTAAGTGTTCCAAGAACAGATTGCGGGGTATCTAAAAACTGTTGCCAACCAATACATTAACTGAGTTGGTGCTGTGCCTCAGGGCTGGAAACACTGTGTTCAGTGCTACTTTGCTTCATGGGATTGGCCCTGATGTTCAGGAAAGACACCATTTCTTGCTTTGGATCAGGCTTTTCTGTTCCTTCTGCAGGGAACATCTACACTGGGGGATGTTCTGATAAATCTAAGAGGTGTGATAATTAGAGAAAGAGTCACCTTCCTTTCACTCTGTTGTTGCACAATTTGACTGGAATGGAATCTAAAGCTGTGTTGTGAATGCTTGATATTTGCTTAGATCTTGAAAGTAACTGAAAGTAAATGAAATGTTTGAAGTGAAAAAATAAAGAAATATTGAGCAATTTAGGTTGTAAGAACCTTCTGGAAGTCACTGGAACTTTCTGGAAGTCCAACTCCTGCTCAAAGCAGATACAGCTGTATCAAATGGCAGTGGGTCTTGTCCAGTCCAGTTTTAAATGTTTCCGAGGATGGAGATTCCACATCCTCTTTAAGCAACTTCTTATATTTGGCCCAGCTCATGATGAAAAAAATTCCCTGTATCTGGATTTTCCTGTACTGCATCTGGACACATTGCCTCTCACCTTTATCATTGTACACCTCCAAGAAGAGTCTGCATCCATCATCTCTATAGGCTTCCTTTAGGTATTTGCAGAAATGGACCAGTATAGGCAAGTATGACAATTTGGCACTTGAAAGAATCATGCTGGAACAGAACCAAATAACAGTAGATAACATCTTGGATGATTTATGTCTTTGTTTTTCACACTGATTCCAAAGGCTCACAGAAATACCTAAATTTCTGCAAAAGAAAAACTCTGTTATTTTCAGTCTGGCCTCATGCATAACAAGAATAGTCCAATTAATATACCATAGGTGTCAGAAAGATAAACCATTCTGTAGCTGACCTGGAGAAGATCTCTCTAATACAATCACTGAAGGCCATAGATTAAAACTGCCCCTGGCAGATTCTGATAAAAAATATATATGTTTGGATTGGGTATGGAATAGGAAGGACACTACTAAAACTGTAGGCACTGCTGCAGTTTGTAGGGCAGCCCAGTGGTATTCACTGACAAAAGAGCTTTGAGATGCACCAAAAGTCTCAATAGTTATTTTAGCAACTTGACATCAGGAGGGGTAAAAACTGGTGTATAGCCCCTTCCCTGCCTTGTACTTGTTCTGTAGACTGCAGCTGTCAGAATGATGTATTTCAAGAATAGTCTTCAGGGAAAGGAATCCACTTCATTTGCTTTCCCATGGAGATTTCACACAAACAAGCATTAAAACTTGAAATTTGTGTTCTTTCAAATATAAAAACCAAGGGACAACATAGCCCAGTAATCCATCACATATTTGTTCTACATCACAAAGGAGGAACAGTGCTTACCTCCCTTGATGTCCCACTTAGAGCCTACAATGCACAGGCAAAAAACCCCAAGGCATTAGTACCCCTTGTGGAGATCAGATGTGTTAGTTGTGGCTGGAGCTGAAGTGCTCCATTGCTGTGCCAAGAGAAAAAGAACCATTTGGGACAAGTAAAACAAGGAAATAAGATACTCCAACCAAAGCCACCCTATTAGAAAGATACTGGACTGTGACTGCTATTTTTAGTGAGGAATCCTATTTAAAGTCTAATGCTAACCTATTCTCTTGGCCAGTTAATACCAAACATAATTGATGCTAGATGTTTATATAAAAAACCCCAACAACTGTGATGAGGTTTTGGGAGGCTGCTGCAATGGGCTTTGAAATTGGGCTTTGAAATGTCTGGGGACTCTTCTGCTTGGCTGTTGATTAAAATAGTAACATTTTGTCAAAGTGCCATTTGATCACAGAAATAAACTGCAGTTCCCTTTTCAGAGCTGCAGCTAAACCACTGTGTGGAATATAAAATGCCAATATGTAGTTATTAAAACAGGTGATCTGAAAGGCAAGAGTAACACTGAGTATTCCTAGAACAACTGCTTAAGGCTTTGTGAAGCCCAGATATTTAGCTGCATTTGTTCATTATGTCCACAAATATTTTCCACTCTCCTTACAATTAAAATGTTCTGGGAACAATACACATTAATCTTCAAGTTACATGTACTCAGAATATTTGCTTACATGCATATATATTTATATATATATACACATTTAATTTTTTTTCCCAAACTGTCTTTCTAATGTTATGAGTCATAAAAGTACTGTTCCCTAGTGATTTCTGTGAAACTTCTCTACCCCTTATTTGTTCCTCTTGCTCTAGCATAAGAAAATACTCCAGATCAATGTGTTCTGATCAAAAAGTTAGCTACTTCTGCTTCTGAATATATCCAGGAAGACAATTCATTTCACAATTTTTTTTTTCCAAGTTAAGTGCTTTGGGAACGTGGCTGTGATTAAAGCTGTCTCTTGAGAACATCAGGAGTGTTTTTAACACAATTCACAGATCAGAGAAAAATGATGTCTCACTCTGAGCAATGATTTTCAATTTGGGAATCAGCTGAGAGTTTACACATTATTTAGCTAATAATTATTAATTATAATTTTGTGTCCTCTCAGGTGGAAATCCTTGATTGGGAGACAAAGAAACAGCTATGCTTCCTAGATAAGGTAAAATAAAAATCTGTTTAAAAGGCTAGGTGACTTTTTTAGAAATTACTAATGTTTCTTAAGTAAACTTAGTGTTTATGAAAGGTATTTCATCTCCTTGTTGCCTTTCTTTGGCCACTTGCAATAATTACATAAACTTCATACTGACTACAGTGTACCTCAGCCCTTTTCCAGAAGGAGCTTTTGGGTAAAAAGGAAAACTTCGGTTGCTGTACTAAGATGGTACCAGTTGTGTCTTACTCAGAAACCAGGAAATTGTCACTGCTGTAGTAGTAGCTCTTGATTACTGCTGGAGAAGCTGCCTCTGAAACAGGTGTCAAAAATCGTCCTGCCCTTTTCCTGTCAGTACTTTGGATCATTCATACCAAGGCTAGACATCTGTAAGAAAGTTATACTGTTACATTGTCTTAAGTAACATTTCTATATGACTTAATAGTCTTAGACCTAGTAGTTGTCTTTCAAAATATGCATCTTACATATGCAATATTTTTGTTGCTTAGGTGGAACCAAATGCTACAATTAGAGAGATCAGATTGATGTTCCATAAATTATGTGAGTATAACTTCCACAGCAGCTCACATCACATCAGAATATCCAGTATATAAATAGGAAAAAATTACATAATTTGAAACATGTGATATACACACAAATAATGCTGATAACCTGGACATGAATGTGATCACAGTGAGATTTAAGTATAATTATTTTATGCTATCCTAATACATCTTTGTATTTTTTCCTGCTGCATAAATTATCACCTATACTAGTGTTGAATAATATTCATAACAACTTTTAAGTAAAGCTCATCTTGTTCTATTGCCTTCATTAGAATAATATTCATAAAAACTTTTAACGAAAGCTCATCTTGTTGTATTGCATTCATTACAGTAGTGGATGATCTAAACCAAACATTGTATATCACACCATTCTGTATGGTCTTACAGATCCTCGGTGGTATCCAGCAAGGCAGTCAATAAAACTTGATCCAAGTAAGTACTCGTGAGGTCTGGAGTAACTAAACTCTGAGGAGGGCCCTGGCAGGAAAGGGGTACTTAAGGCTGTTAGTGCTTAAGAATGAATTTCCATCTATGTTAATTAGCACTATGAAGGCTGAAGAGAATGCAGAACAAATATAATAATTCTTTGAAAGTAAACACAGTTCCACCCATGACCCTCGGGCTTGGTAATTAACTCAGGAATTTGCCCATTGTTCCAATGCACCTTCTAACCATTGAACACTTTTGCTTTCAAGACAGGCAGCACAGAATCTGGATATTAATTTCCCTTAGTGCAATGTAGTGCAATGATCTCCATGATGATGCTCAGCTGGGAGTACTAAAAAGGGCTGTGAGTTTGAGCTATCAATTCACATAATCCTCTGCTCTCAGGCAGGAATTACAGTTCTTTTGAGGGAAGCTAATGCAAAACACATTGCCATGGATGTAGCAATTGCTGACAAAGCTGATGACAGCTGGCTCACTTCATTAATACAGTTGTAGGTAGTGCTACTAGAAGCCTCTTAGTACATGGCCTGGGTGCACAAAAGAAAGTCTAATTGCCGAACTGTGTTAATTGATTTTAGCTAAACTATAGCACTTTCTTCCTTTGCTTTCATTAAGTATAATTTTATTTAAACAGTCCCTTAAAAGTATGCAGGTGAAGATTAATTCATTGTGTAAAATCTATCCATGGAAAAACAGGTGTATGAGTATCTTATTTCCTTCTTTGAAGGTCTCCCTTGTCAGGTTCTTCTATGAACTTATGTTGGGAGAGTGGCTGTGAGAAAATGCTGGCCTTCTGGAGATTCCCCCAAATCTAGGCTGTAAAAGCTTGAGTAGTAGCTCAAGTCCCATGAAATCGCCTCCTAGCTGGTTGTTCGGGAAAACAAAAGCAATGAAAATTTCTGTAGGAGAGTTTTCCAGTCACAGTTTATCCTATCTTCTGTTTGTCTGATGATGAGCACTGAGAAAAGTGGAATAGAGAGGAGAGAGATAGAGGTGCAGTTGACTAGGAGGTCAGTGAACTATGATAAAGGGCAGTGACCCATCAACAAACTCTGATGTTAGCAGTAATGAAACAAATCTATACTAGACTAGGCAGGCACATAGGATTCAGAATTCTCTTAAGTATTTTGGTATGAATAGAGGATCCAGGCTTATATGTGATTACAGGGATAAATAAAAATTAAGTATAAATATTCTTCGTCTGTTTATTGAGATTCCAATAAACCTACATCACATCAAGGAGTCTCACAGATTGGTTAAAGCACCATATAAAGCTAGTATTCTACCAAAGTTGACTCGAATTTCACTAAGATGTAATTATTTCTTTCCTTCTCAGAAGGAAAGTCCCTGAGGGATGAAGAAATCCTGCAGCACCTCCCTGTTGGCACAACTGCTACCTTATACTTTAAAGATTTAGGGCCACAGATAGGATGGACTACGGTGAGCTCTGCTGCAAGTCTGAGCCATTTGAATGGCTGGTGTTCCATAGTTAATCCTTACATCGCTTTTTGTCTCTCTCCAATATTTCGCATGATGTCTGCTCTGACAGTGGGTGCAGGCAATGAATCCTCATTGCTTCTGTTCATTCAGTCAGGGAAAGCAGTAACAGTTTGAATGCCTCGTTAGTTCTCTGGGACAGCAGCAGTGGAAAATCTGCTGCGGGGTGGGTTGGCTCTACAGAACTAAGATGCAGATTGGCAAATGAATTTAGATGTCTATTGCAAAATCACTAGGAACTAGGTGTGCAAACTCCTTTGGCAACCTGCTTCACAGGACCTGTGTATCTCCTGACAAAATTAGGACTACACTTCTATGAGTTTGTCCTGCAAAGAGGCATGTGAGCAACTTCACCTCAGTACTTGAAGCGACTTCAGCAAGGAAATGCATAAAAGTAACATTAGTGGCTGTGTGCATGTGCCTGTGTCCCAGGCTGCCAGTGACAGGCTAATGACAGCTGATAACTTCTGCAGTATTAGCAGCCATCCACAAAGACCTTGCATATTTACTGTCTTAGCTCAAATGCAAATTCTATCACAACTCACTTGGCAGGCAACACAGCACTGCTGTTTGTGCAGTGAGGTGACCAGTGACCCTTCCAGCTCTTTAGAAGGTCCTTGCTGCACATATTACACCAGTTCCAATAAACAGCGCAACATCAAGGGAAAAGTACCTCATAATTTAAAGGCATATTTACCCTTTATGAGACATTAATAAAATCTTGTGTTGATTACAAATAGCAAAGACAACATTAATAGTAGGTAAAATTTAAAAAGTCAAATGTTCTGCAAGACTGAATCTTCACATCACTACTTTGGATGCAATGCTGATAAGTCAGGCAGCTATTACACAATCAAAAAAATCAGGAAGATAGGCAAAATCTTCTAATGACTGTGTAGACTCCAAGACACACATGCATTAATGTATTCCAAAATATCACAGTGCAGAGTAACACCAGGCTTCTGTCATTCCATAATCTCTTTTAGGTTCTATTCTCCCTGCCCTTCAAGCTACTTCATTCAAACATGAGTTAATAAATACTTCAGTATTATCAAATAAAAAAAAAATTAACATCTCATCTACAAGCAAACCTGATGTTTGCCAGGGAAAATGCTGATTGTAACAAAGTCAATAACACAACTTTTTTGAGTATCAAAATAACTCGAAATACATCAGAGAATAGTGTTTGTTTGGGTTTCTTTTTTTTGTTTGTTTTGTTGTTGGGTTTTTGGTCGGTTGTTTTTTTCTGACTGAAATATAATCAATTTCCCTTCTTTCTCCATAAGTAAGGTATGGGCCTATCTTCCTCACTTCTATAAGTATGGAAAATTCAGCTGTTAATGTTTGGTCCAAAGTTAACTTCAATTTAAAGTGATGTTGCTAAGAAATACACACCTATCTGAAATGAAATCAAGTTAGAGAATAGCTTCTTTGGTTTCCTCTATATTTTTTCTTTCTTTTAATTTTCCTCTTAGTATTAATATTAAAGTTTGTTTGAACAGAGAATGAAATTACTGTTTCCCAGGACTGCTCTGCTAACTGTTCACACAGATGGGGTCACTGTGAACGCTTACAAGATGTGTTTCCAGTTTAAACAAAATTCATTCAGTAGAGGCAGAACTCCTATTTTTCAAGACAAACTCTTCACCAAATTTCATTTTAATCCAAAATAAAGCACGAGTGCACGAGAAGGATGAGAGCTGCATAAATGTAATATGCATGCATATTTGTCATGATCTCTGGGCTGCCATTATTATCTTTTCATACCCATACTGTGTCTGCTGCACTGGCAACGGCTGTTTGAATGCAGCTGAGGCAAACCATTGCAAAATATTTATGTGCATGTCTACCAGTCTCATAGCCCAAGCTCAAACCTTCTACTCCCTCCCTGCTTCTCTTAATGCCATCCTGGGTCAGTGGAGGTGCTTATCCCACTGCATTAGTTATCACAAGGAAACCAAAGCAAAACCATCATCTAATTCAGCTGTCTAATTATTTTCTCTCTTTTTGCAGGTATTTTTGATAGAATATACAGGTCCATTGTTCATCTATTTTCTGTTTTATTTCCGCATGACTTTTGTCTATGGACTGGATGAGAGGTTTACATCAAGTCCGCACCCAGTAGTTAAGTAAGTCCCTTTGCAGGCTTGAGCAGTATTTCTTGTAGTCTTATTCCAAATGTCTTGCCAGTCTTCATTTTTTAAATACTCTTAAATGCTTTTGTCTTGCTGTTTCTAGCTTGGCATGTATCTGCCATTCTTTCCACTACATCAAAAGATTGATTGAAACAGTATTTGTTCATCGGTTCTCCCGTGGGACTATGCCACTGAGGAATATTGTGAAGGTAAATTGTGTCAGAATCTATCCACAGCTGCCCTTACAAATCCACCCGAGCCAGCCTATGCTCTGCTCTGCACCACAGACCTTTCTGTGTTTGTAGCAATGCACAGCAAATCTTGCCCCTAAAGCTGTAGTTCTTTCAAAAGATTTCTTAATGTCACTATTGTATAACCCACATGTTGTCATACTATTACTAATACTATAGTAGTCTCAATACTTTTTAGAATTTTAAACCTTCAGCATACCCCTCCTTTTCACTCAGCTAGCTCCTTGGGTGTGAAGGTTTTACTAACAATGTTAACTTTAAAGGTAGCACAGGCAGGCACAATGGTGGGAGAGTTGCTTCAAAAAAATCTATTTTTTGTAACAGTCATTTTACATCTGCTTTGCCCCAACACCCTGTTGTTAACCAACTGTTAATTTACCTTGGATCCAGTGCAAAGCAGCTTAGTTGTTCTGAATTTTCTTCTCCATAGGAGCATTCCCTAATGTTACCAGCACTGCTGTGGCACAGGGCAGCTGTTGGGATGCAGACTCCATTCCCTAAATGTCTGAGAAGTAGTACAGTGATTGCATGGTTATGCATAGGCTGTAGTTATTTTATAAATGTTTGCAACAGAATACACAGGTCAAAAATATGCCTTATACTAAGGAAGACAAGAGGTTATCGTCTTGCTGGAAAAGTGTATAGTATCGGCATTTGGGTGTTTAACGTTTGGGATTTAGACAGGCCCTTGTAATTTGCATTATGGCAGTGGTACTTCCAGCAGCTGAAGCTCTACCTTGTGGCTAACTCCTTGCAGTTGTCCAGTGGCTCTGGTCCTTCTGGTGATAGCTTCATGCTTTCAAAATGGAAGGAGGGTCTGTAGTAGAGCAGTGGGCCTCCAAAAGAATCCTCCCTAGCAATTTATTGTGCTTCCTGCAGGAAGAGTTGTTAAAAGGTTCACAGATCTCTTGTTCTTGACACAACAGTAGCTAATGCATGCTAAACAGCAGATAAATGAGCAACTTTACCTTGAAAAAAAATCAGTGTGATAATTATTTTTCTCACGGCCATCTCTGACAACTACTTGTTCCTTTCAGACCATACAAACTGTTGTTGCTAAAATTGACATTTGTACCAGTTATTCAGATCACTTCCTCTTTTCCATCTCCTCAGGTTGGTGGTACTTGCTTTCATCTGTAAAGTTGCTCACAGTTCTTATTCTACCTGCTTAGCAATGCTTGGGTTTGATTTGCTTTTGTAATTTCATTGACCTTGGCAGTGTTGCTCCAAAATTGTGCCAGTGAGAAAAGCATCCTTTTCCCTTTGTTCTGTCACATACAAGTGGTAGACAAAGCTTCTTACTTTCAGTGTTTGATCACACACAGAGCAGATAGAGATGGCTTATTTCCTGAGCACAGTGGAGTGCTGCCTGTACAGGAGACACTTCAGTCTCACTAAGCAGAAGTCTGAGACAGGAATTGATGAGATACATGATTTTCATCCTTTTTTTTCCAGATGGAAATAGGAATAAGGTATGCCCTACAATGCAGCAGCTTCACCAGAAACAGTGCATACTAACAAAGTATAATCTTTTCTAAGATATGTGATTTTTCTAGGCATTGGAAGGGTAGAACACCTGATTTGTCTGGACTTAGTAAACAACTCTCTTGGGGTGAATAAGATAGGGATTAATACAAAAACTGTGTGGCGATAAAGGAACTAATATGATAATTGTGATAATTGAAAGAAAGATGATTATGCTCGTGCCAGAAAAGGATCTGCCAGACCTTTAGTAATAGAGAGGTACCAGTAGCATTCCTCAAAGAATAGTCTCATGTCTGGTCTTACATGGTCTTTCTTTACCCATGAACATTTTCGTGAGTGAAAAGAAGGGATATCATTGCTTTGTAGAAAAACGAAGGAGGAAAGAAGACATTAGACCTAAATAAATACCATTTAAACCAGAAAACAATATAACAAGACCAACAGAAGGGTATATGCTGGTCATGAATAAATATAGGACATGGACATGAAGAAATAGGGATTGTCAATTGCAGTAGAGAAGACAAAAATCCTAACCATAAGTTTATGAACTTAGGAATAATTTATTTATGGGATCCCTGCAATATTTGAACTTGACCCACAACATTTATAAGAGATTGTTGTTAAGCTATATCGTTCACCTGGAATATGAAAGATTTTGAAGGTTTGAAGTGTTTTGAAAGAAACACTTTTTTTCAAGTGAGTTTATTAAGTTTGCATGTTCCTATCTGAACCTCACTGAATGCTTTTTTATGAGCAATAAGGATTCTAGTGGCAGCTGGACATTTACAGCGTTACTGCTAATGTCCTTTGCAGTGGTAGACTCCATTCATCTTAAAGCTCCTTTTCTTATAACTGAGGAATACTCTTGCAGTAAATCATGTTCTTTGGTTGAATAGTACTTGTTCGATTTAATTACAACGTGTATTGTTGGGGACTGAGCAACAATAATTAATTTATTTAACTTTACTTTACTGAAATCCATTGCCATATGTTCCATTCTGTGCCAAGCCCTGGAGCTAGGAAAAGGTTTTTCTGAAGATTCCATTCCAAGATTCCAAGACTCTGTTTCCACCGAAGTTTGTACAGCAGTTGTAAATTGTAATGCTGGTTGAAGAAGGTAGTGTTAGGGAGAAAGCAATAGTTTATGGATAGAATACTACCTAGATTGTCCATCACTGGAATCACTCTTCTGGTTCTGCTGCACTTTTTGGGGGAAAATGAAGTCATCACAGGGAAGCTATTAAATTTTTCTGCTCATTCATCCCACCTGATTTGTAATTACTGGTTAATAATTTTTTCTTTCTCATCAGTTATCTCTTATATAATCTCAGAGCAAGGACATACTATATGTTTGTATTGCAGCATACCCAAGAAGGTGTCCATTTTGTCTGAGGTCTCTGGGCACTTCAGTGGTTCAATGAAGTCTGAAAAGAAAGTTGGAAATGCAACTCAATGTTTGATACAACTGTTTGCAGCAGATGAGGGGGCACCAGCATTTTCAGAAAAATGCACCATCAGACACTGCAGTCAGCTAGTGCAGGTTGCAGATGCTGAGGTAATCACTTTTTCAGGGTATTATTGCTAGAAATGCAGTTCTGGTATATACAAGGGGGAAAGACTGCAAAATTCAAAGCAAAAAAAAAAAAGAGTTAAACCAGTCAGGAGAGTAAAAAATGCAGCCTTGGATGGGATTTTTGCCTGCATGAGCAGGAAAGGAAAGCTGTGAAGGAGAAAGCAGCAACACCTAGAAATAAGGTATAGGAACCTCTTTGGAAGGCCAAGAAAAGAGCGTCACCAGAAAGAGCAAGAAGATCAGTGTTTTGTTCAAAATTGAAAATAGGATGCAAGGAAAGATAAGGCAAAGGGAAATAACAGGAGAAGGGGTGAAAGGAAGATAGAGAGTTCAGCTGTGGTCTTGCTGAAGTCCAAGTGATAAACAAACATGCCCTAAAACATTAAAAACCAAGGCACTAAATTTGGTAAAAGAAGACTCAACTGATGAGAGGCAAATTTATCAATTGTTGATGAGGGTTAAAGTCCGTCTGCAAGACAATAGCACCTAGAGGTTAGAGCACAGAGGAAGACGAGGAAGGGGCCAAGAAAGGACCTCTCTCCTGCCTACATATATATAAGGAGGGAGAAGATAACCTAAGATAATGAAGATACCAAAGCAGCAAAAAGTGTCAGAAAAAAAGCCCACAGGAGGCAGGGCCAAGGAAACCAAGTAAGAGGTAAAGATTGTAATTGTAAGTAATTGTTTTAATGGATGAAGCCTGTAAACAGAGATTGGCCAGGAATGAGTCAGTACAGCCATTAGTGACAACTATGTTATCAGAGTTTAGAGAGTGGAAACTGCATCACAGAATCACAAGGACAGCAGCAAAAGGGACAAACGAAAGATATCACAGTGAAAGTGCAGAGGAGAGCATCAGGCATGATGACTTTAGGTAGGCAAAGTTAAAACATGGAAAAGAAAGAAAATTGCTGGGGTGAAGGAGAAAAGGTCAGGAGATTGGGCAGTGCAAAATAATAAGCAAAGAAGAAAGGGCAGTGCCCGAATCTGGTTTTACAAAGTCTCAGGGGTAAGCTAAACAAGTTTCTCTTTAACACTGTATGCACTTCAACTTTGCCCAGTAGCTTGCCAGACAAGAATTGTTTTCAATTGTATGATTATACTTTCTAAAACCGTTTATAAGCTTAACAGCTCTGAGATATTTGAGAGGAAATCTTAACTGGGATCACTACTTCCTTTCTGTTATTTCCTGTTATCTGCTCCTACCTACCACACTTAATACTGCCATCTTTTGTTGTATTATCAGCAAGTTGAAGGATTAGCCCAATTCACTGTTATCAACAATACTTGTGGTGAATATCAACCTAAGAGGTTGTACTAAAACATAGAAAAATTGCCTGTTTTTCAGAACTGCTTATATTATTGGGGATTTGCAGCTTGGCTTGCATATTACATCAATCATCCTCTTTACACTCCTCCTTGTAAGTAACAAAACAACCCTCAATGATTTAAGTATTTATGTATGTACTTTGTATACTAGTACTAATCACACGTAAACTTTTGTTTTTAATAGCTTATGGGAAAAAACAGATAAATTTTGCTGTGATCATGTTTCTGGTAGGTTTCTTGCTCTTTCTATAAAATGCTAAAATATCTTTCTTTATTTCTTCTGTCATATAAGTGGAGGACTGAGTAGGATAAGCAGATACCTAGAACCTGAACATTTGGGATGTACTACTAAAGTTGACATCTTGCATGCAGAACAGATAAATCTGTCATGTTTTACTGTGATTTTTTTACACAAAGGAATATTTTGATTCAGTATCCCTTCCAAGACTAGGATATTTAACTGCTGGGATGATCTCTCATAATCTTTAAAGGAAAGCTGGAACTACCAGTTTGTGACACTATGTTTAAAAGCCAGCAAGTTTGTTTTGTGAACTGTTTATTGAGTGTTAAGAATCACAGCAGATCATAAAGCTCAGAGAACTAGCCAACTAAGAAAGTATGTTGCTGATAATTTCCAGTGATAGAGTTTCATTTTGCTGAGCTTGAGAACCTTTTTACAGCTTTCCTTATGAATCAAAATTCTTGTCACTGTTCATTCTCCCAATTCCTGGGAACATTTCATACATGCAGAAGCAATGTTACTGTAGCCAACAAAGATGGACTTTTGTACAACGATTTTTCCTATGTATGCATGCACTTGTTTAGAGCATCAGCTGTTCACTTCCTTTGACAAACTAATCATCAGTGACTGCAGGATCTTAAAGCAGCTTCTCAATATGAAAATTCGGTGAGGTCGTAATCTATTCACATTTTGCAGAGAGACTCCATAAGTGAAAGCACAGAGCTGGGAATAAAACTCAGGAGCTCTGACCACTAGTCATTTGCTTTAATAGTTATGCATTGCAGACAGTGGAGACTGTCCATAATCATATAAATGGGCCATTTCAATCCACTTTCTTCATAATTGATTGGGGAAGCATTCTTTAAAACCAGTGAAGGAAGCTGGGTCAATTATATTTCATGATTCATATCAATTATACTCTAGAGAAAAAAAACTTACTTGGAGACCAAAATGTATCTTCCTTGGGATTTTAATAACTTTTGAGAAACCAAGACCATGCAAATCAATTTTTGGATGTTTTTAAAGACATAAGAATGATCAAAAGATAAAGCAAGTATCTCCAGAGTTTACTTTTGTCCCCTGTGGTTTATTTAGCTGTCCAGGCGATTATGTAAGTAGTAAATTTGATTTTTTAGACATGGAGTCCACATTTTCTGGAAAATATCATAAATATATAACAGACCATAATATGGACTCATGTTTGAATGAAGGCATTTCATCCTTCTGTCAGACAGAAGGTTAAGGGTATTTATTATGTTTATAATAGATTACTTTCCTTTTCTTAAATTTTTTAAAGGACCCCAGGAAATAACAAAAGGAAGAAAAACAAGCAGAAGGGAAGTACATTTTTAACTGTCATACTTTTTCTTGCAGCTGTGTGAAGCTGGAAATTTTTCCATTCATGTTGCACTCAGTGACCTCCGGAGAAATGGTAAAAACTGCATAATTATTTTTCACTTTTGTGCAGCCATTCAGTACTTCTTCACTTGCTCTGCTTCAGGAAAGACTTGATCCTGGGGGGTGTTGATACCCAGCTGACTGCTGTGGGAGCACAGGTTGCACAACACTGTAAAGACTGGATTCTAAGGGAAATCAGACAGTGCAAGGAATCCAACATCAGACTGTTGAACAGCACTTCTTGTCTTACCGGAATTTTGGTTGTTTCGGGCCGGGTTGTGTTGGGGGAGCAGTTATATTGGTTACACTGCCAGTGCAAAAGGAAACAGTGCTGGTACAAGCCGTATTTTGGTGAGCATGGGAAAGTTTACTCACAGTTACCCTATTCCTTCTTGTGAGTCCAGAGGACATCCTGTCTTCCCACATCCTGTTTGTCCCTCTCACAGTCATGAGACACAGGAGTAGGCAATGTTGGGTTGTCTTTATAGGAAGCAATGTATTTAGGAATGTGAATATTTTGTGATTTGTTTTCTAATCTATAGGATCCAAAACTCGTAAGATCCCATATCCAACAAAGAATCCTTTCACATGGCTGTTTTTCTTTGTATCTTGCCCTAACTATACATATGAGGTATGTACTTTCAAACAAGATGTTCAGATTTTAGTTTTGCTGAATATATTTTTATTTCTTTTGGAATGTTAAACATGGAAGAAACCTCTGAAACAGTTCAGCTCAATACATTTCCCCTCCTTTCCTAAACCTCACAAAGTCAGACTGTGGATGGGAATTTGTCTGCTGTTCCTCCCCTCCCTTGAGGCGGTACTGATGGGACTGACTTTACACAGACAGCCCTGACCCTGAGCCCATGCTTCTGTGTGGCTGCCAGACAAGACAGATACTCTGCAGAGCAGTGCAGATTCTGCAGCCAGGAACAGGGACGTTGCACTGAACGTGTGTTACAATGAGGGAATGGAGGTGTCTGGTGGATTTATAACATAAGAGTCCAGAAATATCACAGCAGGCAGGAAATTAGTGGTCAGACAAATAGAAGATACTGTAATAGAGTAAATAGGCTGAAGTCATCTTCCCCATTTTCTTAAGTTACACAGTCAGTTGTGTTACACAGATGTTAATTTGTGAAGAACAGTTTTTGGCCTTGGACTATAGAAAGTTACCATTCCTAACACTGATGGAGGTCTGACAAATGCAAATTAGACAGAGAAACAGAAAGAATGCTATTTTAATGCTTAAAATTTTGTCACTGTAATAGCTATTGAAGCAAATATGAAGATTGTGATAATAAGGCACTGTTCACCTTTTTGGCTAAAGGTTATTAACAGTAGAAATTGATCTGGCTGACCTTGGTTTTTTTATTTACCTATACTAGGACAAGGTTATTTTGATCAATAGAGAGATAAATGCAAATGCTGTCACCAGAAATATTTTAAATTTCCTTGGCCAAAACAGGTGGGGACCTGGATCAGTTTCACTATCATGACTCAGTGTGTTCCAGGTGAGTAATATTTTGGTACTTCAGCCTGAAGTGATGTCAGTAGCAAGAGCGTGTTTTTAATCTGATAATGAAATTTATCTCTTTCTCCCTTCCTTCCAGTGGGGCTGTTCACCTTGCTTTGCTTCATTCAGATGACAATCTGGGCAAAGGATAAACACTGCACCTACTTACGAGAATTCAAGGATTATCCAAGTCATAGAATGCCAATTATTCCATTTTTGCTCTAAGAAAAGAAGGCTTAATTTGAATATTGCACAGAACTTCAAGAAGAAAAACCTCATAAATGTCCTGCCAAATAAATGAATTAATTAAAAGGATTTTGGTGCATGTTGAATGTCCACTGCTAAGGGAAATTGTATGCACTTTGAAAGCTACATTTCCTTACATTGAAGAATTCTCAACTGAGAAGCACCTTAAAAAATAAGGCTTCATTGCACAGCTGAAAGAAAAGCCCCTGCAGTTCACTGTAACCTGATTGACTTATATTTTTCTGTGCTAGTCTATTTAGATTGATGGATCAGAGATACTGAGAAGTCTGTGCTGAAAAGCAGCTCCAAATTTAGCAGTGGCATTCTGCAAGACAGAAGTACATTGGAACGAGGACATACCAGCTAACTACGAGAGCTCAGTTCAGCCAGCACAGCCAGCTGGCCTCAAGACAGTTGCATGATCTGCCTCCTTTGACTTGAAGAAGAGAGTGTGCTGCCTGGAGTCAGGTGCTTTGTAACAGATAACATTACCAAAGAATATGAATGGTTCCTGGAATAAAGAAATAGGCAATATCTCAAAACCTGATTTGGGTCTAACCCCTAGTTTGCCAAACGAATCTGAAGTAAGAAGTATCTGTAGTATTTGTGAATGTAAAATCGTGTGCTGGAGTTTTTTGTTTGTTTTGGTCTTCTTCATTAGTAAATCACATACTAGTAAATAAGGTTCAGAAGCAATCTGATCTATGCCATATCTTTGATATCTGGCCTGTTTTTCATATAACAAATCCTTATGATACTAATGGACCTTTTACCTAGCATTTTGCATCAGGCTTCTCTGAATAGTTTTTAATACACTTTGTAAATACATGAAGTGACTGCTAGTCCTCAGAATGCTCTTCCTATTTGCAGAGCCAAGGAGAAAAATCAGCTTCGTTTTGGACTTCCTGTGTTTTCTTTGTCACAGGATGTTCTGTGGGATTTAGTTGAGTTTTGTGTAAATCTAGTAAAAAGGCTATTGAAATCTATCTGAATGACATTCTAAAGAAGCTATTTTAGAATATGAAGAGAATGCATAGATACTGTTTTTTAATAATTTATTTCTCTATAATAGATGTATAGAAAGACTTTTGCAACTGTTTGTAAGGGTGAAATATGCAATAAATTCTAGACTATATTTTAAAACCAGTTGAAATAATTATGGCAAAAAGAGAAGGCTACAGCTGGTTGCTGAAGTTTTGTTATATTTTGTACAGTACAAAGCAAGAATGTCCTTGTAAAAAAACCTACATCAATTGAAGAAAAAAACCTTTCAAAGCAAAAATACACAACCCAGATTTTATTTCTGTATAACATATCTTAGAGAAGTTTTCTTAGAAATGGTTAGATCTGGTAGATATCTGAAGCAATACATCATTATGAATTCGTTTTCAGTGTTGTTTTTTCCATTGGTTGAACAGTGAACCAGAGAAAAGAGCTAAATGTTAAATGATTTCCCACTGATTGCAGTGTGGAGTACAAGCAGGTTGAAATTTTCCTTCTGAGGAGGTAGAAAGCACATACCCTCTTCACACTTTACACTCACTTAATGTCCAGTCACAGGAAAGAAGAAAAATTTGGTCTTGTTCAGTAACAAAGATATCTTTCCAAGTCTCTGCAAGAAAACAAAATTTGTGGCAGATTTGGACATACTGTCTTTCTTTTTAATCTCCATTTTGACATTCGGCCTCTATTTGAGACAACTTGAAGATGAGATCATTTTAATCAATTTATTTTTAAAGCAAGTTTCTTGTCTGGGTCTGATATCTGAATTCTTTTCATTCTTGCTGAGACAACCGTCTGTTTTCACAGGAAGCCTGGTGAGACAGTGAAGCAATCTCCCAGCCCTAGCCCCATCAGCCAGCACTGTTCTGACCTTCATAGTCCTGTGCACTCAGGATGGCAGGAATCTGCTTCTAAGCTGGGCATGGCAGGAATCTGCTTCTCTGCCTTGGGACCTGTCTGCTGACTGGTGGCAGTTGATGTAAGGGTTAAACAAGAAAAATCTGCCAACCTGAAAGTACCAGATAGAGAAACTGTCTTTGATGCTATTTATATGTCCACAAGGAGGAATGAGACTTCTCATATCTTATAATGAACTTTCTGTTAGAGGAAGATTTTATGCTATAGCAAGGACCTGCCTTTTCTCTGACACTGTCAGTACGTAGTGTTCCTGGTAGAGCAGTAAAAGTTGGTTGTTGCTAGGGCTGCTGTTGTTGAGAGCACAGTGCTCAGAAAGGTGCAAAAAAATCAGTGTAATACTGAGTATGGGAACCTTTGTTTTACCCTTGCTCTGCTCTGGTATGGCACATCTTTGCACTGTGCACACACTAAGCCTAGAGACTGTAGGAATAGTCTATGCAACTCCCTGCTGATGCAAAGCAGGGGACACCTTTGCTTCTCGGCTGGCTCCAGCTGCACGCGGGTGCAAAGGAATTTCCTCATCCTCCATCTGCTGTTTAGCAAAGTTCACAAAAACCTGTGTGAGGAAAGCAGAAAATGTCACCATCTCTTCAACTGAGATGAGTTGGAATGACTGCTCTGCAGGAAACAGACAGAAAGAGGAATCCACAGACATCAACTGAACGGAGACACTGTGTTATCAGCTGGGATCATGAGTTCCTCCTTTATTTTGATAAACTTCTTGCAACTTCCTTCCTTGAAACTTCCTTCCTTTGGATGTACTTGCTTGCAGCTAAAATCCTACTTTTTCTTAAGGAGGAGATGGTTTCAGCAAGGTTTGCATGGTTTGCACAGCATGAGTTTGGTTGTGATAGGAAAGAGGAGGCAGAACATTTTAGTAGGAAGCTGAAAAGCAGCCAGGAATGCCTCTCTAGCAATCCCACTGAAAACAGCTTTGCATATGAGGACCCTTAGTTACCTAGGAAAGCAGGTAGATAGGACCAGTGTCCTCTAGCAAGTGGGTGTTGCCAAAATTCCCAGAGGACTCTCCAGGTTTTGTGTGTCTAATGGCTTCTCACAGTATCTTTGACACAACACAGTCCAAACCTCTTATTTAAAATAAAATATTATTCTCAGCTCAGTCTCATTCCAAATTGCTGACCTTACTCAGACTGCTGCTCCTGAAGGAATGGGTTGTGTGAATTCTGTCATCTGGGAAACACTGTCTTACCAGCTTTCAAATGGCACCTATTTACACAGGGAATAAGGTACTAATTCATGCTGATCCACCCTCCTTGATGAGAGGCCTGGGAATTTTGCCTGAGAAAGAGGTGTGAGATAAATCTCTACTCTGAACAATTTGGTCCTTCAGTTGTTTGGATACATCCCCATTATGTTGTCTATTCCTCACCAGAGAGGCTTTCTCATGGATGTGAGAAAGCTTTTTACTCACCTGATCTAACGTTGTTTGAGACACAGAATATTCTTCAATATGCAAGTTTTCCTTATTGGAGATTATTAATCGAAAAATCTTAGCCAGGGAGGAAGAGCAAATCTGATACTGCAGCATGTTGTAGTGTTTCTCTCTCTGTAGGCTCCCTGGGAAGTGGATGCGTATGAATTGCTCAGCAGGAGTAGGATCTGGAGGCAGCCCAGCTTTTGGAGCTTTGATTTTCAGGGTGACAATGTAGCCATCTCCAAACCTGGGAAGGACATGTGGATTTAGTAAATGGATGAAGAGGTGTTTTCATCATTAAGGAAGAAAATTAATATTCTGCAGTTATGTAAACAAGAACAGTATCTGAAAGCTATTGTATAAGATGTAGCTTTGTAGGAAGCCCTTGTTTGCCCTGCAGAAGTGGTATGTAGCATAATAGAGTTGAAATGAGATCTGGTCAGGATACACAGAGTTGCACTCAGAAATAGGTCTGGTTAAACACTGAATTGTTTGTAATAATGGTATATGTCACATACATTAAATTTTCCCATTAAAAACCACAATAAAAATATTCTACTTACTTGTATTTTAGCTCCTGAATTGTGCCTAGGCATTTGAAGGTGCCTTTTACCATGATGGCTAAACGAGTACAGAGGGCTTCACATTCTTCCATGCTTTCAAAACAGAGAACAAATGTTTGAGATGAAAGCCAACATGTGAACTTCAGCTACTCTTGGATTCTGAATTCTAACTCCTTTTACCTGTGTGAGGTTAGAACCACTGCTCGCCCATCTCTAAGCACGCCAACAATAGAGTCCCACAGGAGGCGCCGGGACTGGGGGTCCATTCCCGTAGTCGGTTCATCCTGTCCCAGAAATGTTACAGAATCAGAACCAGACAAGCAGAACCAGAGAATCGTAACACAGGCAAAATCTATTTAGAATCAGGTCATTGTTTTGACTATAGCATATAATTGCTTCTCTGCTGTAATATGTGCCTTGAGAAAGCACATACACCTTGAATATGAGTGAGTGGGTACCAATGGACTTCTTGGCACAAAGCAGTAAGGAAACAAGTACAAGAACCTGCAGGTAAGAACACAATGCTCTCTGTGTAGGGCATAGCTACAGGGAAGGGAACGCCTTTTCTGGGCAACAGTGAGTTTTCACCAAGTAATCTTACTTACACAAACACATAGGACATTGCTCAATCCAAGAAACTAGTGAAGTCACCCTGATTTACACCAGCTAAGGATCTGATCCTGCATAAATCAGCTAACCTAGTAGGTAACAAAAAATGTAAAGAAATCTTGGACAGAAAAATTTTCATTGAACATCTTGTCTTAAGAAATTATGAAAAAACATTTTATCTGTTTACTGCATAGAGGCAGAATACATGTAAAGGCATATTAAATGGTACAGAGAACCATGCTAGTAAAATGTAGTACTAAAATACTTCTCTTTAGACTACAAATTAATGTGGTAGAATATAAGCTAAATAAAGAATTTTTGTAGTAATTTCATATAGAATTTCCCTTTAGAAATGCAATAATATCATCACTTATTTTATTTGACAAGAACTACATTTCAGCTTTTGTATAGTTTAGTATAAATTTGTGTAATTTATTCCAAAGGTATCAAAGGCTGCAAAAGGGTGTCTTCCTCTGATCTGCTGGATAAAGCAGCAGGGTGTGTATGTTGGAAGAGTGTCTTTTACATGAATGGCTACGCTCTGACAAGAAAAGGCAGACTGAAACTAAACAAATGTTTAAATTCAGATTTGCCTGTATTATAGGTTTTATCCCAAAACATTTTTTGTTGAAGATCTTTCTTTTGTAATTACTTGGGGTCCATTGGAAACATAGCTATGCATTCCAGTCTATGCCTGAAAGTAACTCAAAATTACATTGAAATAGCTGTAAATTGAGGGCAGATATGAGCTTGCAAGGACTTTGTAGCTCTTTAGCATGTAGTGTTATGAGATGTTACATTGAGCCGCCACAGGGCTATGTTTCCATGACACTTACTAGCAAGACGAGTGGTGGGCAGCCTATCAGGGCAATGGCAGTGGAGAGCTTGCGCTTGTTGCCACCACTGTAGGTACCTGCCAGGTGGTCTGCATACATAGGAAGTCCCAGCTTCTGGATGCCCCATTCAGCAACCTATGAGAAAGACCATCCTTTTCATACAACAGCTAATGCATAACAGACAGGATTGCTGATACATTCCTCTTCTGGCAGAAAGACGACAGCCCCCTAGGTTTTAGCACATTCATTTTAGAACTGGAGCAGGGAAGTACAAAACATTGATGATGATGATAATGAGGGGAGTTCTCACTACTTGAGGGAAAGCCATAAAGCAGTCTCAGCTGCAGATGTCTATCTGTGCAAGAATTTAAATTATTTTCTTCTGGAATCTTCTTTATGGTTTCTTTCTTATACATACACAACTTTAAAGACAAATCAAGAGAGCAACCAGTGCCATTCTGAGTCATAGGAATTGCATCTTTAGCCTTCTGCTGTTGCCACAGATTTGCAAGTAACATGAATGCCTAGGAACCTGCATTTGATAGTGTGCTCTTCTTAATTAACTGTCCAAATGACAGGAACCACTCCCAGGACTTCAATACACAGAGTAACAAGTCCACTTTGGAAATTCTGGCCCTTGGCAAGTTAAGAACACAGTTAATCATCACAAATAATCACTTTAACTATCTAAGGCAAAATTACTTTACCCTCTGGATTTCTTCTGCTGGAACCCCCCGCAGGCGTGCATATAAGTAGAGGTGTTCTCGTCCTGTGAGCAGGTCATCAATGGCATCAAACTGAGGGCAGTATCCCATGTTTTGATGGACATTAGAAATGTGGGTCAATATACTAGAGAAACAAAGAAAAGAGTCTTAGTTCCGTAATACTAGCTTTAAGATGAGAAGGTCAGTTTGAATAAAATCTTCATTTTCTGCAGCAACATCTCTTGTAAGAGGGAATTATTTCTTCCTGATAAAATATCCTACTAAAATATCTGTCTATACATAAGAGCAAGGGGTATATTGTTGTCTTAAGTCAGCTCAGTCCTGGTTAAGAGTGTAAGCCCATTTCGCCTCACCCATTTTCTTGTTAAAGTACAGGATAACTTAATGAGAAACAGCCACTTTAAACAGCCACTCAGTTCTTACTTTTTGAAAACTGTGTTTATTTCTAGAAGAAAAAAAGCAGTTCTTTCAACTCAGAGCATGGTCACTAGCAACAGACAGGCAGGACACAAGGCTAACGCTTCAATGGTAGGAGAAGTACAAAATGACAGAATGGTCATGATTGGAAGGGGGCTCTGGCTGTTATCTTGTTCACTGACCCTGCTCAGGCAAGGTCACCTGGAACACCATGTCCTGGCAACAAAAGAGTTATTGTTCAAATCACATCAATGGACAAAGAATCAAATCCTAACAAGCCAACACCTAACAAGCCAAGGCACACAACATGGAAGTAAACTAGCATAAGTCCATACCAGATCAGACTGTATTAACTTATGACATTATGCCAGTGCTGTGCAAACAAAGATGCTAGCAACAGCCAGAGAAAAGTCCCAAAGCTCAGATCAAAGTACCCTGTTGGATGGGTTATCTTATGTTTGTGATATGATTGCCTTGTCCTGCTGTTAGCATTACTACAACTTACCCACAGATTTTCAATAGAATGTTAAAAGTATAAAATGCAATGGTGTGTTAGCTGTGATCTCAGTGCCATAGAGCTGCTGGATCATTGAGAATGTGATCTGGACAGTTCTACCCTGGTAAATGGAGTGTCACAGGTTTTTTTTAAGGTACTTACCTGTTGCCAGCCACTACAGCATCTCCAGATGTCACATCAGTGTCTCCAGTCAGCATTTTGAATGTTGTGGTTTTGCCAGCACCATTCACTCCCAAAAGGCCAAAGCACTAAATTGCAAAATTTATCATATTCTTAGTATTTCCAACTTGCAAATCAGTAGGGGCATAAAATCTGGACTGATCCATGGAATGCAATCTAGTGTTATTGAACAGCCTACCTCTCCGGGACGGATGCCAACACAGAGTCTGTCCACTGCAGGCTTGCGTCGACCTGCATAAATCTATATTGATGGGTGGGGGAAAAAAAAGAAAGTTCCTATTTCAAGACATCTACAGAAATGAAAATCATCTGAATTTTTTAGTTCAATGCTATTGGAATGAGGCAACTTTAGAACTAAGACAGGAGTAACTATTTGCTTCATTCTTCTCACAATATTACCTTGGTCAGTTCTTGTAATTGTAAGATATCTGTTTTGTTTCCTCCATTCATAATTCTTTTTCTTTCTTCTGCAACATCCTCATCTTCACTAATAATAGGTGACATGGCAGTCTCAGCAAACCTGGAAAAACGCAAGATACTGAGTTGCTCTGGGTTCAGTTAGAATAACAGTGTGAAACAATGGCTAATCTATTGCCAAAAATGTGACTGGTAGGAGCAGTGGGGTTGAAACTTCACAATGTGACATTGGCCTGGAGTATTTCTGCTGTTGGGAGAATCCCTGACCTTTAAATACTAAAAAGGGAGGAAATGGCTTGCTCAAAAGAACATGCCTTGTTATGAAAATAACCTGCCCCTTAGCCACAGTTTTCACTACTTGGCTGCTTTTACTAGCTAGTGGTGGTCCTTCTACAGAAGTAGAAGTTTTGAGTAGATCTCTCTGTAAGACAGTATTTTTATAAGTGTACCAATTAGTACTCTTGTTGGCAATATTGAACAGGAGTAAATAACCCACTCATAGCTGGTAGGTAGCTGTTTTCATCAAGGAAGAGGCACATTTGTAAAGCAGAGAGGGGAAGTTCATATAGTGTTCAGGATACAACTGTCCTGTGCCATAGACTAGAATCACTGTCTTGGGGT
Organism: Climacteris rufus; assembly: GCA_013398175.1. NCBI lineage: Eukaryota > Metazoa > Chordata > Aves > Passeriformes > Climacteridae > Climacteris > Climacteris rufus. The sequence continues at coordinate 269,798 of VZRZ01006255.1, read as the reverse complement.
GTCAGGCTAGTACCTCAGGATTGTACTGAGAACATTACAAACTTCCCAGCTGATTTTATAATCTCACTATAAGAGTGTCTTAAACAAAAAAAAGTTTACATTAAAATCTTAATGCAAGAAAACTGATTTCTTTAATAAAATAGTCTTAAATCCTGTTACGATAATGCACATTTGTAAATGCTTTCTTGAATCAGGATACCAATAAATTAAGACAAGGTAAGTAAATAGAAAACAAAAAAGCTGACAAATTTAGAGAGAAAATAAGAAAAAAAAAAAGAAAAAGGAGAGACAGAGAGAATAACAAAGATAGTCGTCCTTTTACTAAAGGAACATTAATAGCACCTTTAGACATACCATCTTGTGGGAAACAAACGGTGCTGCATAAGGAGATTCAAAATGAAGAACACAACTCCTTGAAGAGCCATGGCAACCAGGTTCTTTCCAACAAAGTCCCACTGAAAGGGATCAGAAATGTGCTCCTCACCTTTGGAGAAAGAACATCAGAAAGGAAGGTGAAATGCTGCTGAAAAAACCTCAGAACAAAAAGCATAATCATAATGGTTTACTGTAGTTTATTTGGTCATGATCAAACAATGGTTTTAATTTTCCAGTCTTATAAAGATTCTTAACAAAATGCACTCCAAGCTCAGCTACTGCATGACAGTAAGAATAAATATAATCTCTCTGAACATGCACTGATTTGGATATCATTACATGAAACGTGCATGGATTATGTGAAAAGACACATTTTCTGAATAAAAACAGATGAGTTCTGCTGTATAACTATTATTTTAATAAGTTGTCTGATATAAAAGACAACAATATCCCTTTTGAAGAACAACAGTTACTTTAAACATTAACTGAGGTATTCAAATGAAATGACAAAATAAATCCTCCTGTAATGATCTAAGATCTTCCAAGCAAAGAATAAAAAGACACCAGAGTCTGACACTGAATTAAAGGGTTTGTTTCCAATTCAGACTACTGGCTGGGGTGTAGAGTTCAGGCAGCACTGTCAGAAGCTGTGATTCCTTCAGAAAGGGTGAACTTTCATACTCCTCATCCATCTGATGGTGGAAGAGGTGAGAATTTCAGAAACATCTACAACTTTTCCAAGTGAACTCTTCCAAACATCTCATCCAAGGTCAGGACATGTGACACTGCCACACCTTGCTACTTACTGGCTTTACTTACCAAACCTCACATATACTTCAGTCACAGCTTGGTTCATGGCCAAGTCAATGAGTCCACGGCCCAGGCAAAAATGTGGGAGGACAAGCAGCACATTTTTCAATGTTTTATTAAACTTCAGCAAAGACTATAAGAAACAGAAACAACATAGGCTGTTGAAACCAGGCCTGTTTAAGAAAACAGCAACTTAAGTGAAAGTTCTTTGTCATATCAGAGAAACTGGATGTTCTATGTTCTTGAGAAAAGAATATTTATCAAGTTACACCCCAAGCAACATAAAACATAAACTGCAGAATGCTGGCATACACTACACCAGACAAGGTGCTTGTGAAAAACTGTCAGTGGGGAGAAAAACTAATTTTTGTAATGAAGTATTTCCCTATGTAGCAGAGGTAACATAATTCTGGTGGGAACATGCAAAGCTGCAATGGGGCTGGGTTTTGGATTTGCACTGAAAACAGTGTTGATAACACAGGGGTATTTTAGCTATTTCTGAGCAGTGCTTGCAGAGTCAAGGCCTTTCCTGTGCCTTACCCTACCCCCCTAGCAAGGAGGCTGGGGGTGCACAAGGAGCTGGGAGGAGACACAGCTGGGACAGCTGACCCCAACTGACCCAAACCATATGGAGTCATGCTCAGAATATAAAGTTGGGAGAAGAAGCAGCAAGTGGGATATGTTAAGAGTTACAGCATTTGTCTTCCCAAGTAACCTTTATGTGTGATGGAGGCCTGCTTCCCTGGAGATAGCTGAACAATAGCCTGCCTATGGGAAGTGGTGAATGAATTCTGTTTTGCTTTGCTTGTGTGTGCAGCTTTCACTTTACCTATTAAACTGCTTTTGTCTCAACCTATGAGTTTTCTCACTTTTAGTCTTCTGATTCTCTACCCCATTCCATGGGGTGGGAGAGTGGGGTGCAGAGGGAGTGAGTGAATGGCTGTGTGGTGCTTGGTTGACATGGGATTAAACCATGACAATAGTCAGGGCTGCCACAATACTGAAAAGCACTGGTGTCTGGGCAGGACTACACAGTAGGCTTTGGTGCAGTGTGGAGATACCCACAACAGTCTTAGTGCCAGCAGCAGTTGAGCTGCATCAGCTCTGAATCCAGAGAAGGGCCATCTTCCCTCTGGAGATAGTGTCTACAATGGAGACATGTTTTCAAAGATAACAATGCTGCCCTGATGTCCCGTAGACTGAATGGCACTAGACTGAACTCTGTGCTATTAAAAACCATGGCTGTGAATGCAGGAACAGCAGGGACAGAAAGTATTGTCAGGTTAACCCTTGAAAACATGAATTTAACCAAGATCTGTTTCTCCTTTGCAGCAAACACTAATGCTTGATCAGCACAGAATATTTGAAAACACACCATCATGATTGGACTGCTGTCAGATGGGGTGTCAAACGTAGTGGCCAGAGCTTCAATAGCTGTGGAGGTGATAGCAGTAGTGCATACAAGCCAACAGCACTTCATAAACTGATCTTTTAGCCTTTCTACGAACTAATTTTGGCACTCGCTGTATTCTGTCACCTTTCTGGTGGTGTTAAATCATTTTCAGGCAATTCTCAAAATGCTACTATAAGCAGAAAATCTCCTCTAACACAATAACCGCCAGGAGTAAGTGCCTACTGTCTACATCTTCCCGTACAACATGAGCAGCAGAAGCAAGCACAAAGTGCCATGTCTTGACTTCTGCAACTCTGTAAGTGTATAGAAGTTTGCTCACAGGTACAAAAAACACTCAATGTCATTCCTTATGTGTGCAGCCCTAGATATTAATTTCTTCGAGTCACTTCTCTGGGTTATTCTGCTCACCTGTATCTGCAGTTACTCAGCAAGTTTCTCACTCATTTACTGCCAGACAAAATGGCAAGGTAGAGTTACTGTTAGGGATGGTTATGCTTGGATGTTCTTTGCACAGCTCTTTGAAGTCAGGGGCCAATAAAAACATGTATTGAGTTTGCATGGTCAAGCTTTGGTAGCCAGGGGGGAGGGAGAGGGGGCTACAGGGGTGGCTTCTATGAGAAGCTGCTGGAAGCTTCCTCCTTGTCCAGCAGAGCCAATCCCTTGCTGCTCCCAAGATGGATGTGTAGGGCCAATTAGGAACGGTAGTAATGCCTCTTTGATAATATATTTAAGACAAAATAAAAAGTGATTGTGCAGTTGTAATTGTGGCCAGAGAAGAGCAGGGTGAGAATATGCAAGAGGAATAACTCTGCAGATACCAAGGCCAATTGAGAAGGAGGGACAGGAGGGGCAGGAGGTGCTCCAGGTGCAAGAGCTGAGATTCCGCTGCAGCCTGTGGTGCAAACCATGGTGAAGCAGCTGTGCCCTGCAGCCCATAGAGATTCATGGGGATGCAGAGATCCACCTGCAGACCGTGGAGGAGACCCATGCTGGAGCAGGTGGATGCCTGAGAGGAGGATGTGACCCTGTGGGAGGCCCTGTGGAGAGAGGAGTCCATGCCGGAGCAGCCTGTTCTTGAATGACTGCGCTCCATGGAAGAGTGACCATGCTGCAGCAGTCTGGGGAGGAATGCTGCCTATGGGATGGACTCACATTGCAGCACTTTGCAGAGAACTGTTGCTCATGAGATGGACTCACCATGTTGGAGAAGTTAATGGAGAACTATCTCCTGTGGAAGGGACCCCATGCTGGAGGAAGGGAACGACTGCTCTCCCTAAGCAGTGGGAGGGGTGATGAACTGGCCATGACCCCCCTTCCCTGTCTCCCTGCACCACTGAGGGAGAAGGTAGAGTTGGGAAGGAGGGAAGGGTGGGGAGATAGTGTTTTTTTTAAGGTCTTATTTTATTTCTCATTATCCTGCTCTGATTTTGTTAGATTTTGTTGTGTCCTTATCTCAACTCATGAACTGTTTGTTAAATTTTCCCTCCCCTGTCCAGCTGCAGAGGGGGATGATAGAGAGGCTTTGGTAAGTGCCTGGCATCCATCCAGCATCAACCCACGGCAAAATGTTACTTACCGGGTTATTTTCAAATAACTCCAGGATGAATGTAATGGCACTGCTGTTGATTCCCACAAAGAGATTAATGCAAGACAATGCAACATAAGCAGTGCTGGGGACACTGAAGAAAGAAGAGGCAGGGTACATCATGGGAATTACTGCCCATCTGCATGCAAAAGATAGAAAAAGCTATGATAACTTCTCAGTATTCTCATGTTAGTTGGCCTAAAATACCCACAAAGTTGAAGTTTCTTCTTGTCCCAAGTGTAAAAAAATGGTGTAACCAACCAGCAATCCACTATGGTATTTTCTCCCTGGTTACTACGTAAGATTTTTTTTATGCTTAGTCTTTTTTTGTTATTAAAATGCAGGGCAATAGACACTGCTAAAATTGAGAAAACTTAATGCTAGCTAGGTTGCTATCATCCCAGGTATCCTTGCACATCTCACTGAATTGTACACCAAGAGGGAGAAGCAAACAAATGTTAGATAAAGCAAATACAGTGTTCTGCTTTGCTAGAGATTCCTCACCCTTTGGAATTGTCCAAAGAAATTACAAACTCCATAAATTTTGATATTATTTTCTAAGCCCTCTACCACTGCAGTTTTTAATTCCTGATTTGGAGCTTCCTGTGCCATGATTTCTGGGATGAGAAATGCTCAAGCAGCATCATAAAAGGGGTGTTCTCTGGAATAAACTTGAAATGCTTAGCAACAATCAGTCTGACCAGGAAAAACTCAGTTACATCAACCTGAATTGTTAATGGAACAAGACACATTTGGTCAGAAAGAATAATTTAAGTTTCCTATTGTGACTGCAACTGGACACAAGGGCTAATATATGATTTTGTGAATTTACTTTTCTTTCTGTTTTTTGAGTAGAAAATTATGAAATTATTGAAGTGACTGCCAAAAGCCATTATACTTTTTCTGAAAATTTCATCTTGGCAGATGCTTTAAAATACGCAAACATTTAAGATGTCCATTCATGCAGTCATGAATTACTATATTTAAAAAAAATACAATGCCACAAACAACTTTTTAAAGATACCACTGCTGAATTTTAAAAAGATATATTGAAAAATTTAAACAAATGAACATGTTGGTAGCAGTTTTACAGAGACAAAATGCTGATAATGCTTTGCCTTTTCTCAGGGTTTTTGTTCAAAGAACACAATAACTTCAGAAAATTAAAGGTACTTTGGACAGAAAATAACTGTTTCTTCTTAGGCTCAATTTGTGATACATAGCAGGATATGAAATGATTGATTTCCTTCTCTAACTCTAGAAATAGATGTCATCAATTGTTTTGCCTAGACTACATCTGCTAAAGGGCTATCAGGAGTAGGATTTTATTGATAAAAATATAAGATCACTATTTAAATGAGAGAAAGTGAATTTCAGTCAGCCTTATAAAAAGCTGTTTTGCCAACACAAATGCGCATTTGAAGCTAAAAAAGTGTTGAAGACTCAGTACTCGTTGCCCTTGCGTTAAATGCTGAAAAATACTTCAGTGTTGTTTGTTAATGTGGCTAATGAACAACCACTAAATTCCTACACAATGTACATGGAAGAAAGCAGCAAACCGAAAAAAATGTATTTTCTTGTAAGGATCATATTTAGTGCTTAAAAACGTAAGGCAGGCAGTGACAAAAGGATCTCTTCTGCAGCACGTGGCCAGATGGAGTGTGTAAATATCCCATACCAGAATCCAGTTTAAACCTGTATTGAATCCACTCAGTTCTATTCTTCAGAGGTGGATTCCACTAAGTCCCAAGCTCAGAAACATGAAATCATTTCCATGTGAAATACAGGAACTGCAGGAATAACCTTGAACACTCACCCATACAGAAGCAGCAAGGCAACAAGCACAGGGAGATTAGTCGGAGAAGCGTATGCTTTCTTGTTGAATCCAGCGAATATGGCCACAACCATTCCAGCACTCAGTGCATAATTCACCTGCCACATCACAGGGTGAAGATCAATGTGTGAGACCTGAGGTCTGCAAACATATCCAGATCCACCACATCATTCCAAAAGGATTTTATATTGAGGAACACAATTTGAGTTAGACACTGAACCTTCTGGATCAATGGATCCCTGGCAACACTCAACATCTTTTATCGGACTGTTCATCAAAAATACATACATTGTTGTTTCTTAGGTTATGGTCTGTGAGCCAAATATTTCATGGTCCTGCTGCCAGGCTTCCCACAAAAAGGAGCCAAGGGGATGAAAGAGAACTGCAGTTTCTGGGGATGCAATCAAAGGCTGTGTAGGACAGAAAAGCTAGTTATTTCAGCTACATTCCTGGGAGGAGGCCAAAGTGAGTATGCTTGGCCACTGCTCTATTTCTTTGTTCAGTTTTAGTAGCACTACTCTACTGCAATGCACAGAATTCCCCATGCAGAAATGTAAGGTAGCATCTCACTACTCAGAACTGCTAACACCACTTAATACCTTTGCATCATGCTGTCAAGGGCAATGGCCAAGCAGAATTCCTGTCAAGAAAGCTGCTGTGAACAGCGGAGAACAAGAACTCTGAGACCTGCTTCTTTTCCCTCTTTTACTAAAATAATGCTTTGCTTTATCTTCTGCTGAGAGAACACTTTCCAAAGCCTGAAGCATTTTGGGCTTTTCAAATATGTTTTTAATTACTTTTAATTTTTTCATAATTAATAATTGAATTCCATATTCATGCTTTTCCTATTGCTTAATCCCTTGGCAGCTTTCTTGGTTGTGAAGGAATGGCTGAAGAACCAGCCCTTGTGCCTCAACCAGCCAAATAATTTTCTCCTTTGTGACAAAGTGGCTGGAGGAGTAACAGGAGGGAAGCTGAGCCCTTTCTAAACAAATCTGGACCTGTGGTATAAATCTTTTCAGAATAACACAGTGACCATGATACAGTGACCTAAACAAATATGTCATTTCACACATTCTAGAATATTTTGTCAGGCCTATAGATACTCTTCCAGCAGCCTGTGAATCTTCCTCACTTAGGTTTCTTGAAATATGTTTTGGGTCTTCTAGAGGACAGGAGTGAATAGCACTATACAACAAAGCTTTTCACTGCTATTGTAAATTGTACTTTATTATATATTCATTTGTAAGGACTGGAAATCCTAAGACTGTAAAAATTACAGCTTCCTTAGTTAAGTAGTGAGTTGTGCACCTGAAGTAATTTCTACATCTGTAATTAGTTCAGAGGCCAGACCCTTAGCATGCTCTGAGAAACACTTAGAGAAATTAATGCTTTGCAACACTTAGAATTACCTTCACTTGATTCACCAGTTCATGCACACCCAGGATAATCACGGGCTGTGAAATCAGCCCAGCAGCTACTTACTATGTCCCACATGAAGTTAGTCAGCCAATAGATAACAGGGCTCACACCACTGACAAACTGGAGATGCTTGGCTTTTGTTACACGTTCTTGGATCAGGTATAAAACAAAACTGGCTGGTATAAAGGACATGGCAAAAATCACACAGATGGCAACAACTGCATCCACTGAAGTGGTCAGTCTAAAACAGAGCACAAGCAGGGACTGTGAGCAAGGGAATGGATGCAACACAACACTAAATTAGCATTTGGGGACTCTGGAGGATGATTTAAAATTTAGAAGTAGGAAAGCTACTTTTTAAGTAAAGACTTCTCCAATATCAAAATGTGTTAGTGTATTTTTCAAAGTTGTTTTGGGGATGGTAGCTAACAAATATGGCACTATTCCCTGATTTTTTACTTCCCTTAATTCTGTGGAACTCTTATCTATATCACAGTTTGATAGCCTTTCCTGTATGGAGCATCTCAAACTAGACAATAAGGCACAATAGCCAAAGTGCTCTGGAAGTTGGGAAAAGAGAAACTTAAAAAGGCAACTTGAAGACGGAGACATAAAGCACAGATTTGGCCTCTGTGCTATAATGCACAGTTTTCAGTTTCATTGAATTCTGAACTTAATAGGATAGTCGAAAATCTTGTCTTTTTAGGGATGTCTTTTTCAAGAAATTATGACTTTTAGATTCTGCAATACACAAGCCCTTATATATACATGCCATTGAAAATCTACCTGTGTGTGTCCTTGGCATCAGCACAGAGGTTGTCAACTACTTGACCTGTAGTCAATTAAGGACAATTTCTCATTCCATTTTTTATTATGTGTTTTATTTCAGAAGGAAATGTACTGGATTTGGAGCATGAACAAAGATTGCAGAATCTTTGTGCTTGAGAATCAACAGAAACATGCAATAACATATAACCAATGGTCATCGTTCCTGTGTGAGATGGGAATGAACCCTTACAGGAATATAATGAGACATTAATAGATTCTTGTTTAGAATAAAACTTCACATTCTGTCAATTGAACTCTTTCTCCTCAGAGTGTGAGTATGCTGGAGGTTGAAAGCTGCCAGGAGAGGGAGGGGTAAAAGCCAGAAGCAGAGCACAAGCAGACTTACACAGTGACTTCAGAGAGCTGCTCCTTGGTGAGGTTCAGAGGATGATTTATAGCAGTGATCCCATGTTCCTCAGGGTCTTGGCCAGTCCTCAGGTTAGCTCTCAGGATTGCATTATTGGCTACATTGAGGAAACTAACCATAGCATGCCAGCCTTTATTGTTAAACCACACCTAAAACAGTCAGAAAGCACAGATTCATGTAAGAAACCTTCACTGAGCTATATGAGAAAACTTGGCTGCCTTTTATCTACTTTATGGGTATAGTGAGCAGCAGGAATCCAGCACCAGGAATTCATAGTTCCTAGGCCCAGTCCTGCAAGAGGACCTCACATAGTATGTTTTTAAAAGCATTGGACAACTACTGTCAAGGGATTTTATAGAAGCACATTTTAAATTTAGTATACTACTTGAAGTATTTAAGACAGCAAGTTGTACTAAGAACACGATTAAAAAAATCTCATACTTGAAATACTATGAATAAGGATTACTTATAGTATGGGATACAGTGTTAATACCAAGTTATTTCTAAAGTATAGTATTTCAGCTCTTCTTGCATCTTAGAATGACACCAGCAATATTCTCAATTTGAATTCTCAATATACACAATTTGAAGCCTAGGTCAAGAAAAACTGTGAGTTAGCAGATTAATTCCAGCAAATACCTTAATATTATCTTCAGTTTCCATGTATTTAAGGAAATTAGGGATTTCTTTAGCAGCAGCCAGTGAAGTTTTTCCCTAAAATAAAAAAAAAAAAAAGCTAAAGATCAGCACTATAGGTGAAATCTGATGCTGCAGTAATAATGTTTTAGTAAGGGGCCAAAACCCAAGCGAACAAAAAATTAAAAATCTTGCTTACCCCTGTCACATTCATCATTCGGCCAAGATCACTTAAAAAATTGACAACTTGATCTCCAGAAACATGAAGAACTGGAAGTCTTCCTCCTATAGAAATTCCTCCGTACCTGGCAAGGAGAAAAATATCATCAATAATTTATACCACACACACATAACTGTACATAAATGGAAACACTAAAACCCCACTTAATACAAGTTTAATTTCTATATGTCACATATTTAATGTATAACAATTTCTATGCTTTTACTAGCAAGTTGTATTAGGTCTTTATAGGGCTTACAAATAATAGAGGCTCTATCAGTTTCTGAGAGTTTCATGCCAGGATCCTGAGAAAATTATTTAGATAGAAGATTTGAAGAAAACAAAATCTTTAAAACCAGATAATTTCCATAGAATGGTTTAGACAGCCTGGAGGACTAAGGACAGCACAGACCTCAGTAAAAATTCCAGATGCTCTGAGAGGAGCAGGTATTCACCAAATTCGGTACAGCCAGTACTCCGTGATGATAAATACCATAGCACAAAATGAACTGAAGCCTAATCCCATAGAAAGCTATGCTTGCACATGAACAAGCAGATACTCTGTGAAGGAAGGCAGTCATCCAGCTGCTATCTTTGAAACGAACTCCTACTGCTGGTGAAAAATTAAATAAGTATGTGCTTCACGTTAACCAGTCATCTTTTTAAGTTTAGTAACTGCAGTGTAGACATCACACCTGGATTAGCTGATGTCTCTCCCTAAGTGTAGAGCACTAGCGGAATCCAGTTTTTAACTACTGCACATGTACAGAGCAGGCATGAGGAATTGTGGTTGTTACTTCTATATTTGATAGGCTGGTGTCTAGGTTTTGTCTTACTCAGGTCCATTTTTTTGGAGGGTTTTTATTTTTTCTGCAGTTATGATAAAGCTTTGTCACAGCACTATTACAACATACTGCACTATTGCATTGTAACTTTACACCACACAGTTCCCATTAGTTTGACTCCTAGGTAATAAAGCTCTGATAGTTCCATTGTGTGCCTCTTGCCTTCATCTTGAGCAGGGGCGAGTTCAAACAAATATAACCCTTTGTCTTTATAAGATCCTTCCTGATCCCCAGCCTATTTCCTACTGAAGCCTTCCTTTGTTCTACACTATCTGCCACAATTCTCCTTGTCCATTCACAGAAACTTGTGAGGCTCCCTGGTTAAACAGAAATACATTGTTCCTTTATTTATCACCTTAATGTGTGAATTGGTTTCTTACCTCTGCTCATTGACCCAGTATTTACTCTTCAAGCTGAAACAGACAAAGAGAATCTCAATGCATAGAACCAAAGTCAATGATATTGTCAGGCTTAAATGAAAATTAAAGTCGAATTCCTATACTTTGTAGACCTCCAGTCTGCTGCTTATTTGAGTTGTGGGGTTGGCAGGACTTGTGGCATTCTCTGCAGTGTGTTTCTGACTTTTTGTTTTCTGACATAATTCATGTCTAATTTATACAGAGAAAAGAAGATTCCTAAAGCGAAACATGCTGGGCTATTCTAATCCATAATTAATTGATATTAAAAGAAGTATCTAAAGCAATTATGACACAGGTTAAGCGGAATCAGTCAAAGGCAGTCAGCACAGAGCTAATATAATGGGAATTTCAAGAACTCTGCTGGGAACTGACAAAGTAGCAAGCCTTGAATCAGAGATAATAGGTCGTGGAAACTGCACAGGTAATTACCACACACAACACACAGGCAAGCTGAGGAGCTATCAGTAGGAAGGATGTATCCATGTAACATTGTCCTTTGGCTGCTCTTTAGCACTTCTGGGAAGCAAGTGATAATTAACTCAAGCAGATGGTCATGCTGGCATGGCTACAGTTCTTCGGGGAGACAAACTAGTATCTCTGCAAGGCAGTTCACCAATGCTGTGCAGACACCATTTTCCTCACCATTAACACGGCATCCCATCAGCACCAAAACTTAGCTCTGCCTATAAAGGAGTACCCGGTTATACAAACAGGTATAATTGAAAATACTTAACTCCCCTAATATCAGCCTCTTCTAGTCTTATGTCAGAAATATGGGGATGGTGCTCAAATCCACAGAATAGTGTGGCAAATCTGGTTTTATGTTATTATTAAATAAGAATTTCATTGCCAGGTACAAAATACTGCATGTGAAAAACAAATAGAGATTCATTCCTACCTTCCTTTTATCAAAGTAGGATATGTTTTCACTAGAAAATCTGAAATATTTCTGTGGGTCAGATCTTGCAGAATTTCTGTGCTGCGTTGCAGTCTCTGGCGAGAAAGAAAAACCTAATCAATCACAGTAAACTTTAGAGTCTCTTAAACTATTAAGTGTTTGTTAGGAAAAGAGCAAAAGTAGCTTTGGATCAGAGAAAATGCTCATGTTCATGGTATCACTGAAAGAGAGTGGGTCAATCACTCAGTGGGTCATTTCTAGCCCAAACATCCTTACTGTACTAAGATTTCAGAAGAAATCAGTAAGTTCATGATGTTTGACACAAAAACAGTTGCATGTCACTCTGAAACAGTTACTCGCAACAAAGGTCAGGGTTGCTCAAGGCTTTTTCTTCAGTGTGAAGGAAGGTAACTTTCCAAACAAACTGAGGCCCCAGTAAAACAAAACAAAACAAAGCAAAGCAAAACAAAACAAAGGTCATTTTCTATGATTTAGCAACTTGAGGTAAAAATTATAACGGAAATTTCACCTCCACTAGCACATTAGATACTTTCAATGATTTTTTTTTTATATATAGATATAAAAATGATGCCACATGACAACTTTGTTGAATCTTTTACAAATAGAGGGTTGCTGTGAAATGCAAGACCTCACACTCCTGAGTTTATCCCAATAATTTAAGTATCCTTTAAAAAGTTTCTGGGCAGTTTCAGATGGCAAAGTTTGCAACCTGAAAAGATCTGATAATGACCTAGAAAGTAAGTCTAATGAACTTTCCAGAAGTTCCTACATTTGTCCACAGAGAGTACCAGAGGACACAGAAGACACATTAGAGACATCCAGCTGATTCTAGACAGGAAGACTGGTAGCATCCTCACAGTGCCTTCATGGATTGAGCTGTCTATGCTTAGATAATAATTCACGATTATTACATACTGTGGCTTTCCTGGAGACTCAAATGTGAACTGTTTCTTTCTACCAAAGAATACAAAACTATAATATCTTGCAGGAGAATATTATAATAAACACTCTTCTTTAGAGGATCAGAATCCCACAAACAAATAAAAAATAATGCATCTTACTTGAAGTTTTAGACTAAAGTTCTCTGAAACACACTAGCATGCAATTAGTAAAATGAACTTTGTTGGACAGGGATTACTTGGAAATCAGAAATAACTTGGGATGCTGTAAGGTCAGAATATAACTTCTATCAATTTTTTTTTCTTCATAAACAAGAATTCTATAGATATTTAAAATAACTTTTCTTTGTGAACAGTGATAGAGAAATCAAAGCAAGCTGAATCAGTATTTTCAAGAGATTGTGTCATGGAAAGTGGTATAATCACTGTCCCTGGAGTGTTCAAAAAATGTCAAGATGTGGTACAAGGGGATATAGTTTAGAGGTGAAGACAGCAGTGCTGGGTTAACAGTTGGACTTGATCTTAGAGGTGTTTTCTAAACTTAATGATTCAATGAAAATTAGAAGTATTTTAGTCATTTTGCTGATGTGTTCAGCCTAGCAAACAGGAATATTAAAGCTGAACTGAGACATTAAATTAGTGAGCTACTACTCTGACAGTGGCTGCAATTCTGTTTAACATCTTAGAAAATCATTTATAAAATGCAAACACTAACAGCCTGCAATTCTTCTTTGCTCTTCAAAAGAGCAAGTACATTTTAAAAAGGGCACTGCTAAGATCATTCACTGATATGACAGGTGGAAATGTAGCTCTGTTTTCCTCCATACAGTATCAGTGGTTATTAAATTCTTGTCTTCATGCACATGCATACAAACATTCATTTTGCTAGCTTAGAACATTCTTGCTAGCAATGGAACTGGAAGACACAAAAAATAATAACTGAATATGAATAGTTCCATTTTAATGAGAAGACTGCACTCAATGTTTTTCAAAATTGTGACATTTTTCGTTTCTTTCTTTCCTCCTTCTCCCTTCTACCTTTCCCTTCTTTAAAGAAAGGTAACCTTCTAAACAGTGTTGTTCTTTGAGGCAAAAGAAAGTAAGTTTTTTTTTTAATTATGTGACAAACTGTTGAAATTTTTGTGATTTTCTTCAACATGAAATGTTTGCAATTTGGGTGAAAAGAGTAATCAAAATTTATTTAAATGTGCAAGCTTTTCCAATACCTCTGTAACTGAATTCCATATTCCAGCAAGTCTTGCTTCCTTAAAAAAGAATGTACTCAAGTCCTTCCATGTATATTGGCATGGCAAGGTACTTACACACTAATCCCTTTTCCAACACTTGCCATGAAAGTTTTCTACAAAGATTTATGGCAGAAGGACACAACCTGTGGTGGTGGGAGGCCTCCTGCACCTGCAGGGCATTCTGGCAGCATAGTGAGTTTCTTGTGAGTGCTGCACTTGCAGGAAGGTGATGGATTCTCAGGGCTCCACTCTTGGCTCAGCAGGAGGCTGCTTAGGTTAGGATGAACAGCAGGTGTGTTCCAGGCAGTTGGCATATTATTGCATGGGTAGTTCCTGTGCAGAGGAACAGAGCTTTAAGCTGTGCAGAGATAACAGTCCGTGAGAACTCACAAATCTACAAAATCACAATGCTCTCAGCAGATATTCCCCCCTCAGCCCTCATCCTGTGAGTTTTGAATAAGAACAACATTTTAGAGTACTTGGTAAACGTGAATAAATATAGTCTCCCTGCACAACTGTTTACTGTCTTCAGCTTGCAGATGGGACACTGAAGGAACAAAAGGACTGATCCATTGGGGTAGCACTCATGAAATCTGTAGTGGACACATATCTTTGTGAAGAAATGATAATTTTCCTTTCTCATGCAGTATCTTTTCTCTTTTTAAAATTTCCTCTTTGTTTCTGCTATACCAGGTAGAGGAGAGGAACGGGAGAAGAGAGGATAACCAGAAGATCAAGTTGTTGCATATCATGGTAGGGAAAGTCAGGAGAAAGGGAACAAATGTCAAAGCATAGCAAGCCAGTGACAAATGGCTCCAGAGCAGGACTCACAGGCAGAGTAAGCAGGTAGGACAACAAAAGTTGGAGTTCTACTAATGTTGCCCTCACTTCAAAGTGAGAATAGTTTCAAATCATAGACACTCTCCTATTGCTACTTCACAATGTGAGCAATGGCTGAAGTTATTGCTTCCAAACACACCAATGGGAACACTAGGAACCTGAAGGGACTCAGACATGGAATGCATCAGGAAAGCTGAGAAGATTTGAGCCTGAGGCCACTGACTTACTGCCATAAATTTCAAGGTTGCTTAACTCTCAATACCAGGCATTTCCAGTTGGTCACATTGAGCACTGTGAATCATTTTTAATCCAGTGGCAGTGTTAGCTTGCTGTTTTTTGTTACTTTTGACTCAATATTAGATATTATAACCAACAACATATCTGAAGCATTGGGTCTTGTGAAGAGTCAAGCCAATTCATGCTTGTTTCACTACTCAGGTTCCACTAGAAATACCCTGCTAGGATCTCATTCAAGAGAAAATAACTAGCAACTTACAAAAGAGGCTGATTCTTCATGCAGCGAATTCCAAATCCTGGTTTATTCAAGAAAGCATGAGTAAGGGAGACCATCTGCTCATTGCCAGGGCGTTCATTGCTGAGGGAATAAGATAGGACTTTCTCAGTAAAATATTTTTTCAAACTATTGTACTGTAATACAAAACTAGAGAAGGACAGCCATATGGCAGAACCAACTGCCCCCCTCCAAATGCTGGTAATTCAATTGTTTTATTTGTTTTTGTAAAAATCCAGAATGTTCCAAGGTGGTTAACAGGCTATGGTTCTTTTCTCCTAATGCTAAAGCTGGCTTGTGACGTAGTTCAATAGCAACATTCTCCAAAAAGGCTTGAATCCTCATTTGTGTCCTCTCAGTACTGTCACAGTAAGTAATCAGAAGACGAAAAATATATGCTGTATTTTTATTTGCTGAGGCCTGGATATCCTGTTAGACAGGATATGTAACTTTATAAGTGTTGAGGTCAAGAATTCAGGTAGGAAGAGGAGAATACCAAAATTAGAAAGATATTTGAATGTCTTTCCATTGTTAGATGTATTAGCAGCTGTATTCTCCTTGTGCACCAAATTAATCCTATTTTCAATCTGCTTCCAGTGAAGTTAGTATTTTTTTATATCACATAGAGTGAAAAAAGACCACAGAGACAGGGTCCCATGATGCTAAATGCTAGGGAGAAAAAGGTATATATATATATGACAGATGTACTTTAAGTGATTCCTCTTACCTGAAGAAAGTAAACTGTTGTCCATAGATCCAAGGGTGTAATGTTAAGGCGGGATATTCTCCAAATGGAGGAATAATGACTGTAAGTACTAGAGACAGCAACACAAAACTAGCAGGGAGAACAACCTGCCAGGAACATGAAAACTTCACATTAGGTTATTATATATGAATTGCTGAGTGACACTGTACACACCTCATAATATATGTAAACAAAGGCAGGACAGCAGAAGCACACAGAACCAATCTGGTTTAGCTCCTAAACATAAACAATTTAATTTCCAGTGCTTTCACTTAAAATTCTGGTGGTCATAGAACTGTATTACGTAAAAAATAAAATGCTGGGACAGTAGTGATTGAATCTTTGATTGCAGTTGATAGACTCTAGGCAGAAAGAAATAAAAGAAGAGGCAGAAGAGTTGGAATCATAATTGCACTGTTACCCATTTGCAGCACCTCCATGGCTTTCCATAGAGCCATCATTGCTGGAAAGACAGTGTTGACAATGTTGTGGGAAAGAATCAAGAACAGCAAAATCAGTCAATACCTGGGCTAGGAAGTCCTTGTGGCTGCGGGAGGCATGGTGGAACCGTTTGATGAGCAGTGCTTTGATCTGCTGCTGTACAAGCTCAAAACCTTTATACTGTCGGGACCCTTTGCCTTCATTTTGATCTCCTGCTCTGGCTACTGGCATTCGAGTAGTGTCATTAGTTTTCAGTGCAGTTTGTTCAGCTGGTTTGTTCTCAGTAGAAGCTTTGCCAAGAGCAGAACCATTTTCTTGAGTATCTCCTAGGTTAAGATGAGAAGCAGGAGAGAAGACACTTTATCTTCTGTACATGAAGTAGCACAAACATTTTAACCAGGTCTAGATTTTACCAACCATATATACCACATCCCCAGATTACTTTAGTTATAACTATTGCACTGTGGTTGTATTTACTGACATCACATAGGTTACCACTCCTCTTAGCAGGATGAACGAGTTAATAATGTATATAGTTTATGCAGTAATGATCAGCAATGTACTTTTTACACTACTAAAACCATTGACATCTCGGTGCTTGACACTCCACTTTTATTTACATAGTTCAGAACCTCATCCAATCTAAATACAAGCCTTTCTGCTGACTTGATCTTGTTTCTCAGATATCATGTCAGGCCCTAAAAATAGATATTTGCTGATCAAATTTGTTTTGTCAAGAATACATACAAAGACAAATAGTTCAGAGGCTCCTCTTTACAGAGTGTTCAGGATAAAAAGCAGACCCAAGAACAGTTTATCAAATACAGGTTTGTGGATCTATACCTGTTTTTTGCATTCCAGGGTCAGTTTCTGCTATGACCTTTAGGAAAACCTGCCACAGAGAAATACATCTCCTGGTTAGGAAAAGAATAGTTACAATAACCTGATTTTTAGAATACCATACATCATCCTTCAATGTAACAGAAAAATATTTGGATACCTTTTCAGTACTCCATGTTATTACACAATCAGAGGTCTCTTAACAAATACTTCAGAAAATAAATTAATCAACAAAGATACAAAGAAAAAGGACAAATTTCAGGCTGATGGGCCATGCTCCACAAGGCTACAATGAAGTAAGCCTTGGATTCTTTCGCTAGGCTCTTCTCAAAGATTTTCTGAGTGTGTCACAGCTTATGAAACTAGATTTTGAAGTACATATTAGCAATTACAGCTTTAAGAATAGGAACAGTCTCAGTAACATTTTGGGTGCTTATGGTATGGTCAGCAGGTTTTAATCTGTTTTAATCTGTTACCTCTTCAAGTGGTGTGTCTGAAACTCCAAAACTGCTGAGTCCCAGGTCATCCAAGGTTTCCTCCAGTTCTCTGAAGAGACTGGCATAAGATCGTTGTTTAAAGTTTTTATTGGGCAAAAGGTAAATGAGTTCCTGACCAATGCTTTCAATTAATTTTGCTTCTGGGATATGATGGTGAATTACTTCTGCTAGCTCATTTAGATCTCCTGTGAAAAGTCAAAACATAGAAGGAATATTTAACCATACTAAGCATGATTTCAAAAGCCGTTGTTTGCACTATGCAAAAGGGGACTGCTCTATTACATAACTCACAAATATCTCAGTTAATCCTGTGCTAGACTGGGCTATGTTGCTAATTATGCTTTGGAACTACGTAGAAGGAAATTATTTCAGCTTTGTTAATAAAGCACTACAAAATCTTCGGAAATATCTACTTAAATTCTTCTCTTATGCAGAAAAGCCAAAATTACTTTTTTTTCTGAGAAAATCAGTTTCCTTTGCTCTAGATACACTTCAGTTCTCATTAACAAATTACACATTTTGGTGCAGAGTAGTTCAAACTTTATACTATGCTTCTAAAGCAGACAAGCTTGCAGTTCATAATCTCTACCTGAGACCACATATACCCCAAAAATGATCAACGGTAAGCAAAACCACAAAGAAACCTTGTCAAATTCATGTTACAATGCAACACAAATATCACACACAGGGACTGAAGAAGTGGGCCTTGGCAGCATTGAGCTTTAAGACAAGACTACAGCATAACAGGAGACATAGCTATGTGCTGGAAGGCTGAACCATCCTGCTTCTTACCATCCAGTTCCTGCTCTGGAGCTCCTTCTTCATCCCTGTGCACACAGCTGGAACAGGAGCAAGAGCACTGTGATCCACAGCTACAAAATGACTAGCATGGACAAGCAACAGATAAAAGATAAAAGTGCTTCAGATACAAAACAGGATGTAAGGGTCATCAATATTTGAACAGCTTGAGTCAGTGAAAAATATATCTAGAGCATCTTGAACATACTATACTGAAAATCATTTTATGTAGGAAATATAAATCCATCTGCACAAATCAGTTCTAAGTTCCATGTGAAATAGCTGGGGAAATCAATCATGGCCATGAGACTGTTTTGCTACTAAGACTGGAAGCCCTATTATCAGCAGAAAGAATCCAGAACCCTACTTTTCAAGTTGTGAGAGGCCAGTTTAGCTACAGACAAATGTAGACTCTTCTGGTGTCTGAGCTACTTACCAGACTACATAATGTTTAAAAGCAGTGTACTGCAAAAGCAAGAATCAGAAAGACCTGTATATGGACAAAGGCAACTTGAGAGTTGGGGTTGTTCAGCCTGGAGAAGAGAAGGTTCCAGGAAGACCTCAGAGACCTTCTAGCACCTAAAGAGGGCTACAAATGAGTTTGATAGGGACCTTTTACAAGCACGTAGTGATAGGACAAGGAGAAATGGCTTTAAACTGAAAAGGGTTAGATTTAGCTTAGATATTGGGATGAAATTCTATACTGTGAGGGTGGTGAGACGCTGGAACAGGTTGCCCAGAGACTCTGTGGATGCCCCATCCCTGGAAGTGTTCAAGGCCAGGTTGGAGGGGGTTTAAGCAACCTGGTCTAGTGGAAGGTGTCCTTGACTATGGCATGGAGGTTGAAACTAGATTATCTTCAAGGTCCCTTCCAACCCAAACCATTTTAACATGATATTCAAAATTATATAACTGTGTGATTAATTGCAGCTTTGCACAAAGTCTCAAGCAGCACTTGATTGCTTTTTACCTTGGTGCAGTGCAAGTTTTATTCAGATTACATGTGCAGGGAGGGAGATACATACTTACTGTAGCCCTTTCCATTTTTGTGTTTCTCATCTTGCGAACAAGCGTGAGATAAAAGCCAGAGCCAAAGCAGTTTTTTAGGAACACAGGAGAGCCTGAGCAGAAGAGTTTCCCTTGGGATATGATGGCTACTCTGTCTCCAAGGATGTCTGCCTCATCCATATGATGTGTTGATAGGATAATAGTTCTGCCTAGAAGGAACAAGGAGGAATGTTCAAGGCATGGACTCTCTCTGGAACTCAAAACGGTGCTTAGCTTTTTGGCAATTATATCTCTGCACCAAAGCCAGGTCTCAGGTTCACCACAACCATAGCTATCTGTTCAAAGAATCTTGTTTGCTTGTATTCATACCCCACTACTCATGGCAGTTTACACAGCAGGCACATGTTGCATCTATGACAACTTTAAAAAATCCCACAACAAAATCAAACAGTTTCTACTCTCAAACTTCTTACCTGAGCGATATTTCAGCAGAAGATCCCAGATGGATCGCCTGGAATATGGATCAACTCCAGAAGTGGGCTCATCCAAGACTACCACTTTTGCTTCACCCACAAAAGCAATGGCCACAGACAGTTTCCTTTGCATTCCACCTACCAGAGAAGAGACACATCCAGGAGAGTAGGATGAATGACACAAGTGGCAGGGAAGTAATTAACACTGCTTTTTGGTGTGGGAACAAACTCCTACAAATAGTATGAAACCCATCCTCAGACACATATATCTGCACAGAGAAATTAATAGTAATTTTTCTTCTGAAGTTCATACTAGGTTGTTCAAACTTTTTTTAATAAATATTTTCCATCTACACATTGCATTTTCTGCTTCTTGCCAGAAGCAAAAGCAGGAAGATATGAGGTTGTCATGTTCTTTTGTGAAACTAATCAACTCTTACAGTTGAAATCGGGACAAAGTAGTATAAGAACAGCTGGGCTGTTTATTCAAATCAACTTTTGAATCTGAGAGCTGTTCAAATACATAATGTGTATTTGTTCCTTTAGAATGAAAGAAACTACTTCTCCCAAACAATACATTGTTATAGAGCCTGATCCATACACCGGGGCAGCATGATAGTATATTATTTCATTTGCCTTGAAATAATAGAGCATTATATTTTGTTTTCTTGCTTATATTAACCGATTTTTATATATCTATATTCATTTAAAACTAATAGCTTCAAGTACATTTGAATTTGTTGTATATTTAGGAGACATGAAGCTTTAGGGACAGATTGTGCCAGCTTTACTACTTCTACAGTCCCATTTACTCCTTGAAAATAAAGGCACCTCCCCTCACCCCACTGCAAATTGGTGTGTCAAAAACATGGCCTCAAACATGTAACTCAAACAATAATAGTCCAAAGGCCAGGTAGGATGGGGCTGTGAGCAACCTGGTCTAGGGGAAGGTGTTCCTGGCCATGACAGGTGGTTGGAACTAGATAATCTTTAAGATCCCTTCCCACCCAAACCACTCCATGATTCTATGAAAGACAAAGAAAAGGTAGCAGGGAAAAACATATTAGAAAATTCCTGCGGGCACCTGACAAATTCTGAGCTTCTTCATTTCTTTTATGGGTGAGGCCGATGTCTTCCAGCATTGTTTCCAGCTCTTGCTCAGCTTCATCCCTGGACCTTCCTTTCATTTGAGAATAAAACAAGATGTGCTCTGCTACAGTAAGGCTGTGAAATCATACAGAAAGGGAAGAAGGTAATTCAAATGAATAAGCCATTTTTTCCTCCCCAAACAGCAATAAATTCACTCTAGCTTTATCTTGCTAAAGGAAGAGAGGTTGCATTACCCTAAAAGATCTTCTTTGGGATCAACACACTTCACTTGGAGGTCATAGTGTCTTTCTTTGCCTTTTCAAAGCAGAACCTGCTACTAAAGGAACAGGTATAGCAGGTATCAAACCATCCATTTATGGGAATAAAATGGCAGAGAGTCTGCTGTTGAAATGAACACAAACTAATGGCAGTGAGGCTGGAAATCACCAGAGAAGGCAGTAAATGGTTGAGTGGCAGTGAGAAATGGGCATAAAAATATCCTACTATTGCACTGTCAACTTGGATTTTTTTGCTTTAGAGTCCTAAATTTTAGTGCAGGAACCTCCAGGCTAACTCCTGCTAACCCACACTACAACAGAAGATATCAGGAGCACTGTCATTTTCCTAAGAAATTTTTGTTCTCAGTGAAATGATGCAGGAGATTTCTACTGCAGAATGTGATGTTAAGAGATGGAAAAGTTCCTCTGCAATACATCTACTGCCAACACAGTAAGAGAAACAATGCAGGCTCTGGGGATCCTCATGCATCCCAGACTGGGACACCTCTTCTTAAAGCTAGTATGGAGTGATACTTACTGATTGAATAAGATGTTGTGCTGAGGGCACATGCCTAATCTGTGCCGGATGGAGTCCATGTGAGTCTGGATGTCCAGGCCGCCAATCAGCACAGTTCCAGATGTGGGTGGAAAGAGCCCTGTCAGTATCGACCTGAGAAAATAAAATGAGGAGATTTCCCCTCTCCTATCTCTCTGTGCTGGATTAGGAAGCTACATTGCATGATTCCACTAGATGGAGCATGATGACTTCTTACCATAGGCCTTGATGAAACAACTCCAGTGAAAAGTGTGCATATAAGTACTCTTGACCTGCTACAGAGAATCTCGTGGATCTGCTAACATGATTTTGCATACATCTGTCTGTATGGTTCTGGCTTCCATTAAGACACCGATTTAGTTCAGCATGCTATATCACCCTGACATATAAATGGGTCTAAAATGAAGCTCAATAGGATGAAGATAAGAATAATGATTTGAGGTCTCTGGCCATGCTGACCCATGCCCTACACCTTTATTTTCTGTAAACTAGAAGGGGATCAAATGTTACATTGCAAATGGGTGGCATCTGTTACTAGATTCAGTTTTTAAAATCTAAAAAATTTTTTTTTTGTTTTTATCAGGAGAACAAACCCCCTCAAATTTACAGAGCATCTCATCAGATCAGGATGCTTTTATTTTGGGTTTAACATATTTCACGTGAAACAATGAAAAAATTAAAAGGCAATGTAAACTGCATTTGAAATAGAAGTGTTTTAATTTAAAAAAGTATTCTGCTGGGAAAAGTCATAATGAAACATTCAGTTCTTTCAACATTTGGTGAACTTGTCACAGATTCATAAAAGGTTTTGTTCACCAATCTGTATAAAAAAATTAAACATGCTTTAAATCTGGCTTCCTGGGATTCTAGGTTTCTAGGACTAGAGGACATTTTAATCTGGACATGGATCTTGCATGCACATAACCATTTTATTTAAAGAGGGTCTGTGTTTCATACTCTGGACACAGACTAAAAAATGTGACTGACCTAGAGCCGGTTAGCAAAACCAAGAACATATGAAACGCGGTGGCTCACAAATTTTCAGCTCTTTCAGCCAGAAGATCTTCACCTCTTTCTTCACCTATGGTACTTTAGCCATGGGAAATAATTCTGGGGGAAGAGAATTGCTTCCTTCTTTCTAGACTTTCACTTGTTTGTGTTATGTATTACCTCCTTCCCAGGGCTTTATCTAATCCAGGATATCTTCTTTCTGCCTAGGGGCAGCATTTCCCTGTCTGGAAAAAGCCTAATGTTGAGTGTCAAGCCAGCTGCAGGGGTGGTAGAGAGACAAGGGAAAAGGGAAAAGAGAAGACTGCTCCTAGGCATACAACAATAGAGCACTGCCCTGGATCTGCTTCTTCTAAACTAAGAGACTTACATGGTAGTTGTCTTTCCTGCTCCATTGTGGCCAAGGAAGGCTGTGATCTGATCCTCATAAAAAGTAATATTCATCCCATCTACTGCTGGTTTGGGCCTGTTTGGAAAAATCTTCACCAGATTCTGAATGCATACTCCTGGAATCAGTCCTGTTGGCTCAGGCTCAAAGAAGGTATTTACTTGAAAGGCAAAAAATCAAGAATGAAAAGAGAATAAAAGCACCTGTTTTAATCCTAGTTCTGATGATGACAACACATCAGTAAGTGCAGAGGCAATAGCACATACCCAGTAAAATACAGCATAATGTTCCAAGGCCAAATTCTCCAAGTCCCACCAGTACCAAACTGAGGTCAGGTTTCTAGCTGCAGTAGAATTTATTTAGATTCACCCTCATATCAGTGACATTAGATTCACCCTCGTATCAATGACAGG
Organism: Climacteris rufus; assembly: GCA_013398175.1. Lineage (NCBI taxonomy): Eukaryota > Metazoa > Chordata > Aves > Passeriformes > Climacteridae > Climacteris > Climacteris rufus. Next base: position 246,093 of record VZRZ01006255.1, on the reverse strand, counting down.
AGCAGCAGAGCCCAGAACTGTAGTGGTCTGTGGAGAGGTAACTCATTGGATCACATGAAGCCAAACATACTTTCTGCTCTCAATGCGTAGCAGGAAGATTATTTGGAATTGTTTTCTGAAAATACTTAGGCTGAGAGATTACATTAAACAAGCAGCAGGTTGCCTTTCTAGCCAGGCTGAAATCTGCCATTCAGCTAATCTGCCCAGCTGTGCATTCTTTGACCATGATGCTTAAAAAACCTCCCCCAAACACAAACAAAACACAACAAAAAATCCCATTTGCCTTTAATCCTGGTAGGTGTAATTTATCCCATTGCTGAGTCCAGGTCAAGATTTAGACAGTACCTAACATTTGCACTACATGAGATGGTTTTCTCTCAGGATTAAAAATGCATTATTGCAAATAGAACTATCAGGACATTTTATTGCACCAGCTTCTAGGAAAACAAACTTACTTTGAAGTAAATTAAGCCCTTGGGCAATGTGAGTTATGGGAGCTGAGAAACTGAAACTAAGGACCCTGTCCACTTTTGTTTACACAGAATGCTTTAGGCTTTGTAGGAAGGCTTATTTTGCAATTGCAGTTTACTTAAATTGTTCAGTACCCAGCAGGCCTGTGTGGAGAGCAGCCAATGCGAGCTGGGTGAAACCAGCCCCACCTCCATCAGTGGCTTGTGTGACTGTTATTATTGCCACTGACAATACTCAGGAAAAGGTTCTGAATATGTTGTATATGAGAGAGCTGTGTGTACTACAGAACAGCTGAAATAATCAATATAGAATGGGTAGCTTTATTTTAAATAAAATTATGTTTATGAATAACTTTTCTTTTGCTCTGTGAAAGGAATCTGGGGACAAATACAAACATCTCTGTATTCATAAAAGTTCACATGGAGTCTGGCTAGATAGTTATGCATATATTGGCAATTGAGGCACCTTCCTTGGTTTATATGTATCATAAGCTCAATTCATATTTGCCTGCAAGACTCATTGACAAGTTCTGAGGCAATTTCTCTGATGATCTCCCCCAATATCTGCTTTGCATCACCTGAAAGACACTGGTGGAGGGTTGAGCTCCCTTTTTTGTGATTCATATTTCTCCATTTTGATCCTATATCCTCAGTGTCATTGAGCTGTACTAGGTCTGCTCTTGGCTTCTCCACATACCTCCCAGTTCCTGTGTGGGTGACTGAAAGGAAAGACAGGCTTTTTTTGTGCAGTGACAGGCAGAAAGCCCTTCCTCTGTGGCCATGAAGCAGCTGGAACCTGGGAACTAAGGAGTAAAGCACCACAAAGATAAGGCAGTACTAGGAGAAGATTGGCTGAAATAACCTTTAACCTCTGCCTGTCTTTTTTCTTTTGAAGTCCTGTCCTGTTTCCATTCACCCTGAATGCATGTTTTCAGTGCCTACGTGAGGAGCTCTGATGACCCCACTTTTATCTCTAGCCTTTCAAGAGAGTCAGAATGGCCTCAGAGCTGCCTTAGCAGTTACTTGTGCCACAGAATCCACATGCATTCCTCTGAGCATCACATACAGAAAACTCCTCTGGCTCTCCACAAAAGAAGACATTGGGGCTTGAAAACAGACAGGTCATTTAGGAATTCTTAGGTGGTGGCTAATGTCAGCATCAGAAAAGGCTGCAGACAGACACACAGAGCACTTCAGATAATTCCCTTTGAAACCAGCCTTTCCCTTCAGATGCAAGACACACTGAAGATAGGCAAAAAAAAAAGGAGGAGGGGTGGGACTAGGAGGGAAGAACATTCCTCTCAGTGCAAGCATTTTTACTGAAGTCAGGGCTACATTTAATTTCAAAAAGTCAATGCATTTGTCTCTGAGGCTTCCCTCAGCATGAAAACTATCTTGCCAAAGAAACAGCCTGCATTTGCATGATAAAAAACAAGTTACAGAGGCTCTTCTGGAAGGCAGCTGTCTTATGTGTAGGTGTTAAAATATTCTAAGGGATTATGACTGTAGAGGAATCAGTAAGAGTCGATGTCTCTCTTGTACTTAGCTCTGGCAGTTGCACGGGCTCCTCCTGGGCTCTTGTAACTTGGCTCCAATCATTCCTATGTCTAGTTTATTATGAAGTACAATGAGTATAGTATCTCAGAAGTACTCAGGTTGCTCTCTCTCCTTACTATTAATTTCATCTTTGTCCTGGACATCTGTCTTAGGCTTCCCCTGCTCGCCGGGTTCTTTTTCTCGTTTGTGTTTACATTGTTTGTTTTTACCATCCTTCTTCCCCTGGCTGTCACTCTTTTCTTCTGTTTTTTCAGGTTCTTCAGATTTATTTGTTCTGCTTTCATTTTTTCCCCTTTCCATGGTCTTCTGGTCCACACAGTCTTCTGACTCTGGACTTTTTTCTACATAAACCAAAAGTAACCAAGATTTAATTAACAAAAAATTAATATCCTCTTATCTCTAGAGGTATTTTGAGGAAAAAGAGATAGGCCTAAGCCTTCAGTTTCCAAGGGCATTAACCATCAGTGTTTTACTCTGGTTAGAAACATGGCATTCAAACCATCTAGTTTAAAATCTGTTTCATGGTGTCAAGATGAGATATTTAAGGAAAATAACTGACAATTTTGCAATTATAGACTCAGAGTAAGATCCTGACTAAAATTAGGTACATCTTTTACATTTTCAAGTAAGCTGAGCCACTGAAAAGTCTTAATTCTTCAAATAGGTAAGAATCACAGTTTCCTATAAAGGAATTAATCAGAGGTGACCTTTCCAACCGTCCCTGCTTGAGAAAACCCAAGGCAATGTTTTGTAAAAGAGAGAATGAAATAACTATCAGCACAATCAGGCTAGTTGAGATAACAAGAGAATCATTTAGATCAGAAGTGACTTTCCAAGATCTCCAGTTCAATCGTCAAAAAATGTGGCCAATTCAGATAACTATCACACAGAATCACAGAATAAACCAGGTTGGAAGAAACCTTTGAGATCACCAAGTCCAACCTATAGCCTAACACCTCCTCATCAACTAAACCATGGCACTGAGTGCCACATCAATCTTTTTTTTAAATATGTCAAGGGATGGCAACTTCACCAGCTCCTTGGGCAGACGATTCCAGTGCCCAATCACTCTCTCAGTAAATAATTTTTCCTCATGTCTAACCTAAACTTCCCCTGGTGCAGCTTGAGACTGTGTCCTCTCGTTCTGTCACTCGCTGCCTGGGAGAAGAGACCAACCCCCACCTGACTACAACCTCCTTTCAGGTAGTTGTCTCCAAAAATGGAGATTTCACAACCTTTCTGGGCAACCTGTTCCAGTGTTCTAACTACCTTCATGATAAAGAATTTTTTTCTTATATTGAATCAGAATTCCTGTTTTCCAGCTTATATCCATTGCCTCTCATCTTTCCACTAGACACGTCTGAGAAGTCTAACTCTTTCTTAACTTTCTCTCTTAAGGCTGAGCAGACTGAGTTCTCTCAGTATCTTGCATGTTACATGCTCCAGCTCCTCAACAACTTGCTGGCTCTTTACAGAGCTTTCTCAAGTTGGTACAAGGGTGACATAAATTATGATCTTGCTCTGAAACTGAAAGTAAACAGACTTAAATTAGTGCCAAACTAATTAGAAAAGAATCAGGTTTAGAAAGGTAAGGAACCTTGGTGTAAGATCAACATTTCGTGAATGTTGTGTGGAGCAATAAGAACTCCTTGAATGTCTCAAAAAGTGTTGGTTACAGAGTGGGGGCTTGATGCTGCTTGTTAACCCACACTTTAAGGGCTCTCAGATGGAACTCACCTCTAATAACTCTAATGATAGCATGCCACTGCAAGTTCAAAGGCAATTGCCAAGATTCCCAGTGTATGGCAGTCTCTCACCTTTGCAGCAGCTCAGGTAATGGAAATGTTATGTAGTCACCTTTAAGTAGATCAGTGAAGTTATTTTTAAAAACCAAAGTTTTAAAAGAACTCACCATCAGCAGTCACCGTTTTCTCAGCTTTTGGGTTTCTAGAGCCAAGCCAATAAGATTCCTGCACAGGGAAATACCAAGGCTGTGGTAACCCATAGTCCCCTAAAACAAAATAAGTAGGTAAAATGTACATCATAATCCCATTGTGCAGTAGGCACAAATTCATCTAAGCAAAGTCTGAGTATCATTTCAAACACCTGCAGTCCTAGTGCTGCGTATCAGAAGGTCAGACCATACACCAAGTACCTGACAGAACAGATTTTGTTTACAGATAGTTTTTGCCTTTTGGACAGCAGTAAAATATTCAGAAAATGTGATGTGATTTCCCTTACATTGTCTTAAGCAGAATGCACTTTAATTACAGAATGAAGCTATTCCCTGAATCCTTACTAACCAGGCCGAGTTACTGCAAATCAAGACTGCTTTCCTGGATCATACTGATTTACAGAATACAGGAATTTGAGCTGCTATGCTTAAAACTGGCATCTTTGTGAACCCAGATATTATTGGCCTTGTGCTACTTATTCAAAATAAGCAAGGAGAATTTGTGATACTCCCTTAAAGATGGTCAGTTTTCTTAATTGAAAGCCACTGTTTATGAAAGTGTCTGCTTATTTCTGGATTAACAGAAATTACCTGTGTTTCAGCCAAACATTTGTACTCCTATTGCACAGAAATGCTCTGTGCATTTACGAACTGCTTGCCTTGCACTTGTTATGGACTGGATTATTCTCCTCTGAAACTGGTGGCTAAAACAACAGCTTCTCATTCAGGATGAATGCAAAACCCAAGTGAAATTTGTTATGGAGCAGAATGCTCAAATAGCCAAAGGACCACTGTGCCAATGGGTGGTTGGCTTCAGAGCAAACCTGAGCAGGAGTAGAACCATATGGTTCAAAGGATTGTCCAGAAAACTATAGTAACCTTGAGGACCACAGCATTGATTTATCAGGGCTGCACGTGTGTGACAGAGAAATGCTATGAGAAATTCTACAGAAACAGAGAAGCTGAAAGACAAGAAGACACTCAGAGCACATATTGGGAGGAAGTGAAGCTACTAACTAGAAGCCCTGAAAAGTGTTACTTTTGTGTAAAGTGCTGACAGAAAAAACCCAATTTGTCTCTATGAATGAAGAAACTCCTGTTGTTTAATTCTTGTTGTGTTCATGGAAATAGCCCATTGCCCACTCTTCTTTAAACAAACAAGAGTTGCAGAAAATAAAAAGAAAAAAAATAGCCATCTGCCAAGGGCACATTCTGGAACTGCAGTTCACATGCAGGAGTAATAAATTAACGAAATCTCACTTGCTTGTACAGCATAAGAATTTCCATTTATTGTATTGTAACAATATTCAGCATGAAGCAAGATAACCATTTAAGATACAAGGACAAACCATTTTTTTCACAAAGAAAGTTCCAGAACTTTGTAATTAATAATAAAGAAAATACTTTTGTGAACTTGTACTAGAATCATGATTCCCATTTAGTAATAAAATAAATCCACACAGGAACTTCCACAACTGCCTAACACGGAGTATGTGTCTTAGGAAATAGTATCATCCTTTAAGAAACAGTTTGCCTAATGCGGCCATAGTATATATGGGAATTAGAACTGTTAAATCTTTCTTTTTAAAAATCAAAAGAAATCTCATGAGAAATGATTGAAACTTCTCAAAACAAAAATATGTGCACAAACTGGATTTTAACAGATGATATTTTTGTAGATTTATTTTCTATTTAAATTATAAAACAGGACTAGAAATTGCATCCTCCTTTTCATTCTTTCCTCCTTGTTCATTGTTTTCAGGAATAAAACAAGAGAAAGAATAAAGAAAGAGAGAAAAGTGGAAGCCCTTAATAAATCACTAGTGCTAAACTGGATAAGATTCATGGTCTACAATGTGAAACACTCTGTTTCTGCCAGTGAAATACTGATTACACTAAAATGGTTTACAACAACTACCACTACTTTGTATGAATAAGAAACTGACATACCTGGAAAAACATTATCAAGATACCAAGAGAGTATTCCATAGAGAAAAGCATCAAAAAGCATCATGTTAATGGAAAAAAGAAAACTATATTCATCTCTTTCCAAGGGACTAGTTCTGATGTTGCCCCACTGTAGGCCAAGACCTTGTTCTTCATAGCGTGACAAGTACTCTGTACCGAAACCAAAGGCTACTTGAGAAAGCAAACTCTGGAATAAAGAAAAAAATCACATTCAACTCAGACAGGGGGGCATTTTGTAAAAAAACAAGCAAAAAAATTACCTTTGAGGACTGGAATTTAAAACTTGAGAATGCCTAACAAATGACATGGGAAAAGTGGTTTCACTTTTATATTGGCCCCTAGTGTTTAATTCTCTACAATTCTAAACAGTACTTAGCCATAATAGACTAAATTCAACCTTGGCTGTACTTTCTTTAACTACTAGGCACCTTTAACAGAATATTTTTTCTTCATTAATGTGTGTTCAGAAAATACTATAGGTGCATCTAGAAGTCTGCAGTGTACACCATTGACTATCTCAGAGAAATTTCCTGAGTGTATGAGGCAGGGCCACTCTGAGTAACATGATAGAAAGTACACCAGATGATCAGGATATGGAAAACCACAACTGCTTCCCCTGTCATGTCTGCTAGCTGGTTCTCACACAACAAACCAATAAACTAGTAGAGTATCCACACATCCTCTTCAATGTCACATTGCAAAAACAGAGGAAGAGGTGCTATAGCACTGTTTCACAGGACATGTTGTTCAGGAATGCCAGAAAGTGAGGGGAGAAGAGGGATTGCAACAGCAAGTCTCAGTGAGGCATTATTATAGTGCACTAAGTAAAGAATCTTTAGTTTTCAGCAATACATTCTTTCTCCTTACAAATTTAAATTTTTAATTCATGCCCCCTCCACATGCACAACCTGCTCTTATCATCCCTTGTGATTAGCTGTTGTTCAGAAACTAACCTCTGAACAACAAAAGTAAGACAAAAGTGTAGGAGTAGACAAAAATATCCATGGCTTCTGGCCAGTAAATATCCTTTCTTACATGGATGTCTCCTCCTTCACTTTAAGGTGAAGAAAGAGTTGTTTTTCTGCTTAGACTGTCTGCTAATCTCAAGATTTCTTCCCAAATCAGAATCTGTCAGAGGCCAACCTTACTCATTTCCTGACTTAATGACAGGATGAAGTTTTGCATAACTAAAAAAGTTATATACTACATCTGTATAGTACATCAGTTAAGAAAGCTGATTCATAGCCATATTTACACTTAATTATAGCTTTTGAAGTATTTTGTTTACTTTTTCTTTTTTCATTAGATTTCCTAGTGCAAGAGGAGAAGAGAGTTCCTTTACCTATGCTGTTACAATGCTCAGTAAAGATGGGGAGACTGGAATCAAACATTCACTCTCCTTCCTGACTCACTGGGCAACATAAAATCAGTCTGAACAATTTGTAAGATCACAGTTCCATTTCAAAAAACAGCAAGAAGTTTCCAGCTACCCTGACTTGTTAAGTATCTTACCTAAAATGGAAGAGAACCAACAAGGAAGCAATGCATGGAGAATGTCTACAACTTCTTAGATGAAAGGTATTTCTCAGAGCTTTGGCACATGGGTTTAGTTCCTAACTCTAGGTTCAGGTAAAGAAGGAACGTGAATCTGAGGTCTTCTCATCCTTAAATATAGGGTGTTAACTAGGTAATAGCATATGAAAAAGGTAACTGTCCCCATTTTGTGAATTGCCTTCATATTTATTAACATACCAGAAATTAGATTTGCTTTCACTTACAAGGAATTATTCAAAACTTTTTAAACAGTATGCTAATTTCCTGACATTCAAAACATAAGAGAAATTTTATGGAATTTTCTAAAAGCTATGAAGATATCTCTTGCAGTAGGCTGGCTAAAGGCTTACACACTTACAATCCTTCATTGTATAAGACAGATTTAGAGATCTTCCTCTCTGAGTCAAAAAAGCAAAGAGGAAGAGCTGTGCAATACTTTGTAATTCACATATGCACTGTGAGGAGGGGAGCAGAGATGCCATAGAACCAGTGAAAGGCTTACTGCTAGGATCTTCAGATTAACAGTCACACGGTCTTGCCAGACAAAGCAGATGATGTGGGGCAGGTACAAGGTGAAGTAAATGACTCCACTGCAGGCAGCTGCCAGATTGGCTTTGGAGAAGAAAGTGCTGAACAAGAAACACTGCATTATGGTGGCCGTGGTGAATGTCAGTAGGAATAGAAAGAAGAGAAGTGGATTGCTGTAATGTAGTACTTGTCCATGCTGTAAGCAAAAGGAAAACAGAGTAATTTAGAAGTATTGCTGCTTTCTGAACTGGCAGAAAAGGTCAGAATTCCTATTGATGTCTAATGTGTAATGAGTAATAAGCCACTCTTTCTTACCTAATATGACTTCTAACTCTCCCAGATATTAGTTTCAACAACTGAGGTCATTACAATAACAAATCCTTCATCTAACTTGATCCCTGCTCTTGGATTGTGACTTCAGGTTAGTACAATAGGAGTTCATATTCCTATTTGATGACTGAATTAAGATCACAACTGATTGAAAATAGACATTCTGTCCCTGTCTTAATAAGTAAATGAGTCCAAGCAAGATCTACCTGCTTGGAAACTCATACATTTTAAATAAAACTATTTGAAATAATACAATAAACTTTTTTTCTATCTCTTCTCACCATCCCCTCAAGCCACTTGCTTGATGTGCTGAAAAGCCAATGCAAGGAAGTGTTACAAAACATATCTTTAAAAATTACAAAAATAAAACCACAGGAAAATATAAAGCTTCTGCACCTAAATGATATTCACACAGAAGGGTATCACAGCTGAGGAATTCAAGTGCAGCTTCTCAGAGATTCTTGTGTATTAACTGACCCACTGGGTGAACTTTTATCTGCCTTTCTTCATTAGAGCTTTTGTGGATTAAATGCTCCCTCTCAAGAAGAGCAGGGACTGCTGCCAATTACCTGTGTAGTCCTAAAAACCAATGTTGAGACCTATTTATTTGGTCAATTTATACAAGGCTCAAGTAGGTCTTTAAGGCTATAAATAGGTCTCAGCATTGTTGCAACATCCCACTGCACCTTAGAGATCGATTTCTTTACCAACAGTGACCCAGTGTCTCATAAGAATTATTTACAAAGGTGCCTCACACTGGCATAGTGAAATCCAGGAAACAAAGTGAATTACAGGTATAAGCACATTCCCCTCTGATATTAATTATCTCCTGATTTTTAATTAAACTAATGTGGCAAATAAAGTAAGCTTTCTGTATCCACCCAAGCTGTAATGGAACCACCAGGAACTAGAATAACTCATCAGGACATGCTGATAAGACAGAGCAGATTGAACCCTAACTATGTATTTATACCAACACCAGTTCCCCACATCAGAAAAGATGCAGGGGTATTCTTCCTTATCAAAATGCTACACATTTATATGATAAAATACAGGAACATGCTCTCAACACAGAGCTTGATTCTCAGGTAGTGGAGATAAGAGGTAGTCCTCAGAGGCAACATCCAAACTGTCCTGAAAAGTTACAAAAATTACAGTCATTCTGAATCACCAAAGCAAAAGGTGGATGGTTTTTGCAGATTTCCCTCAAAGTTCTGTTCCTGCAGTCTTTTTCCATTGGAATAGTGGTACAATTTCTAAGCAGGCAGGCACTGGATGTTATAAATTAATCACATATAGTGAATCACAAAATTGAAATTCTTAAAATTATTATCTCTTTAATTTAAAGCAACAATTATTATTTATTGGAGGATCTGCATCTGCCTATAGAAAGTACAACATACAGAGTAATCAGCCTGATGTATTTTGTGAGTGATCTCACAATAAATCTTTACTAGTGAATTTATTGTTCTGCCTCTGACAAGTGCTGATGCTGTTATGAGGTCTGCTTAGAAGAATGTGCCTGCTACGTGCTGTGATCAGAACAGGCCTCCATCATTCACATTTCCCTATCAATAGCTACTATTCTTTCTCAACAGCAAACTGGTATCAGCAGCGCAAATGCAACAGTGAGTTTGAGAGTAGCAAACCTTACCATAATCAGTGCTGTGAGGAGGAATGTGCTCACAGCCATCATGAGAAAGCTGTCCAGGAACCAAGTGCACCAAATCACCCCATTAGTTATACCTCTGTTCTTCATAGCCTCTTTCAGACGCATTTCCTTCTCCAGCACTATACTCTTCACAATCATAGAGACTGAATATATCCAAGCTAGCACCATGAAGATGGGAAAGGCGCGGTTTAAGGTGATCATGAAGCTACCAAAGTAAGAAGAAATAAATTAGATTTAGGTAAAACAGAGAAATATTGAGATGAAAAGCAAAAATGAAAAGGAAAAAGAATGGGGAAGAACACATTAATTAAATATGGAACTGGAAATTCTCAGTCTAAACATCAATAGCATGTTGCTAGTGAACTTCACAAGCATCCTAAATATTAATGAAATAATGGTTTCTGCATTCCCATGAGACAGATAAATGTTATATCTATTTTACAAAGAGGTTCTGAGGGTTATTGAAGGCTACAAAATACTTGATGGCTCATGTAAATACAACTCTCTTCACAGTGAATTTCCATAATGCTTTTACTATGATCTACAAATAATATTTGAAGACATATATTAACGTTACCAATTTGGGACTGTCACTGTTTTTCTGCTCCCAAGATTCACTGGCAAAAGCATTAAACAAATTAACCATTAAAAGCAATAGATGCTGCAAGCAAGGCTGCTGAAATTCATACAAACCATGAGTTGGGGTATTGGATCTACCTGAGATGGAGTTAATTTTCCCCACGGCAGCCCTCACAGTGCTGGGTTTTGCACTGGTAGCAGATAGGTGTTGACAACACACCAGCGTTTTGGCTACTGCTGCACAACATCAGTGCTGTCTCTCCAACATTCCCACTTCACCAGTAGGCAAGGGGTGGGCAAAATCTTGGGAGGGGACACAACCAGTACAGCTGACCCAAAATGATCAAAGGGATATTCCATATTCTGTATGATGTCTGCTCAGATACAAAAGCTAACAAAAAAGATGAGAAAGTGGGAGATATTTGATATTTACAATATCTGTTTTCCAAAGCAACTTCTATGCATGCTGAATCCCTCTTTCCCAAGAAGCAGCTGGACATGGCTTGCTGATGGGAAGCAGAGAATAAATCTTTGGGATATTTTTTGGTTTTGCTTTAGTAAAGAGCCTTATCTTGACCCACGAGTTGTTTTCCATCTTAATTTCTTCCCCCATCTTGCTGAGGAAGGGAGTGATAGAGAGGCTTGGTGGGCACCTGGCGTTCAGTCAAGGTCAGCTCAGCACTGTCCTTCTTGGCAGCTAATGCAGGGCAAGGCCAGCAGCAGTTTTCTACAAAACATGCTATAGTTACAGTAGTTATTAAGTAGCAAGGTCCTGTGCAGGACACAGTTTGTCAGCTGCACTGTTCATCTCTTTATTTTGCTGAATCTGGGAACATGTTAACATAAGAAATGTCTCCCTGGCATTGATAGCCTTGCTGTGCTGGGGGAGTTATCTTGTGAAGAAGATGAAGTAATACATCTCCCTCTCCCTAGCTCAGATTGATGTGGATGGTTTTATGATTCAGGCTCCCAGGGTACTTGTTCAGCCTTATATGAGCTGTTTAATACTACTAATTCACACTGCTACATATTATGGGGTTTGTGGAAGCCAGTGCTAATTCTTTAAAGGCCAAAAGCTTATAGTTGCTAAAAACAAGGTGCAAAAAGTCTTCAGCTTCCTAAATCTGAGCCCTACAGCACTACGTTTTTGCCATATGCTATCACAGCTATGTCAGTGTCAAAACAAAGGGGAAATCTTCACTTTTTCACCAAAATTCCTGAAGAGCAATCTGGCCTGCAGAAATAAAACCATGCCTTTGTGATGTGGCATGGGGTACACAGAGCTTTGCCTGTTGGTGGACACATGCAGCCCAACACTAGGCCATGCACAGCACAGCATCCGTGTTACCATGAGGACGCACCTGCTTCACTTAAGTAGGGTCTCTGCAGAGGCCATCACCGAGTTTAGACACCAGCCCTGAACTGTATGTGGCTACTGCAGGCTCCAGAGAACTTTTTAAAAGGTGGGGTTTCTGCCTCTGTAGTATTCTCAGTAGAGAAGAAATAGCAGGCTTGCCAGGGTGACATTTTTCAGACCAACAGGTAATGACTGATGGGAATGACAGGTCAAATTACGTGTCTGCAATCTGCTTTTATCTGAAGTAGTAGCATTTGCCTGCACAGAGCACAGACAGAACTATGAAAAGGTTTTCCTGGTGTCCTTTTTTTCAGTTGAGTGGAAAGTATACCAGGACAATTGGAGTATCACAGACTGCAGTATTGGAGCAGGCACATTGTGAACAGGAAAGAGGCATAACTTCATCAAGTCTGGAGCATGTGTTGGTTCAGGCAGTTCTAATGGGGGGGCACAGCATCCATGGCCTCTCTGCTTCCATATAGCCACGAAATCTCCACACCCAGGTGCAGAGTCTCTTTGTTTTGTGGGGTTTATTTATTTATTTATTTTTCTGTTACAGAACAACAAACCAACTCCAGCTTTTTTACTCTGCTCTTTACCAGAGAAAGAAACTCCTGGTGCCCACAGTAATGAACTGCAGCCACAGTCCTGGAATCCTTTGCTAGATTCATATGAGATTTAAGACAAAAACCCTTCAATCTGCAGAAAAGCCATGGAGAGAAATTAGGGAGAAGGTTAAAGGACACCAGGTTGTTGTTGAAACCTCGAGCATCCACAAGGGAAGGAAAAGGGCTGAGGTTAACAGAGACAAATGCCATACATCCAGTTTGATTGCAGATACTAGGCATGAAGTTGTAATTAGAATCCTATTTAAGGATATGGTTTGGATATTGGAATGAAAGAGTTTCAAAAGCCAAAGTTGCCTTGGGATTCTGCAAGGCCTATAGGTGTCCTCAAAGACCAAAAGCTACAGCTATGAGTATTTGTATAACTAGACATGAATAAGTCTAGGTTTTGGTAGTACACTTGTTGAGACCGGATTGATTGATACTTCAAGACTTACAGAGATATCAAGAGAGCTACCAATTCCATTGGGGCAAACATTTGCTGTTAAATTTTTCTTTAGGAAATGATTCTTTGCATATAAAGAAAGCTGGGTTTTAGAGATGTCATTAGGGAAAAGAAACTTGCTGCACTTTAATGGATTCTGTGCAGTTAACCAAAGGATGCAGCGTGTGTTGTAACACGAGGCAGTGCTTGTGTTCAGTTTTGCTACAGACACTGGTCATATGCTACAGCATAAGGCTTAATTTCAGTTACATAAAAAAGTTTTAAAGGATCATATTCTTGCTGGGTCCTGCGTAATCACAGGGTTAATTCTAGGGCTGACTTTGTTCAGAGTCAAAGTATTATAGTTGGGATGCCTCACTGACAATGGATTCTTGGCTGTAATCAACATGAACATTTAGGTTAGGGTATTATTACTCCCTGGAAAAGCAAGGCCAAAAAGTGCTAGATTTTTTTTGTGTGTGCAATATGGAATATTGGAAGAAAACTGCTGCTTTAAAAGGGCTAGTGTTTTGTGCTCATTTTGGGCCTGGACATTGGCTGCAACAAAGGCCAGGATTGGGATTAGGGGTAAAACCTTGGCAAAGGTGGCTTCTGGAGTCTGGGTTATGACAGGACAAGGAAAAAACCAAATTTATTCAGCTATGTCTCAATTATTGCTCTTGCACTTATATTTTAGGACTAGGGATAATTCTGGTGCTTGAGAATCTTAAACCATCCAGCAATATAAGTATTCAACAGAATTATGACAAACCACTTTTACTCACACATCATCTACAAAACATGGATATGGCATTTGCTGCAGATAAATTCCCAATGGCACTTCAGTGCTGGTCTGGGTCTTTATAATCCCATGCTCAATCATGTCTTGGAGATATGCAAAGCCTCCCCAGATATAACGTAAATCATCCACAGGATCAGCTCTTGGACCAGGATCCCAGTACCTCAAAAAAAAATTCACATGGAAATCATTTGCATAAACAGTGCCTTTAGAGGAAGGTTGTGGGGAAAATAAATAAATAAATAAAATAATCTTAGCAATTGAAATTGTAGGAGACTTGTCTTTTCTAGACTGCCTGGAGTTATTTCTTTTTAGACTTCAGTCTGTCAGACCACATTGCTTAGGAAAGTGGAAGGCTCTTCTTTTTCCTTTTATTTTCTCCACACCAATATGGAACAGCAATTTTGGCCAAAAATGTACATAAATTAATCATGTAGCAGAGTAACTGGTCTAGAATAGAAATAACTGTATTTGGAATACAGTATCCTCAGAGATTAAACTGGAACAGCTGGATTGCAACTACCAGACACCATTATATTCCTCTGTTGACAATCCTGAGAAATTATTTCTGCTATCCCTTTAAGTGAGTATATTTGAGGGGGGCTTGAGGAGAAACAGCATAGAAGTCCTGGTGGAGGGGAGCTGGGTCACAGTCCTTGTAGGACTTCCTTGTCTGCCTTTCCCAATGATGAGGCCAACTGAAAACTTAAGCAGAACAAGAAAAAGAATCTATTGAACAGATTCTGAGCAGTCACCCCTTTGCAACATATTCCTGCACCTACCCACTGCTTGGCTTGTCACAAGAGTGATACTGCTTATGTTAGTACCTGGTACCTGGAGGTGGATTCTGCACTGCACTACACAGTAACTATTAACAAACACAAATTGTTGGATTTCATGTATGTATCCAATGCAGATTCTGATATCCTCTTGTCTCTCATATTCACATTACGGCAGGCAAAAACTGAGAAGTAAGTATCACTTACCTGTCTTTGATTTTGTTTGTTTTCTCCACTGCATCTATGTCCATTCGGATCTTGTATGTCACGTGTGGTGGGAGATTGCTGGTTGTAGGTTCCAGGTCTGGAAAAACCACAGCAGCCCAGAATTTGTTTTCTTCCAGCAGATGAAGGGCTTGACGAGTCAGTTGAGTTTCATCAAGATAACCTTCAAATTTATCCAACGTCAAGCACTAGAAATAATTACAAAGAGAAAAATTGCATGGGAATAAACTAGTAAGAGGTATTAAAGCAAACAACAGTGGTTGAATACAGAAAAGCAAAGCAGTTGCTATTTTCAGCTTTAAAAGCTTATGATGAAACTATTAAAACTTGACTCTCTCCTCCCTTCTTCAGCCTAGGAAGTGCCTGAGTGAACACTGGGGAACTAAAGGACTATTGATCTGTAAGAAAAAGCACATTGGCTGTAGACTTCAGATGAGAAGCACTTTGTGAAGTGACACATTGGAAAAAGTGAGACCATACACATAAATCTTAATGTCTCTTAGGTATTTCAACATTTATTCCTATGCAATACAAGACAACTGTTTGATTTATCTGTACTGGTCATATTGTGTCCCTGCTGAATTCTGACATGTGATTAACCTGCTGGCTTAAGTTAAGACGTTTTGGCTATCTCAATAATAAAAGGTCTTCTTTCTTAGTCTCTGTCATTACTAAAAAATATATTCTTATCAATCCATATACAAATCAAAAAGCCATCATAATATAAGTTCTTTATGTTCCTCCATTTAACTCCTACTTAACAGGCATTGTAAGACATGTGAAAGTTATAAATTCTAGCATTAGTTGTCTGTAAAATTACAGATTTATGTTTGTATATTTAGCTTCTGCCCTTCAGAAGTGGCAAAATATTAACTGAGAGTAGAAGTATTTAACCCCTGGTGGACTGGAAAGATATTTATTGAATTCTTTTGCTTCATAAAATTCCAACAGGCTAATTTGTTTGATCTTATCTTCTCAATCACCTCTTGCAAGTCAAAAATTACTCCACATCAAAGGGCTCATACAAACAACTTGCTATTTAATCTTAAAGACTCCTTTACTTAACCTTTCTCTATGATAAATCGTTAAATCATGCTCTGTTTTCTTTACATCTTTAACTATCACAGTTTAAGAGCATCTATATGAAAATATATTTCTGAACTCACAACAAAACAGTGCCTAAATTAGTGACATTATTTTGTGGCTTTACTCTTCCAGGAATTTCTAGGTGTTCATTTTCCATTTTGCTTCAGAAAACTAAACTATGTAGAATATCATATCAGAAAGCCAAATAAGGCAGAAAACTCTCTGGTTTACATGACAGAAGAGAAATAAAATTAGACTGATGGCTCATGTTGCATTAATTTTTTGGGGATACATTTATCCCACCTGTTGTTAACTGAGTTCAGGAATTCAGTTTAGTTCTTGCAAAAGTGGCAGTGTTTCCACAACAAACCCCTCCTGTGGAACTGTGTCATTGCAGTGTCTGGAGGATTATTTGCTGTTTCTTTATTAGAAGAAATTATTTTCAAGATACTTAGTTCAGCTGCAGAAAAACTCATATAGTTCTCCAGGGGAATCTGTGAGAATGATACTGGAAAAGTACTGACAAACAACTGAACTTGTCTAGATTTCATTGCAGAACAGACAGTGTCTAGAGTGGGCTGAGGAGCAGGATAGGCTCTTATCCAGGGGCCCAGTCAAGGAAGCTGCAAGCGTTCAAAACAGAAAACACAAATGCTTATAGATCTTCTGCATGAGTAGAGTAAAACCAAAGCCTGTACAAGAACACAGGCTAAGACTCCAGTGTTGCAACAATTCACACATTTGAAAGTGAAAAAAAATTTTATATTGTAATCTATGAGGCAAAAACTAGATTTTACTTCTCTTAACATGAGCTGCACTCAAAACAAAGGCTGTATGCTCTACCTAGGCTTTTGTTTTCCTCCAGTGAATTTGAACTCAGTTTGTGTCTTCATAAACCTCACTATATCAAAATTAATTTATTAATCACTTGGGGAAATTTATTTCAAATCTTCTCCCAGTAATTATTTAACCATTCAAAATGGTCCAATGAAAATGAGAAAACCAAAACACTATGAGCAGGTTTGGAAGATAAAGACAGAAAATAATAAAGAGGTGGCTGAGCTCTCACAAACAGTTTAGCTGTTCTGTGGCCTAAGGTAATCAAAGGGAAGAACAGGAAATTCTTGGAGTGGTGAGCAGGAGCAGTCACTGGATAATTTGTGGGATTCTCAGATGCACCAAATCTTGCAGTAGAGACCTAGAGCCTCCAAAGATAGTTGCTGGCAACACACCTGTCCTCATTGCATGGTGGTAAGGAGTAGGCTATTTCTGAAAGGGAGCTACTTGTTGCCATTGTGTCTGGCACAGTGGGAAAACATTTTCAAATGCTTACAACTCTGAGTAAACAGCAGACTTTAAAGAATAAGCTCATTACAAAGAACGTTAGGACATGAAGATCTATTACCAGGTACAGTAACTGCTCTGATATTATTGATGTTCCAGCACTGACCTGCTGCAAACAATATATGTAACTCAGTTTGACTAAGAAATAATTCCTCTAACATGATGCAAAAAGATCATTAAATGAATCAGCAGAGCTTTGTGCAAAGCCTTATTGATTTTTCTTGTACTAGCTGTAGGAAAGCAGATGAACTTTCAGTTCCTGCCTTCTTGCAGAGGACAAGTGGTCTTTTAGACTGAACTGGATTGAACTTGGAGCTAGGCTTAGTCCTGTTGCCTATAAACAATAATAATTTCTCTCAAAAATCCTGAGAAGCTACCACTGAAAACAACAGACTAGAGAAGAAAGGTACAGATTCCAGGAAAAAGACAGACATCTTGTTAGAAGTGCCCACAGAACAAGTGGAAACTTCCTCATTGGTTTCAATGGTTTGATCAAATGCTTAAAAACCTGAAGGGGGACTTGCCCAAGAACTATTACTTTCTCTGCTCCTGATCTTGCTGAAATTAGTGGCCTGTTGTTTATTAATACTTACAAAAAAAAAAACATTTCCTTGAGGTTTTGCATTCACTTTCTGCCTCAGCATTGAAGTGTGTTCAGACATTCAATCAACGTTTTGAATAAAGCATTTGACGATCGTCAAATGGAACTTTTCATAATAAGTGCTCATGTCCTTGTGCCACTGTTTTATCCTAAACACATGCTTTTAATAATGAGATTCAATTTGAAACAAATGAAGATTTTATGATTTTAACTGTCTTGTCTGTTAACACAGATGCCGGTAGTACCTAACTGGTTTTAAGACATCCTCTACAACTATTCCCGGAAGGGGCAGGGCTGACTTTACCTCCAAATATTGACTGAGCAAACGCAGAACTTGGTCTACAGCACTGAAGATGTTCCGCCAGTCAAAGTCCACCATTCCCTTCTCCCGGCTCCTTGAAGATCCATTGTGGAGAAAGTTGATTATATGTTCCGCAGTGAAGCCTTCAGCACCCATCTGGCTGTTCAAGAAGCCCCTTACTGTAGGGTGCTTCAGAGAGTCCTGAAGAAACACATCATGACAGCTTTACTACCGTGATCGTCTTTCCATGTCCTGTTTAGCTCAAAAGCTTTCCATTTCCATAGCTCTCTCAAGATATTAACAAGGACAAAAGGGTACGCTAAGGAATCAATTTTACAAATGGGTAATTGCTTAACTGGATCTGAGTTTTGAAGAATGGATGAAAATAAATTTTTCCTTGACTATTATTGCATTACTTCCATATATGCAAGACGATAAATGTCATGTCTAATTCAATACAGAAAAATGAGAAAAAACAAATGTTTTTTCTAGTATGAACTGCTTTATAAACTTCAACTACAGATAGTAATTGCAGATGATCAAAGTCAAATCTAAATTATGCAGAAATAAGCAATTTCCCAAAATAAATTTCTGTTTGGCCCAGAAAAAGCATGGTCCCACTACTTTCTTTGCACATACAGAAATCAAGAAAATCAAGTTGTCTGTTATTAAAAGACATTTTGGAGAGTCAGGGAAGAAGCAATTGCTGTCTTTATTAAGAAGTCATTAGCCAGATTCTTGACTGCCCAGATCAGAGGGCTTGACACAGAGATGCTATAATGCATCTGTGACTTGCCTACAAACCAAGCTCAGCAGCAAAACCAACAGGCTTAAAGGCCACAGCTTCCTTGTTGCAAAGGCTGTGCTTCCAGCCAAACCTTTCAAATTAATTGTCTTCTCCACTAGTAAAAATAAAAAGATGGTAAAAGGCTGCTCTTACTGGGGATCTCTGCTAAGTTTTAACATACACGGATCATATTCATTTGCAGGCTGTCTTGAAAGAAGTACCACAATTGAGGTCCTACTTCCTCCCAAGATTTGGTCAACAGTTGGATGCGTTCAAGTTCTTTAAAAGTGGAGTTTGCCTGATGAAAAAAACAGCAGAAAAGAGTGTTAGAAATCTAAGGAGATAAACAAATAGAATTTATGATCCAAGGTTTGGTGAGTTGAGAACACTTAATTTACAAATGCTCTAGTTTTTACCTTCAAAACTTAATGAACTTGTTCAAATAGCAGAAATTTTAATAACCCTCAGTAAAAGAATCTGTAAAATCCAACCAGAATCAAAGTTACTCAGGATAAAATTCTGTTGTCTATGTAATGGAAAAAACAAGTGCACATTAATTTTAGTTAACTTCAATTCCTTTAAATACTCAGATTTTTGGTAGAATTATTTATTCCCTGTTCTTCCCCTTGACTATTTCTCTCTATTAAGAACTAAACAGAAAAATGATGATATGGATAGATGAATGAATAGGAGGCACTTGGAGAAGATGGATATGCCCATAGCTAAGATATTAGTTAAGAACTGAAATGTTGGGCTGCCGTAAATCTTATGTTTTCCTGTGTGAACTATGAGCTGCAGTTCTGTGCCTTCTATAGGTGTTTGGAGTAACTGAATTGCTAGTTACGAAGTGGCCAAAACCTGGGTCATATGCAACCTTGATTTAACTGCTCAGATTCATTTCACCCAACTTCAAGGATTTCTCTGAAGAGTCCAGGCTCCATCCTATTTTAATAAGGCAAAAATTCTTTATGATTTCAACAGATATAATACTAAACCATGGTATTGCTACTGGTTTGTAATAGCTCAGTCTTAGGTCTCAATGAACCTATCCAAGCCTCACAAATCCCCATGAAAATATTTACTGGCACAGAGCTGCTCACGTTCCTACCTCTGTAAAATAAATAAAAAAATTACTATATTTACTAGTATAAATGTGGACTCATGCCAACAAAAAACTGCTTGAGCAAGCTGGAAAAACCATGTAGTGTGGACCAAGATGGGATGAATCGGTGAAGACCTGTCTCCTGTCTTTTAAACAGAGTAATCGTCTTCCTCTGAGAACCATCAGAACAAATGGGGTTCTGAGAAAAAAATCTGATTAGGCTGAGGTAGTTGGGTCACTGTTTTTTGAAAGACATTTCTTGGGATGCAATTTTTTAGAAATATACATTTTTGCATTTCAGAACTTCTTACATTTTTTATGATTTCCCGTACAGAAGGTGAATCAGGAGCAAAGAGAATTTTTCCCATCAGCAGGGGCTTCACAGCACTCCAGGCTATTTTGGTTAAAGGGTTTGATTCCAAATTCTGGATCAATGCATTACAAAAGGGTGCTAAAGACAGAAAGAAAGACAGTCTTTATGTACCCCTACTCAAATCCTATCATACATAACATCCTGCAGGGCTTTTTACTGGCAACATAGTCAGTTTAAAGCATTTTGAACCTGAATGAATTAAAGCACATTCTGCAATGTAGAAGTACAGTGTCTGAATGGATAGAAAAGACTATTAAGTAGATATTTGAGTTGTAAAGTACACACTACAGAAATTGGAAGAGCAAACATAAATACCCATTTCAAAATTGCTGTTATTTACATGGTATTTCAAATGGAAGGAAACAAGACAGCTCAAAACTCACTGAGCAATTTTGAACTTTATTTGCTTTACTCTTGATGACTTAACTCCTTTGTGTTGTAGTTGATATTGATACAAAGCTGATCCAGTGGGCTTAGTTCAGTTCTTACTTCAGAACTGGATTCTACAATAATTTAGAATTAAACATTTAAATGTAAATACTTTTACCTTACCCCTGCACTATGAAGTAATTAGTTTACTTGGATAGAATTCAATTATTTTGTTTCTTGGCTGTAGAGATGGAGTACTGGGCCTTTTGAAGGTTCAGACATAAGTAGAGCCAAGTATCAACACAACTAGTGAAAGGTAGGAGTTTCTGTAAGCAAACTGCTCATCTGTACTTTGGAACCATGCAACTATATCCATCATAACAGAAGGGACACAGAAATATGCTACCAGCTATAATATGGATGGTAGTATATGAGAAACTGCTGGTGAGCTCAGTGTAGAGAAAAACTAATTAGCAAACAGAAGGGGACATAATAAAATGACAAAATAGCAAATGGTAGAAAAGATAAAATTTGTTCCTCTTTACATTCTATCCTATTACAATAGTAAGAAGTGAAGAAATAAAAGCAACAAAAATTAGTAAATTGAAATATTTTCTATATATAATGTAATCATATTTTTGAACATTACTGCTACAAAATATATGTACTTTTATGCAGGAAGATAACAGCCATCATGTATCAAATTGAATATTATTTAAAAGGAGAGATTTTTAAATTCCTGTGCCCCAGGCCATCAAAGTTAAGAGAAAAAATAAAGTTTATAAAAACGCTTTGGAGAAAAGTAATTCCAGAATGCAGCACTGTCTTTTCCTGAAACTTCTTCAGGGTCATCTTGTTCTTCCTGATATCATATAATAAAAGATAAAACAGAGGGATTGTCTTAATTGTGATCATGCATATGTTTATGCTATCATTTTAAAAGCAAGCGTGTATTTCTGTCAGTTGTCAATTCCTGGGCTTCTCTGCTTCCAGCTATGAAGAAGTAAAATAATTTCACCTGTCTCTAATTTCCTGAAGCAATTGCTTAAAAACGTTATTTTATAAAAGCAACATTCTATTTTAGTGTTCTAACATAAGTTGCACCTGTCTAGAGACTCTTAATGGTTTGGTGGAAAAACTTACTGGTTGTATTATCATACAGATAAGCAGATTTCTTCCTTGTTGAGTCAATCCCCAGGAAAGCTTTGTAGTTGTTATCTTCATACCAGTTGAAGGAAAGCACTCTGGATCCACCTCCTTCTGGATAGCCGCAGAAAATATCCGACAGGGAACTCACCAAGTGGCCTAAGGATTCTGGCCTTCCATCTTGTACAAATGGTTGCAGAACCGTCAAGAGGTCCTGAACGCTTGGCTTCCTGGCTAGCTGCAGTAAGACAAGACTCAGTTAATTGCAACCCTCAAAGGAGGTAAGTATCTGGTGAGGTCGCACTTGTGCCCAAATGGTAAAGCATGAATGCAGTCAGAACCTCATCCTTTTATCTCCTCTGTCCTGGTCACAGGCACCATCAGTCCTTGTTCTTTCATATCTTTTCTGAAGAAAAGAATACACTTCATAATTGCCAATGCTTATGTCCACATTTATTTTGTAATGAGAGAAGAATGAATTTTTAAGGAATCAGCTCTTCCCCAACAAGTCTATTTTACCTGGTAAAGCAGGTAACCGGAATATAAAAACAACAAAGGAAAACAAAGACTATGAGCTATGCAGAAAAGTGATGTAATCTATTATTAGACCATTTACCTTTTGCACTGCTTGGGAGACATTAGATAGCACCCTCCCCCAGGCCTTCAGGTCAGCACCTGGTGAGTTTCTGTCCAACACAGTAGGAAGCTGTGGATACATAATAAACACAGATGAGTTTCTACATGACAACAGCTAAAACAGTGCGAAGAAAATCCAAATGGCATCTCTGTAGTTCAATACTTTGAGATATTTGGAACAATATCTTATAAGCCTGACAGAAACCATTACTTTCCCAGGCTCCTGCTGACTGACCAAACTGCCTTTTCAGCAGAAGTTAATATTTTATTTATCAATGACTTAAAAGAAACAGGTGACACCATGGTGTGCTGTCACCTACCACTTTGTTTGCAACACTGCGTCTTTCTTTATCAGCTGATGCACTTGGAGTTGGCACTCTTGAGGCTCTCAGGCATTTTTTCTGCTATTACAACACAATACAAAGCTGGACTTGTAAATAGCCAGACTGATATTTATGAGACAAGCCCCCAAAAAGCCTTCCCCAAAATGGCCTATCTATATGCCCTGCTGATTGCCTGCCATTCCCTTCAGTCAGTAGGTGTTTAAGAAAGCAGAAGACAGCTGCACTGTGTAGGTACCTGGCAGGGAGTCACAAAGGCAGGAGTTTTCATGGAAAGCTCATGTTAGCATGTTCTGATCAGTCACTTATGGTTCAGGCAGGAAGAATACACACAGTGCTTCAAAAGACACTTTTCCTTTGTCCCTAAGGGGAACTAGTCTCTGCAAAGATTATCCAGGGTTCTTGAAGCACTTGCCTTAACCTGGCCTTTTTGAAACTGTGAGGAATAGGTATTGTAAACCTGTAAAAAAGTTGGGCAGTGCATTGTGCCATTGTGCATATTTACATGAAGTCCTTAAATGCTGAAAATTTATCTTAGAAATAGTGTAGCATTAATTCTCTGCTACTTCCAGCAAGCATCAGATATATGAGAATATATGACAAAATATTTTAAGAAATGAAAAACAGCTTTCAGAAGCTGACCACAAATTCTTATCAGGATTAGTAAAATCACATGGGCACAATGAGTGACTATCAATGCTACAGTAATCAAACTGTGTTTTGCTGGTGTATCAATTACAGCTTCTGGCATCCTCTGTTCCCAGTTCTGGGCAACTCAGAGTTGAATCAAATCCATATTAAATTAATCATGATGCTACACCGCTGTGGCAGAAAAGTCCTATCAATACTTCCTATGCAACTTCTGGAGTTTTTCATATATCCTGCCTGCTCTTATAAAGCAAGCTGACAATGTGATGGTTTCATGGCATTAAATTACAAGGTGAAAAGCAGCAAATTAAATTCATTGATGAAAAATGCAAAGCATGGTCATAGGTAAAACAAACATGAAAGAAATATACACAGTGATGGACTCTAAGTTTGCTAGCATGACGAAAGAGACCCTGCAGTCTTAATGAATAGTTCTCTGAAAGCACCACCTCAGTGTGCAGAATACAAATGTAATACTAGAAAAATATGGCATTTTACATATATATTTTTTCTTTGTTGTAATCTGTATTTTATTATATAATTAAAAGCAATAATATTAATCTATGCTTATACATATATATAACACAGCACAATATCTCCATCCCAAACCAAGGCTGCAGATGTGGTTAATTTATAGCAAGGTCACAGTAGAAACAGGAACAACACAAAGAAGGGCAATGAAAATGAACAGCGTTAAGGAAAAGCTTCTATAGAATGAGTAATGAAAACCAGCACAACTTCCTGGTTTGTTTGTTTGGTTTTACTGTTTTTTTGTTTGTTTTTTTTTTAACAGCCCATACAGCTATGCCAGCTTAAGCTGCACCATGACTTTGACTGCAGCACAAAATTGTCATGCTGGAAGGAGCAGAGACAGAATGGGTTGTATTGGGTATTTTCAGAACCCTCAGCAAGGTTCTTGTAGGTTTTGCCACACACAATTTTGCTACATAGACTGGAAAGACCAGATAATATTTCAACACAAACTTTGATTTTAAAATTGCAATTGAATCTCTTAGTTCTGCTGTACTGTGAATTTCATCTGTTTCATTCCAAAACATACTCAGAACTGTCTAGTGTCCTGCTGATGGCAGTTAACAATCACACATCCATAAGCTTACATTTGCAGGGGTAAATAAACGAAACCACTTTGAAAACTGGTGATGTATTGCAAAAAATTCTTGAAGGGAAATGAAATATCAGTCAAAAAAAATTGGCAAGATAAGACAGAATAATTGTGTTAATACTCACCAGTCGAAAAAATTTAAAGAAATCAACATTTGCATACAAGGCATCTTCTACTCTTTGTAGACTGTCCTGGGACAGGGCACACATAGCCTTGTGTACAGAAGGGAGACCTCTTCGGCTGCTGAAGATAATAAAGCGGTCCAAGAGCGTCTCACTGCAAGCAATGTCCTTCAGAGTCAAGCTAGGGACACCATAGGCAAACTGCAACCAAAACCAATGTTTCATTTACTGTTATGAAACCTTCATACTGTTTAGGAACAATTAAAACTTTATCAAAAGTGGACACTTTAATATCAGCCACTGCTAATATTTTAATGGATGGCAGAAAGATGTGGTCAGCTGAAGCATGAACCCTTGAATCACCTTCACTTGATCATACGCAAGATCACCTTGCCTTCACACACGTTTTTCATCTTCTCATTAGTGATTCTTCCTTTCATTGCAGAACTCCTTGTGAGTCATCATCTCTTCCTCACTGTCATCTAAGCACACCTGAAGCCATGCCACCCATCCTTGTGCCTAAGGAGGGATAGCTACAACTTGCTGGAAATTATTTTCCCAGGACCAACTGATGGTGCTATTTAGAGTGAACCTTTTGTGTTCAGGTTAGTTATATTTTTGCTCTAAGAAAAAAAAAGGGGCCAATACATCTGATTCTTAAGCTTGATTTCCCTTGGCATTCTATTTCAGTTATGACTATTCTACTACAATGTTTCCCCACAGCCATTTTTCACTGTCACTCTGCACAGGCATACAGCCAGGACTTACAAAGCCATTTTACATTAAATCACACCCATCTGATTACCACTTCTAATATAAACATGGAACAGAAAAGGCCCAAATTTTTATCTTTAGTGTTTGACCAATGGGAACACATTATAGTTAAATCAATATAAATGAGAATAACTCCACAGAAATCAGATTTACCTGGGATTTACATTGTTGTTATGGAATGCTCTTGGTAGTCTATGACTAAGTTCTGCTTATTTTATAATTTACAGAATACATGGCAATATAATAAAAAAATAGCAC
Source organism: Climacteris rufus (assembly GCA_013398175.1). Lineage (NCBI taxonomy): Eukaryota > Metazoa > Chordata > Aves > Passeriformes > Climacteridae > Climacteris > Climacteris rufus. Next base: position 220,260 of record VZRZ01006255.1, on the reverse strand, counting down.
TGGATATTGCTCATAAGCTAATGTTGCCATCCTCTGTCCCTCTCCTTTCACAGTACAAATTGTAAGAAAAAAAGCTCAGAACACTGTGATGACTGTAAATGCCTAAGGTGTTTGAAATGAACACTTTCAGACAAGCAAGAACTATGCACTGACACAATATCTTTAGACTAAATGAATTCAATAGGCTGCACAAAAAACAAATTGTCAAAATCTGCCCAGAATATAATTTTCTTTAGAAAAATAATTTGCTAAGCATTCCAGTCTTTAAGACATATGGATCAAAAAAACACACCCCATCTATACCAGGTCAGATATGGGCACATATTTATTTTTTATCTAAGCAAATTAAGAAGTTCATAATTATCAAAATTTTATATCTGCAAATCTTGTACAGTTAGCAGCTGAGACTTGTTTGGTGGTGCCTGTAGAGACAATATTTAAAAACACACAGGAATCAGAAAAAAATTAATTTAGTTACTTTGGAGAGTAGACACAAAGTAGATTGAGGAGTAATTAACTGTCAGAAGCTATCAACTAGAGAGCAAGTGTGGCTCTGGAAAGTCAGCATCCAGAATACAAGAGGCAGAGGTAGAGAAGTCTAGAACAACATTGTATTTTATCTGCCATGACTGCCCTGAGTTTCAGTGTGTGGAGATGCAGTTGACAAAAAACAAAGGCATCTGAATTACACACAGATTGTGTTTTGGAATTATGATGCAAAAAAGTGATGTGAATTTCTAGCAATAATATCTGAGAGGCACTATAATCACTACAGTTGTACTCAAACAAAGGCCTTGTTAACACAAGTTAGACAGTGGGAGAGAGGCAGAATGCAAAAGAAGGAATGCAGCTGACAGATATAGTCTGTCTTACAAAAAACCTCTAAAACCAAACACCCCCTGCCCTTCCTCAAACTGAAACATTTGAATTGGAATTAACTTCGTTTATGTCAGTAAAATAATTTGCTTATTTGCTCAGTCACTTATGTCCTGGGGATATGTGTGATAAGAACAGCATTTTTTAACCATATATGCCTTATTTATCATGGTCCTCATCATGCAGTGTGAACAGCAAAGAAACTGGGCTGCACAGGGAAACAGCCTGGGAACTTTGCTTTGACTTGTGAAATGAGGAAACAGTGACATTAACATCACTGAGAATGATAAACACGAAGAGAAAAAAAGAGTTGTTATTTACAAACTGTAACTGCATTTCAATAATGTTCATGAACAGATGGGATTAGAAAAACATCAAACCTCCGCCCTTCCAATTTTTCCGGTAGGGTGGGCTGCTGCCAATCTTTCCTGAGCTTCTTATTGTGTTTTAACATCAGTTTCTTATCTTTATCTTAGAATTACTCAAAAAAGCAGGCCCTCAGAGGGAGACTTCAATACTTTTTTTTTTTTAATCAATGTGTCACTGTTTGGCCAAAGTCGGCAAGATGAAGTCCAAATTATTTTTTCAGCTAGTTGGCTGTTTGATCAGGTTTAGCTTTCAGCTCTGTGTGTCATTTCCTGACTCCCAGGCGGCTCAGACCTAGATCTCCAGCCAGCTGTTGGCAACAGTGAGGCTTTTGTAAACAAGGTGCTTTCAGGTTGATCAGCTCTGTACCATCAGAGCCAGGGGGAAGGGGTGTAAAGCAATATGCAAGCAAACAGATGGCAGAGCAGCACGAAGAACTAGAGACAAACTATCACAGTTGAAGATTAAGACAACCATAGATCTAGGGTCTAGTCATGGCTCTGAAACTTCTACCTCAACCATGCATAAATCCAGCCCAAGCAACTTGCTTATCAAGAAGGTCTATTGGAATTAAGCAATTTATCCCCCACAGAAAATGAAGTGCTCAATTCCTACTGAAAATAATTTTCTTGTTGTTTCTTTAACATTATGAGATTAGCTTTTCTGCATAATTTTCTCCTGAAAGAAGTGTTCACAGCACTTTCTTTCCTCATAGCTGTAAATCAGCTCTGGGGTAATGATCTTGTATCCCTGTAATCACTGCTAACAGAAAACTGTATGGAGAGCAGCAAAAGTGGTATTTAACATCAGTGGTATTTCATTTAACATCAGTGGTATTTCTCCTCCAGCTTCCTCTAACCAATGCTCAGATTTCTTTAATTTCCAGCATAAAGAGAACTACATCTTTTTCTACATCAGCACAGAGAAAGACATTATATTCCAGCAGGTTTCAATCATACTTTTGGTGATGGCATTGAAAACTTCAGTCCTGCATACACCGGCAGCAAAATTTTTAACAGTAGATGAATGAATGTTACTGGGAAGCTAATAGAGTTTAACCCAGCAGCACTCAGTTTTCCCAACACAGCAGATCTCTGGTGTAGAAGAGGTTAGGGATGAATGGGGAAAGAGAAACACAGCAGGATATCTGTATATATTCTGCTTGTCATAAACAGCAAGGAAGCAAATTTTCAACATCTCAGCTGATATAGAAGTGTGCAAATACATAGGATGTATCAATTGACACTAACTTTGGTATGATCTTGTGGTACTGCTTCATGACAAAGTGAAGAGAGGGGAGGGCTTCCCCAGGTCCCAACCAAGAATACAGCAGACAAGTAATTTGGCTACTGGTCACACCAGCTGGAAGCTGTGATGCACAAAAGGAACTGCATGAACGGTCATGAATGCCCTCCCTCTTTCTGCCCACACAGTTTCAGTATTTGTGTTTTATGTGGCAATGAAACAGAGGAATTGTGTCTTTCAGCCTCAGTTATTCACTTGCTTCCACCCACACACTGATGCAGTGTAGAAATTGTTCCAGAATTTCAATTCAGCAACATTCATTCATTCATACAGCATTCTTCACAGAGCTCCCAGCCATCAGTACAGACATAGGCAATGACAGCCTGGACTTGGTCAAACATAGCTCCCTGTTTAGCTGCTTCAGGAGGGATTTGACCTGCAATTTTCACTGAATTTTCTGAGCAGATCTATTATTCAATCAGAATCTAAGAAAGTGGGTCTGCTTCTCCACTTCCACCTCTTCATGTGAGACAATGCCAAAAAAGCCAACATGTTGACATCAGGGCAGAGAATTTAAATTATAAATTAGGAATCTCCAATAGTTCTTCTCTCATCAAGACTATTGTCTCAATAGGATGCACAGCTGAATAATGCTTTTTCGTCAAGTCTTCAGTCATGGGGATGGATGCACTGCTTGCTGGTGCTATTTCTTGATGCTCAGTATTTGGGAGCAACAACAGCACTTTGCTGTTTATTTAGTAACTTATTAATACTTAATGCATATTCAACATGTTTTTTTTTTTTTTAAACAAACCAAACATCTCTTCCTCTAAATTCACAAAAAACAGAGGGAGAAATTGTACAAACAACCCATAAGGCATCAGGTATTCTGGGCCCAAGGCCTTCACTGAGACTACTTTGCAAATACAACTGAAGAGATTCTTTCCTCACAGATAATGACTTGGTAACTGTTAAACTCTACCCACCTGTTCAGGGCGCACTTGAGCATTAATAAGCTGAAAAACAACAAAATCTGAGAGGCCAACATTTTCCAGCAAGAAAGAAGTGAGGGTCTCCCCATCTTTCAAAATGTCTAGAATTCGTATTCCTCTTCCTGGATGAAAAAAAGAATGCACAGATGAGTGAGATACCAAACAAAGGAAGTTAAAGAACAACTCATATCCTGGCTTAAACCTGCAAAAAGAATGTACTTTGGCTCTCATACCTAGTCGTGACTAACTGGGTCCAAAATTATTTTTGCAATTCAAAATCATTGTAATCCTTTGTTGGGAAATGATAATCAGAAAATGCTGAGTGTTCTGACTCTGCATATCTGATCTCTCAAAGATGTTTCAGACTAGGGCTACAGCAATGGACACATTGAAGCAGCTCTGACTGCATTTGAAAGTGCCGTTTTTTGATGTAATGCTTTATTTTAAATGTTCAGATTCAAGTACACTACTGTTCTTAGTGTCCTTTCTTCTGGGCCTTGTGTAAATAACTGTAGTCAACCCTTTGGGTTTACATTCATTTATCGCTTGCTGTCAATTTATTTTAGTTAGTTAATCTTATTTTCTAGCATTGCAAAAGTGACCCTGTAAAATATTCCAGGAGAAAAAACTCAGTTTCTTTGGAGAAGCATAAAGTGTAGTTTATGTTTCATATTAAACTGGATTAACAGCAACTCTTCAGGCAAACCAATGAGACTACTCACTGTTAAATCAGACACATGTCAGAGGCCACCAAATTTCCCTAATACTGTCTATAACAATATTCAGAATACTGCTGCTCCTAAAGTCAAACAGTGCCAATCTGTTTCAACTTGTCTCTGTTGCAAATCCCATCAGTGAGAATTCTGCCTCAATACGGCGCAAGAGAAAGTTTGAAAAGTTAATGTTGCTCATGTCCATTGAATACTTCAACTTTTATTAAAGGTACATCAACAGCACCAACAGACTGCTTGAAAAGATCTAATTCTTCTAGTCTTTAGAACGGGCAATTGAAACTGACAGGAGGAGTGTGTATCCCACTGACATGGGGAATGGAGCTTCAGACATTTCCACATAAACATGCATAAACTCCATTCTGTGAGTTGAGTCTTATCAGAGTTTGCCAACTAACTTCCACAATTCCATCTGCAATAAGCATATTCTGGCCCAGTGCTGCAGGGGCTGAGGACTTCTTCAATTGTTTCTTCATGTATTTATTCAAGCAGTAAACATTGAAAACAATAGTAGGGGTCTGTCCTGCACATTCTCAGTGATGCCTTTTCCTGGCATCTGGGCAGTGTGGGGGGAAAAGCACACTACAAGAATACATCTCATCAAAAGTGTCAGTGCAAGGGGAGACTGGGGTAAGGAAGGAGGACTCAAGAGGCAGATCTGATTTCAGGAATCAGCAGAAGGAGCAATCCCAACTGACATTTGCAAATTTTTCCTTGCTCAGCTTTGCAGCTATTCTATTAAGATTGTTACTTTCAAACAATAGTAGTAAACTATAAACACAGACAACTTAAATAGCCAATTTTTCAGTATTTTTTTCAGTAGGAAGAAAGGTGGCAATTCATATTTTATTAAAGCTCCAGAACTGACTTTTTTTACTTAATTTTATATAATAGAAAATTTCAAACTTCTATTTTTTTTTAAGTAAAATACATTTTAAACTCCCACAGATTCTGAAGGAGCATTAACATTGTATTTCACAGGACTGGGGGGAATGTACTCTATTTTTTATGAGTAAAGTTGATATGGGATGCAAAGGCTAAACTAAACTAAACTAAACCATGGGGTGTGGTCCCTTAGCAATACACTGCAAACTCATGGCATGACATTTCCTTGCCTCTAAATAGTCAGGTTTGGTTTCTACAGCTGGGTACAAACAGCAGCTCAGATTATACTTGAGTGTTTGTTGTTTACATTCTGAGGCATTGGTTGTCTCACTGTTATTTACAATGAGATAGTCCCTTTTTTACTTCTAGTTATAAACCTCTAATAGGAGAGTGGAGCATATGTATCAGATGGTTTATACGTACCTTATTAAAAATACATGGAAAGTGACTATTTAATTTAATAAGAATACTATTCCTGTGACAAAGGATTTGAAAATGGGACAGATCAATTCACGAAGCCAGAGCATTTTTATACCTTTAGTTTTAGGAATATCTTTTCTAATTCTGTACTTCGAGTCCAAAAAATTTATTATTATATGATTCCCTATTTTCCCCAGGACTGTGTTTTGAGTTTGGCAGGTTTTAATAAAACAAACAAACAAACAAATAAATAAAATAAAATTTAATGCAGTCAATTTGCAATTTAGAATTCTGTTTATAAGTATTCAATGCTTTCTCTTTCTAAATATGTAATCAAAACAAGAGTTTCCTTCTCCACTCTCCCAAACCTGTTTTAGCTAACACTGTGACAAAGCACCTCTGAGCACTTCTCTGGGTTATGCTCCTGATATATACCCAGACATGTTCCTAACTTTCCATTCCTCTGCATCTTCCAGCTCACTGCTTCTGCTTCTACTGTGATAATAATTAATTAAATTTTTTCAACCATGTTTTACTTTATATGGTGAGATATCCATGCCTTTGTTTTGAGGTTTATCTACTGTTACCTAAGGAAGATGGTTGTAGAATAGACCTGACTGCCTCTCTCCCTTCTCTTAAATGACAGGTGTTTGTTACAACAATGAAGAGATGTCAGCTTATCCTAATAGTAAGCAGAGTAACAGCTACATGTGAAATATTTTATAATGTTGCCAGTCTACAAAGTAACTGCTATCCAGCCCTCAGAAGGAAAAATTAAATAGTCTAAAGGATACAGACATAACAATTACCTGCAATTCTTTCAGGATTAGTTCTCATTGTTTCCATAAACTGAGTCATAATGATCAGTTCTTCCCAGATTCTTCCAAGGTCATGGATTTCAGGGGTTTCCAGTAAAAGCTCCTGAGCATCTTTATATACCCTTGCAAGGCTGAAAGGAGAAATAGTAAACAAAAAATAATTTAAGACTGAGGACTCCTGAGAACCTTTCATGTTAAAAAAAAAAAAAAAAGAAGGCAAAGTTGACTTTCTCTGTATTATGGATGTGGCAAAAATAAGTTGTTTTGTCCTCACTTTTAGGTCGTCTAGGATGCAGATGGATTTGAAGGTCCACAGAAGGTTTAAGAGGGCTAGTGGTGTTGCAGAAGGTTGGCCATTCATACACTTTCTTCATTAGCCATGCTGTTCTTGCTGGGGAGACAGGACCTTACCCATACAGAATGCATCTCACAGTTATGGTGCAAATCTGCCCTGGTACTACACCAGGCTCAGCTCCAGCAGCTGAATGGGGCACTCTGGGCACATGCAGCCCTGCTCAGCCTCTAAGTGACACGGAATCATTCAGAAACAGAATCATCCTCCCCCTCTCATATCAGTCCCATCCAATTTTTTAGGTCGTTTCTGAACATTTCTTCTAGGAGCAGCAGGTAAACACAAGTAACAAACTGTCACAGGCAGCTGTTCACCTGCTGGTTCTGGGTTAGAACATGCACATCAAGCAAGTATGCAATCAGGTCCTGTGTTTATGAACAAGCATAAAAAATTCTTATCATCAGGCAAGGCCATTACACTTCTTTACAGTGTTATGTTTTTCCATGCATGCAATAGTATGTATCAGTCCACATGACTCACTGTAGCTTACAGGAAACAACAAGCAGGAAGGACCAAATTCTTTCAGGAAACAAAACGTATTTACTTCCGCAGTAGCACACAGAATTTACTGGGACTGACACACTGACAACTCTGTAACAAGCAACCTAGAAAAGTCAGAATGTATAGACAACAGAACCCTCTAGCTTCACCATGTGTTTGACTGTACCCCACAAAAAAATTTCAGCTGCCTATTTTAAATCCTGTTTACTAGGGACAAAGGGTCAAACAGTAAGTTAAGTCCACATTACACTTTCACATGACAAGCTTCAACGGCCTTGACACTGTTAGCTCACGAATTTTAATCACTGGATGCTCCAAAGTGGATGTTGCAAAGGGAGATTTGGAGCATTTTTTATATTTAGGCTGACAGGTTTGTTTTCCCACTTAGGGTCCTTGTGTGCTATACTGTCTTTCATGACTCAGCTGTAATCAACAATGCAATAAAATACTCCCACAGCCCTTTTCCAACAATAGTCTGGAAATCTCCCACCCTCCTATTTTGCAAACAAGCTTAGTATCTGAAGATTACGTGCTGATTAAAGTCTCACAATTCTATAGCCAAAACAGGTGCTACATAAGACATGGCAGTGCAGGTTTTTATTTGTTGCTACTTCATCAGAGCTCTCATTCAGAAGGTACAACTCTAGTGATGAGAAAAGAAAGCTTAGGGGTTTCATGCTCTTTTATCAAAAAGGTTTGTCCCAAGACAAGCTGTCCCAAGTAAACTGTCAATAAAACAAAGGCTGGATTTTATTAAGTGAACATGTATTCCCTAGAGACTACTACTGAAGTCTTTTAGTAAAAGGCCCAAACCTACCATAATGAGCTCTGTTTCAACTTTGCTGACCATTGTTAGCATGAAACCAATGTGCTAGAACTGAAAATTTTTTTGTCTTCTACTGTTGGCACACTGGTGTCTTATCTTCTCTTTTCATTCATACCACAGAACAATTCTTTAAAATATTCCGTGGTGTGGTGAGGGACCTTTCTAAGCAAGATGAGGATACTCCATCCTTTCTCCTTGCATCATTCATGCCCATGAATTCTCAACAGGTGCCAAGAGCAAGATACTAACAGTTGCCTAGCAGGCCTGTATATTGCTGCAACCCAGTCTCACATAGACAGCTCTGCTTACATGGAATTTTTGTAGTTGGACACTACACTTGGACCCTCTCCGTGGGTTGGGCTGCGGAAACAGGGATTGTTCATGTTACAGAAGATGCCGTGTAACCATGGCAGTGTTCCCGCTGATGGCATTGCCTTGTTTGGGAAGTGACCTAGAGTGTCAAAACACAAAATATAAATTGTTAGATGACTTTTCTAATGCAGCCTTTGTGAATCTAAATAGTATGATGAGTTGGCTCACTACAGAAGGAATGTGATAGGAATCATATAGGTTTGTCTTTTACCTGAGATAAAAGAAGTCGACAATATAAGCAATCTAGTTATTGTCAACAGAAATTAATTCCGAACTAAAGTGAGGGGTTTTTAAAATAGGTAGTGAGGTAGTACTTTCTCAGTAACATAATTACAGAAATCCAAAGCTTGACAGAATCTTGAGAACTCAGTTAATGAGTCTGACCAGAAAGCCTCTCACAGGAAAACCAGAGCTTTCTTTTTTCATCTCCTCACTGGTATATCTTACACTACATGGCTATAAACAACTAAGCTACGTGAACCGAAGTCTGTTCTGTTGCCACTGGACAACAACACTCTGCAAACAGGTTCCAGTGTCTCTGTCTGAGAACACCTGGCCACTACCTACAGCAAGTCAGGTCATTATAGCAGCTTAAATATTCTTACATTCATGTTGGCGATACAGTGGATTAGCTTTCCTCAGCCAGACAAGGGCAAGAAATAATGACAGAGGCCATACAAGCTCCACTAGAAAACGAAGCTGGGAAAAAAAAAAAGAAAAAATTAATTAAAAACAAATCTTACAAATAGACCACTATAGAGTCACTAGGTGACTAAAGGTATGAGACCTCTTCTCACAGCAGAAGCGTCCAATGCAGCATATGCCCATGGCTATCCTTTGCCTGTTTCACCACCTGAAAAGGACACCCAGAAATAGAAAGGATTTCATCAGAATGCCATGAAGCATCACCATTAACTCAGTGCTCAGTGGCTTCTCCACCTCTTCTAAAGAAACATCTAAGCACCCTGACTGAGGTAAAAAGAGGAAGCAGATAGTGCATGACTCTACAACAAGGATTGGATGCAAGAGAGAAAAAGGTTTTTTTATTCACACTTTAACACTTCTGGGCTCATTAGCAGGCTGTCAGTACACTGTCCTTACCCAAAGGTAAAAGACTTCAGCATAAGCTTTGACCTTTACTTTTTGCTTCTTTTTGTCATCATTCATTTCAATGTTCTTAATTTCCTAATACAGGTAGAAATGTATGCATTAAGATCAAACACCTTATTCAATAACACAGAAGACCCCATCAAAGGCCACTTTATTGCCCAGATCTTTCAAAACACTCAGAACAGTCACTGGCTCCCGTGTCATGACAGAAAATCAAGGGCACTGCTTTACCACAGAGCAACATCATGAGTGGTTTTCAGTCTGTTTTCTCCACTCCTGTGCTTCAGTTTGTTTTACTGCTTCTGTGTGTTTTGGCAGACGTTTGAAACTACAATCCTTTGATCCTGTAACAGAGGCTTTGGGCTCTGAGGAACAGCAATGGGATTTTTGTGTTCAGACATGTGGCACTTTTTTGCTCCTCCCTGTAAGAGCCAGGACAAAATATCATCAGAACTGGGGTTGTAGCACATGCACAGGAAAGCCCTCCTTGCTTCTTAACCTTTGTTCCCTCCTCCCCAGCGAGGTACCAAATATGTAATAATAGTGCACATAGAAGCAGAGCCAAAGGCAAGATAGGTCACAGGTGAATGTTGTTTGGGGCAAAATGCACTCCAAAGCACAATTAAGAACAGGTTTTTTTGGAGCTGCCCTGTTTTTTCTACTGTAACTTTGTTAATAGCTTTAGTTAAGCACCACATATCCTTAGAGCAAAACAGTAGAAAGCTTTACATCAGACAACAATTTATTATTTCATATTTTTCCTCTTATGCATTTCTTTTTTAGAACAATAATAAAAAAGCCCACCCACCACTACCTCAGAAGTTATGCATGCCTGATCTTGTTAAAGCCAGACAAAATCTTACCAGCAGCAAAGGACAGATCTCACAATTATTAGAGAAGGAAACCTGACAGCTCCTGTGTACAGCTCAGAATACAAGGTTACAGATCCTTCCCAGCAGGGTCCACAGTGTCTGATCAACATCCACTGCCATCCATTTGGTAAGCACTACAATCACATAAACTCAGAGGGGCAAGAACTGGGGAGACTTCTTGGTCCACCTTTGCTGCAGAGTTAATCTGTGCTAATGCTCAGATGTTGATTCTTTCTTCGTCCCCAGGAAACACAAAATCCTCAGACTTGAATTTGGTAATTCCTTTCTGTCCGAGTTAACTAGTTTGGAAAAGATTGAAGTTTAAACCCCCAGGGAAGCTTTCTTTCAAAGTGGTACACAATGTGCTGTGCAATAAGGACCCATCAGTGCTGTCAGCCCTCTGATTCTTCCCTGTGGACTTTATCCTGAGGACACAAAGGTGTCTCAGAATTCACAAGAAGTATCAGAAAGCAACCCATAAGCCTGCAGAACCACAAGATAAATAGCCAGAAATCCCAGCAACATGCAAAGAGAAATGTAATATTCAGACAGAGCTGTAATGAAGCAAGCACAGGGATAAGACCATATAAATGTGACAAGCTTAAACTGGCTGTGGATCAACTGTTGACTCTACAATGAAGTCTTTCCTCTTGTGAAAAAGATTAGAGTGAATGATGAACTGGAGTAGAAGATTGCATATGTCCATTTATGGCACTGCATGATGTTTAACAAAAACCAGTCTGATTTTCCCAAAACACATTTTATAGCTACCTTTGACATGATCAGTTTTTGTTCTGGCTACTTTGTTTCTCTGTGAGGACAAATAAGCAGGCAGGTTTATATTAAACTAGAAAATTATTTGTTCTGACTCTGCTGTAAAATATTTCACTCTTCAGAGTGGAGAAAATATTTCTCAGTTGTGGATTAAATCACTGTGCTTACAAACTAGGAATTATCATCAGAGAAGAGGACTTCTGGCAACACCTGGAAACACCAATGAGAATTTTTGAAAATTCTGTAGGAAAAATTAAACAAAAAGAGAAGACAATTCTTGAAAGCCAAGCAGACACTTTAGATCTCATATCTGAGCAGTTTTGCACAAATAACACAGTATTTAATATACTGAAGAATTCTAAAAACATAAATTTGTTAAAAATTAAAAACCAGTGGCTTCCATTTCTCTCAGTACACACATCTGAGGATCAGAAAGACAGAGATTTTCTGTTTGGCCTTGGTTTTTCTGAACTTGAGAACCAAATGGCCACAGCTACTTGACAACCTGTAACTGAAGTCCAGCTTCAAAGAGGGGTCCTTAGCTCAAGTATGGATTGGCAACTTTCATATTGCAATAAATCAAGAGCTGCAATGTTGTATGCATTAGCTCTTGATGACAATGTACATTGTGGGAGAAAGTCTGCTAGGAAGCTATGAAGGAAAGGACATTCAAATTGTCTATGAAAAAAATGACATAATCCTTTGATCCTGGAAATTTCAGCATGTGAACCACTCCTAATGACTAAAATCATGTCAGCAAAGGGTAAATATTTCAACTCATCCCATGGTTCAGAATGACCCTATTGATCTGTTATCATGGCAAAATAGTTCGCATGACTGTTACAGCCTCACAGATGCCATAATATATTTTTTAAATGAGTTTTCATTTGAAAGAGCCAGTCTGTCTCTGTAGGACCTCACAGAAAAAAAAAGGAAGCCAGGCAAGGGGACTTCTTTTGCCTGGACAGAAGTAGTTGCAGTACATTACATAACTAAGACCCTAGTCTGAAGTTTTGTTTTACACTAAGAAAATTTACTTTAAAGAAAAAATAAAAAGAACAATGATGAAATAAGGGGAAAGTAATAGATAAATTTGCTGTAAAACAAAATATAAGATCTAAGAGGATTTGAAAGAGCTTCAAATATTTCTGGCTTTTGCTTTACTTATGTCATTCAACCATACTAAAAAAGACAAAATCTGTGTGAACTGTAAGGTTCTTAAGTAGAATTACATCAAAGAGCAGCTGAATGTGAAGAGCAAATCTAAAATTAGGAATCAAACCTCCCTGACCTTAATGGTGCTCATGATGTTTTCTAACAACAGATTTTTTTTTTTTTGTGAAAATATATAAATATTACTACCCACAACTCTTCTGGTATACAACACTACTTGTCAAAGAAAATCCCAACACAATTATTCTATCTTTGGTCTGTAAAGAGCAGATTTGCAAACTGCACCAGACAAGATCACAACAGGCCCATACAAAGATCACATTTGATTCTTTGAGGGATTTGAGATTTTTACATACTGATAAATGTACCAGTCACTTAATCCAGTGGAGTGCATGGTCCAATGCTGAAATCCAAAGACTAATACTTTACCTTTTGCCTTTTCCGAAGGATCCAGTTCTTCCAGAGTAGAAGTCTGACTTGCCTAAAGAAGCTCATTCTTCTGCATCAACACTTCTGGTTAACCTGTGGCAAAGGATGCATTGCCATTTCTCAGCTGACAGCAGAAAAAGACCTTAGAGCAAAATAACAGCTTTTTGTTCTTATTTTAAGATTATGTTATCATAGAGATCAGTTCCTTTCATTGTCTGCACCATTTAATTTTGCACTTGATACATTATCATACTTGAAAAATTGTGAGTTTCCTTTGTTTGGAGGCTATTTCCTGTGACATATTTATCAGTACCAAGAAGTAGTAGTGAGGAAAAACATCTCTTTCGAATAAAAAAAGTCATTAACATTGAACTTGGCTCTTAACTTGGACTTGCATGTAATGAAGGCAGCTAACTGTTGCAACATTTATCAGAATAAATCTGTGTTTTCAAACTATTTTTTTCCAAGAAAAGATGGATTTACTACTAGACACTGGTTTATATAAAACAGTTTAGTTATTATGATACAATCAGGTTTACCATTCAGACACAATGAATAGATAGTGATTAACAGAGTCTGAAATGGATTTTATAAAAGCAAATAAATTCTGTTGCTGTTTCCTTAAAAAATACAGGATCTCATATTTTTATGTTTTTAAATTCAGCAACTCCCATTACATTTCAGTAGGGATACCATAGACATTAAACCATTGTATGCTCTGTTTCTTAGGTTCATAACTCATTATAATCACCAAGAACTTTTACCTTCAAAAGGAAAAAGGAAATTTGACATATAAATCCAAATATCAGATACACAGGCCTGTTAAAAAATAAACAAATCATTTAAGTTTGCTACCTGCATCAACTTCCTACTTTATAGCTGCTTTATGGGATTTAAATTATTGAAGAGTAGTTTCTTTATGAATTATTAGTAACTGGGAGAGCATTGAAAATTAAATGGAAGTAAGATTTCAGAAAGCGCACTCTGATTATAAGAACGGTGAAGTAGTAGAACTGATTTTGTGGGAGGACTGTGGGGCCTCCATTGCAGGAGATTACTCAAACCTCTATAAAACTTACACAGGTAAAACCACTCATAGATTAGATGATGTTTCAAGTCTCACTTGTCACTATTCTTCTATAATTTTGTTTTTGGAAATTATATTAATTGAAGGAGATTTAGTCTGATTTTAAGAGACAGGTTTGGAAAACATGTCAGGATATTTTGGCCTAATGCATCACCAAAGCAGTAGTGAAAAACATTAGATAAAGATTTGATTGTTTCAGAAAACCATCTCAGGTCCATATTTTATGAAATGAAAAGGAACTTCAACCTCAAGGGAAGAGGTGGCCAGCACTGGGGAAGGGCTGGCATCAGACGTGACTAACCCTGGTAGAAAGGGATTCTGAAGAATGTGCAATCTCTTTTCACATACCAGGCATGAAAATGGTTGGAGGAGGGTATTTAATGCCAAACAGTTAGAACAGGCTGTGCTGTTTACTGGGGATCAAATAATAAAGCAAGCAAGTTCTGCAGAAAGAATATCCATGCAAAACCAATGTTGCTGAAACTTGGAGCATGTTCCCTGTTCTGCAGATCAACAGTTTAATGCAATTTTCAGTGTACCTCCATCAAATCCAACTGTTTAAGTTACAGAGCAAGAAGTAAGACTAGCTATAAAATACACTGTGATTGTGAAGAGTAAATGGACTTGATGGTTTGAAGAAATACCCTTTTGGGGTGCTACAGCCTCCCAGTTTGAGTTTCCAAAAATAGGCAGTCAGACAGGTTTCTAAACACTCTTTTGTAGCCCAGGGCTCTTGAACCTGTTGCTACTCTGAAAAATGAATCCTACAGCTGAACACATGAGGAAGAGAGAGTTTTGTTCCAGTTCCTCTTGCCTTCCTCTAAACCCCAGATGGATGCTGCAACCTTTCTGCAACAGCTGTGAAAGGAAATTCAAGCCTTTGTGTCAAGGCCATAAAGTCCGTAGTCCGCCAATGGCCTGGCCTCTCCTCTTCCTCCTGATGGTTCTTTACTGAGACACCCATCATTAAGAGTTTGTGTCTCAATTCCATAGTAGTACAGAGAGTCCTAGCTTATGTTTCTAAGTATCTCACTATGTATTGAATACCTACACCACTCTGTAACTAGTATTAGCTGTACTACTAGTAGGTAGAAAATCTGTAGTGCAAGGCCATAAATGAGATGATGATTGCCAGATAAAATGGCTGCTGGCATTTGCTCTGAAAAATCTATTTTTCTGAGACTAAAAATGTAAGTAGTAAAGAAGCCAAATCCCACAAACCTTGGTGGGAAAAAATGATAATAAGTAAGGTTATACAGATTGTGTTTGCTATGTAACCTTTAAGATTTTTTACATGGAACCTTCCTAGTTATATTTGTTGATAGTGACAGGGAGACATTGCTTATAAGAGGAGTACCTCAATGAAAGACAACCTAATTAATATGCATAAGGGGGCCAAAAAATTGCTCTACAAGAAAGTGACTACTAGATTGATTACCAAGGTTAAGACTCCACTACATGAGTCAGAATTTAAAAGTACTTAAAATAACTATTTAAGTTGTGGCATTAATACATCGAGTTCAACCAACATATAAAACTTTCAGGAAGTTCTACATTGCTCATCAGACACACTTTACGAACACGTCTGATTTTAGGATGAATAGGGAGACACTTATATCTCCCCAGACTGGTTTGCTTTTGAAATCTTCACTAGGAGCTAAAAGGAAAGAACCTTGCTTTCCTAAATGGAACAACTTCAGGGATGTGAGTTAACCTTATACTGCTTTGAAATCTCAATTAGGCAGGTGAACACGAGACGAAACTGTAGGAAAAGAAGGACTTAAATAATGCAGTCAGAAGACACTGGACAGATAAGCCTCAGATTCTGTAGCAGCACAGAATAAGTAAAGCATAATTAATTTTCAGTCCTGAAATATCCTTTTCTGTCTGGGCATTACTCAGACTAACATTGATTTGCATGGTTAAGATTCAAGCTCTACAAGTTTAAGTAGAGCAAAACACTACAATTAAAAAGAGGAGTAGAACCATGATAAAAGCAGTACCTAGCAGCAATGTGTGGAGAATTCCACCTGGACTGAGGAGGGAAAAGAACTTCTGGAGCGATTAGTCATGATGGAGATCTATCTTCACTCTTTAAAGGCAGCACCCTGCTGATAAAATCATAGATGGCTTGGGACTGCTGCAATTAGAAAGACCACAGGCACTGAAAGAAATTCAATTTCCAAAAAAAAGAAGTTTATTTACATAGACATCAACACTCTCCTAAAATCAGAAAAAGACCCCTACACTCATGAACTGTTAATTCAGTTTTTCACTAAGAAACCAATGGCAGTTATGACTGTCACTATTTAGAATGGCACATGCTTGCTGCCTGGGGACTACTTGTTTGAGGGAGGTGACTTAAACCCATGGCATGTGAAAATCTGTGTTTTAATTTTCCCTTTGTAGGAACTGATTTCCTTCCTGGGTGCTGATTTTAAGGGCCAACAAAATAACCTGGTTCTATCACCACAATACTATTGAAACATGTGAAGACTCTTAAAAAGTAGCACTTCTTTTTTACTTTATCTTCTTTTTTCCCCCTAGCAGTTCATACTATAACATGGAATTATTTACCGAAGAAATTCAGAAAAAAACCTCATATGTATTGTTGACAGAATACCAGAAAGTAAAATAATAACTGGTTACATCAGCCATTACTGCTAGCTTTGATACAGAGTATAATACATCTAAATACAGAATTTTAATCAGTAGAGATATATTATTTTAATTTTTAAATTTAAAATATCTACTTTCTCAAAGTTCAAATCTATCTTATAACCTCCAGCACAAAATCAGAGGAAAAAGATAAAGGTTAAAAATATCATTAAACAATAATAAAAAAAAGCCTTTTCTTCACTCATTTTCTGGTTTTATCACCTATACCTTCTTGTTAGACAGCACATACTCTGTGTTCTAGCTGGAACCACAAACAGGTGTCTGGGTTAGGAACAGCCATTTATTTCTCAGCAGATAGTTCAGGAGGTTGAAGAGAGTCATGCAGTGAATTACATATTTTCGTATTTCACTTTATGTGATGTAACAGTGAGGCCTAGAAATGTGAAAAGCAAATTAGCATCATGTAAAGTTTAATATTTTGACTGGCTGCCAACAACAAACAATAGCTCTTCCCTGACTTAATCCTGGAGGCTGAGTGGAACATTCCCAACCTTCAGATTGTCAGCAGCAGTCATGAAAGGGTCCTCTTACCCTACCATATACTATATCATTTACACTTTAAAAAAAGTGTAAAAAAAAGCTAATGAGACTTTCTCTCAACTATTTCTTTTAGCCACTATCTTCTGAATTTAATAATTGCTATTAATCATTATGGCATGTTCCTGCTGTTTTAAAGCAGCTTGACTTCCAGAAGTACTGACATTGTCACAGCCTTCCTCATTCCTATCAGGTTAAGAACAATGCAATGTCTTCACAAATTCTTGAATTCCTTAAGATTATCATCATAAACAAACATCACCCTCAGTAACTTTCATAGCAAATTCTGTCAATTGTATGTCTGCTGACATGGACTTAGAGAAGACAGAAATCTTTCCCACTACTTCAAAACTTAGTTCATGGGATTTTCAATACTTTCTCTAAGCTTTACTTGTTTCATGAAGGTGGCACAAGTGGTTTTTTTCTGCAGGAGACAATGCTTTAGATCCTGTGAATTTCTTCTAGGATTTCTAGACCAATCACAACTGCAGTAACAGGAGAAGATGATTTCATTTTCACCCCATCAATTTTCACAAAATTTTCTGACAAAATTAATGTCCTTGTTGTTGCTATACCTCCCTTGTGTAAGGCCTGGAAAGTTTTTTCTCGTAACATCTGTGTGTGCAGAGGTACAGGTAGTTCACTATAGTTCTTCATGGACCATCACTCTCTAAGAACAGAGGCAGCAAAACACAAACATAACTGTTTCACACCACCAGGAGAGGATAAAAAAAATCCATTCTTATAATCTGGTTTTCAATTCTGTATTTTCTAGAACTTCTAAAATGCCAGCAAACTGCAAGTTCACACCGAAATACATTAAGTTAAATACAACATGACCTTATGTGTTCAGACTCAGAGCTCCAGAGATGCATTCAGAGAAGTTTTCAACAAGCTCTGTCCTACTTCAACTAGTATTTAGTAAATCAAGTTACATATCAGCATTAAATGGCTCATTTCATGTCTCCAAAATAAATTTGCCCCCAAAAATATAGATGGATCCAGAAGGGGAAGAGGACTGATTGAACACTCAATTCCTTACAGATTTTCATCTGTAAAGGCCTGAGACAGCAATGCAGCAAAACCTCCCACCAATGCTCATGCTGGGCAATGACTCTGTATAAGCACTATCACAGCTTCCCTGTGAATGTTCTTCCAAGTAGAAGAACAATCCAGCTTTCATTATTTAAAAAAAAAAATTTAAAGGATGTGACAGTGCTTGCCTCTTTCTTTCTCCCTCACAGGGCTTTGGGACACCTTTGAGAATCCTCCACAAAACTGCTTCACTGAATTTAACACTCTAGATTTCCCCCAGAGCACACTGCAGCTCTGCCAGCAGAGCACTGCATTCAGCACGTTGCTTCTTCCCCAGCACCAGGGCAGGGCCTTCCAGCCTCTGCACACAGGTGCCACCTAAACCACACACTTTCACCTGGCTCCCCCCACAGAGGGTAACAGAGCACAGGGTCAGGTCATACCTATGTGCTGAAAGATGGGAAGAAGACCAGTCTTGGCTGAATAGGGCACTTTCACTGGAAGTCAGGGAAAAATAGAGAGTTTATGACCTTTGGAAGAAGGGGCAGCCAACTCAGGAAGAGTACAGGGACGTTGTTAGGTCATGTAGAGAGAAAATTAGAAAGGCAAAAGCTCAGCTAGAACTCAATCTGGCCAGTGCTGTGAAAAATAATAAAGAGTGTTTTTATAAATGCATTAACAACAAAAAGAGGGCCAAGGAAATTCTCCAACCTTTATTGCATGCAGAGGGAAACATTGTAACCAAGGATAGGGAAAAGGCCCGGGTACTTAACGCCTTTTTGCCTCAGTCTTCAAAATAAGGATTGCTTATCCTCAGGGCAACCAGTCTCCTGACCTGGTAGATAGGGATGGGGAGCAGAAAAAACCCCTGCAATCCATTAGGAGGTAGGTAGTGACCTGCTGTGCCACTTAAACACTCACATGTCTACGAAGCAGGATGGGATTCACCTAGGGGTTTTGAGGGAGCTGGAGAAGAGCTCGTCAAGCCACCCTCCAGCATTTATCATCCATCCTGGTAAACAAGGAGGTCCCAGATGACTGGCAATTGGTCAGTGTGACAACCATTTGCCAAATGGTCATAACAATCCCAGGCAGTGCTACAGGTTGGGGACAGAGTGGCTGGAAAGCTGCCCAGTGGAAAAGGCCCTGAGGGTGCTGACTGACAGCGGCTGAACATGAGCCAGCTGTGCCCAGGTGGCCAAGAAGGCCAATGGCACCTGGCGTGTGTCAGCAATAGCGGGGCCAGCAGGAGCAGGGCAGTGATTGTCCCCCTGTACCGGGCACTGGTGAGGCTGCATCTCAAGTGCCATGTTCAATTCTGGGCCCATCACCTCAAGAAAGACACTGAGGTGCTGGAGCAAGTCCAGAGAAGGACAACAGAGTTGGGAAAGAGTCTGGAGAGTGAGTCCTGTGAGGAGCAGTGAGGGAGCCAGGGCTTAGTCTGGAGAAGAGGTGACTCGGGGAGAACTTCTCATTCTCCCCAACTGAAAGGAGGGTATAGCCAGGTGGGGGTTGTCCTCTTCTCCCAGGCAATCAGTGACAGGACAAGAGGACGTGGCCTCAAGCTGTGCCAGGAGAGGTCCAGGTTGGACATCAGGAGGGATTTTTTCAGTAAAAGGGTTGCAAAGTATTGGAACAGGCTGCCCAGGGAGCTGGTGGAGTCACTATCTCTGGAAATTTCAAGAAACAACTGGACATAGCACTTAGTGCTATGGTTTAGTTGATGTGGTGTTTTTGGTCAAAGGTTGGACTCGATCTTGGAGGTCCTTTCTAACTTTAAGGATTCTATTCTAGGAATCTATGGCAACCTCCTCTTTTACAAGTAGCTTTGATCTAATATCTGTTGGGCATATGTTCATATCAGAGCTGAGACCCAGCCTGCTTCAATCTAGAGAGAGAAGCAAAGCTCTATAAAGCCACAGATAGAAGCTAACTGACTAATGGCAGTGCAAAGCAGAGAAACTAGCACTGCTGCTGCTGCTCAGCTGTAGACTGTGTTTGAGCACTACTACTGAGGCAAACAGATAATTTAATAGTTCTATTCAGAAAACAAGTATTTTAACCCTAAAATCCTAAGGCAAGTTATTTTAGGAAAATTGATCTTTTTTGCTGTCCACATGTTCGCAGAGACAGCTCTAACAGATTAAACTAATCTCTACTAATTAGATTTTTTACATCACAATTGGATGACGGTAGGGTATATTTTGCTTTCTATGGTCAACTACAACAGCTGCTCCTGTGACCTATTTTTGCTTTTTAGCTTTATCAAAGGATCTTTGGAAATAAACAGAGAAAGCTTATGCGGGGCCTATCATTTTACATGGGAGGGGAAAATACAGTTAGCTTATGGAGCACACTGTACAATTTCTCTGGTAGCTCTACCCACAGCTGTCACTGACTTAGCTATTTCCTACAGATCTGTAGTTTGTTGCCAGGCAGCAACAAAACACGAGACATTCCAGTTATGTATCAGAGCATAAAGAAAGCAATAAGTGGAAATAGATGCTTGGTGATAGTTCTTGCATTATGCCTACAGTAGAGATCTGATAATATAAAAGTGCCCTGTGACATGCTTCATGAGAACATACATGCAATACATAGGGTCACATGGCATTTGTGTTGTGTTAACCCCTTACCTCACACACATATGCCATCGTTTTAACAGCTGTTTTAAATACCAGCATTTTATTTGTTTTCTTATTTCCAGGCTTATTTCTGACTTTTGACTACAGAGTCATGTCTGATTATATGTTGTTTGTCCAGCAAATTACAAAAACATCCCCAGCAATCTCTCCAGCACCACAAGCAAATATTTCTCTAAAACTAAGATAATAAAAAAATTACCTAAAAAGATAGCTTTGAAAGTACGCACACTTGTGTATTGGGTGTGCTCATGGGCCAGCACTTCTAAGTTTCCAGAATGCTTTCCAGCACCCAAACTCTTTCTTAGCCAGTGAGATATTCTTACACATGTTGAAGAGCATGTCCCTAGACACAGGCTCACCAGAAAGCTATCACAATTAATGCTAACACAATTTTGCCTAGACTAACAGTAGGAGTGGGTGCATATAAACAAACACCAACAAACAGATATACCTCTGTGTGTGTAAAGAAAACCACACAAACACGTGCTGGGGCTTTCTGCCATAGGGTAAGTTTTGCACCCAGCTATCTCAAACTACTAGGGAAAACCCAAGCTGAAGCTTTTTAGGTGTTTCCTATGCAATTTCAGAGGCCTCCCCCCATAAAATTGGTACGGAGTGGCCTGAAGGACAAGAATAGGGAGCTCTGGCAAGCCAGGGTCAAATGACTAAAAAATCAGAGACTAAGAAAAGGCTCCATGAAACTTCTGTTTGAAAGGCCTATTTCTACTAATTACAGACAATCACAATCAGACTCTTTCACGTCAAACACAGAGAAATGTGGAATCTTAAACAGGTCCCATTCACGTGCAAACCCAGCGGTGGGTTAATCACCCCAATCTGTGGATAAACAAGCACAAAGCAGATAAAGTGGAAACACTGAAGGCATGTTTTTTACTTCGGGCATAATTCAGTTCACTTCATACAGACACCGTTCTGTCATCCAGCTGCATAAGGACTGAGGATTTTCCTAGCATTCACCTTTCTCAAGAATTTGACATTTTGGAAGATTTAGGATAACTTTTTCTTTTACCTGTGAGTAAAACACATTCCAAGGAGCCCTCTGATCTCTAAGTTAGAAAAAGGATTCCCCTCTCTCTATGAATATAAAAGGGCATGCAGACAGAACATTTTATTGAGAAAGACTTGTCTCCAAAGCATTCTCCTGTGAAACCTATTTCCATGAATATTCTAAATAACATCATTTATAAATATAAGACAATTCCCTGTCCCTCCCCCCCCCACATTTTTGGTAACGGAAAGTTGAAACATTTGGTTTGTTCCATTTTCCCAATATGTGTGCACTGACAAGTGGGATGGCCCAATAAGAGAAGCTTTATAGTGAAACACTGAGTGCTGAGGACCCAGAATCCATTCAGTACCTGCCTAAGGGTTACTTCAGATGAGATCCAGTCATAAACTGAATGTGCATTAGCAGATGCAGCACATGAGGTATGGTGTTGAAGCACACGTTCCCAGTTTAGTCTCACTCAAACAGAACTAAGTTTATGTGCTCAGAATCTCTGTATGGTGAGCCACAGTGGTATGCAGTGAAGTCCCTCAAAAAGTACAAACATGCTCCGAGCTAAGTTACCAACGTTACCATACGTGCACTGCCTTCACAGAACATTTTGTGTCAGCTTTCAGATTAGCTCCCTTAGGCCTCCGCTACATTACAGAAGCTAGAGTTCATGGATTTGCAAGCAAAACGCAGACTTCTTAAACAGAAGCAACAAAAATCTTGAAAACTTACCACAAAAGCTTACCTCGTGTGAGCACTGCTGAAAGAGAAAGGTTTCTGAAGGAATGTTCAGCTTGGCAGCAAAGAAACACATATCTTAGATGAAGTTAGCACTCGCAGAATAACACCGCTCAGTTGTAAGGAGATTGTTTTAATCCCCTGCTTGATACAGAACAGCTCAATCTGTGAGTTTAAAATCCTGAATAAAAATCCTCCCAAATATCCAATATGACCAGCACGAGCACAATCAAGTCCGTACTGGGAGATTAATACTTCTGAACATATTTCTTCAGGTCTGAACAAACCCTGTATTTGAAAAGATGGCTTCAGAAGGGTAGCTTTGGTAGCATCAGGGGCCCTACTAAACAAACAGCTGTCATGACTAATTAGGTCAGTGACTTAGAGAAGTCGGTACTCTGCCAAAGCTTTAAGAGGGATGAGGAAGTGCATTACGACTTCAGAAAATGCAATTACCAAACAAATCTGACAGAAAAAGGCTTCCTCCCCACAGCCTGTCACCTGGGGCAGGTGGGTGGGATTGCTGCAGTTCTGTCGGACTGAAGCCATTTCAAAGCAAGACCTAGGGAAATCCGCATCACAACCGAAAGAATAACTAGGGGCCATTAGAAACATTTCCAGTCCAAAAGGAAGCCAAAGTCTTTTCCACTCGGCCTAAGGCCCTGCTGTCGCGGCCAGCTCCTCACGCCCCTTCCCGGCACCCCCGCTCCCTCACAGGGCGGGTGGGGCCTCACCGTACGGGCCCGAACACAACACGGCAGTGGCGTCACCCTGCAAATGTTTACGAAAACTTACAAATTAAGAAGTTACAGAGTGGCCCTTATGCCACTGCCTCCCAGCCTCCTCCGCAGGCTGCCCTGGCCCCGGGCTTCGGGAAGGCTCTGAAAGAACCCCACGGCCCCCAGACCGCAGCCCCTCCCGTGGTGTCGCCACGTTGGGCAGCAAGGTTTACAACAGGCTTTTCAAAGATTTAAATTTCCAAGGAAGTGTCCTTGCTCCTTCGCTTGTATTACGTAAAAACAGTCGAAGACATTCTAAAGCTGGGACACGTAAATCATCTTTGAAATTGCTATTTTTCCTGAAGACACCTACTCGTCCCCACACACCCACCAGGCGCTGCTGCCGGCCCAGCCCGCCGGCACCTGCGGGGCCGTGGGAACAACAGAGACCCGAAGCACCTTTAAAAGAGCAGAAACCTTTCGTACCAGCAAAACCTGGCAGCAGATGTTACATAGAAAGCAGTATGGCCTCTAAAAACTGATATTATGACTTGATTAAGAAACATTTGTCTATTTCTCTCAGGTTAGTATTCGCTGTTGCAATTCTCCATCTCAGGAGCCTGCTCTGGGGAGTACTAGAGACCGTCCATCACACTAGGTGAACAGCTTTATTAAACTCAGAAGTGTAATGAATTTTTTAAGCCTTTACCAATGGCATATGCAGTGCTAGACATACTAAAATACTTAAATATAGAGAGACAATAAATTTAATGATAATTCACGAATTATTTTGCCACCCTCTGGTCCTAATCAATACTGACCAGCACTGACCTTTCACAGCTGTGCTATGAAGTTTGCTACAGTGCCCTTAATGAATCAATGACCAGTTGTGTGGGTACAGTCCACTCTTCCATTGCCCAAGTAGAACAAGCTCCTATCTATGTCAAGAGCCTTTCCACATATTTTGTTTTGCAACTCACACCACCAGTCTGGGCAGACAGCAGCATCTGGGGCCTTCAGCTTTTCTGTAATAAGAGGCAGCTTCCCACAGAAACGACCCTGAGCCAGAACCATCCAGGGACAGCATGGCCTTTGCCAAGAATGCAAGTCATGCTTCTGTGGAAATGTGACAAGGAATCAGAAGTTCAGTGTTGTGAGTTCTAGAAATTGAAATAAAATCTTTTGGTTTGGAAATTAAAATCAGACTATGTCCACTGAACAGTGCTGGATTTTATCTGGGATGTTTTGGGAAAATGGGGAAAAGGTAATTGACTATGAAAGTCCAGTGGAATCCATGTTGTAAAAACAGAAAAGGGATTCTTTTTCCTTGCTGTCCTTTAAGAGTCCTCTTGGTTCTTACATCAGTACAAAAGTACCATGCCAAAACAACCATACTCTCTGGTATGCAAGAAAGGGTCATGCTAATTGTAATCCCATTAAGAAAAGCGTGCCACCCCCTAGCCCCAGAAGACAGATGCAGCAGAGTACTATACTATTGCAAAGGCCAAATGTCTGTATTTTAATAAGTTAGAAGAAATCCTGATATAGAAGCCATAGAGTCACTGAAATGTTAACACGTTAATATATTTTAAAGCAAATATAACACAGTGTACACATAAAAACCATTTAATACAATGTGAAAACCATTAGATGCACCTACTAATGCTGATTTTTGGTTATTTTCAGCTGTTTCACTGAAACTTGGAAACAAAGCTCTTCATTTCAGTTACACCAGGTTAAGTAGTGAAACTGATCTATAGCAAGCAAATCACTGCCTTTTGATTCACCTGGAAAAGACAGCACCACTGCAACTGACAGTGTCTCCAGAAGGGCATCCAAATGAAACAGGCTGTGCACATCTGCCCCACTTGCTAAGCTATACAAGAAACCAGATGTGAATTGATTGCTGCTTCTGAATAGTAAAGCTCAGTAAGTGCATCCTTGCTGCACAACAAAAATATTAAAGTGACAACATAGAAAACTTGCAACAGATAACATGTCCGCCTAAAATATACACATATGATACATAACTATGGCTGTGCTGGCCAGTACATAAGCCTGTTCAAGAGCAAAGCTTTAATTGCACAGATTAGAAAAATGAACAAATGCTTTTACAGAGCAAAGCACAAGCTTTGGTTTATGCTTAGACAGTGAACATTAAATCTTCAATTTTTATTATAACATTATTAAGAAAAATAGCTGTTTCTCTATGAATAAGCACTCCATTCCACACAATGAAATGAAGCTCAATGTCTTATTCAATGAACCCATTAACTGTGTCTAGACTGGGAATGTATTACACCTTTATTGAAAGCTACTGAACTACAAAAAGTTTGACTTATTTAATTCACAATTCCCCAGCCCTCCCCCCATTTTTAAAATGCTGCATATATAAAAATAACTCCAATATGGCACAAAAGTGGGCTTCTCAAGGGAAGGCAGGCAAAGGATAAAGGGGGAAAGGAAGCTTTCACTGGCAAGATCAACAAACTGCATATAGTCCAAGAGGAATTTGCACTTTATACAAAATGAGCTTCCCTGTGTTCCAGTTCTTGGATCCTTTTTGGTCTCAGTCTATGGTAAGCAGGCTTCAGATCTGTGGGGTGGATATCCTCTGAGCTAGCTTTTTGTTCATTTGTGTTTTGTTCAGGATCACCTGATGGAAGTGCAGAGCTCCTAGCCAGTTTCACAGTATTATCCTGGTGGAGCACACAGCTAGCACTGGTTGGTGCACAAGCTTTAGCAGAAGAACCATCTCCATTTTCTTTTGATTTGTTAGAGGGTGGTTTATAAAATGTTCCTGGGGGCGGTTGCAACGTTCTCGGTGCCCTAAAGGCAGCAAGAGGATTAACATCAGGACCATTCTCTTCTGTTGCTGTCCTTCCTGACCCGACAATAGAATATGGCTTAATAGGAAGAATGGCATTAGCTGAATTGTTACCGAGGCTGCATGATGATGATAAAGCACCTGCAGTTCCACTCTCAAGTGCTCGGTTCTCCTGGGGCACATTAGTCACGATCATTGCTGTCCTTGCTGTGATATCATACTGTTTATACTGCTTGTCCCAAGGTTTTCGCAGCATCTGGGTGTCGTAACAAGGAAGTCTACAGCACGTATCAACAGCAGGGAGTGCCTTCACCTCTGAGACTTCTTCAATAGTAGGGCTCCTGCCCAGCTTCTCCGAGCTTACTGCTCCTGCATTTCGGGAGTTTCTTTCATTCAGCACACAGGGAGGCAGTATTCGGTCCACGGGCAGGCTCACGGGGCGAGACGTTGCTTTTGTCCTTGGAGGCCGCAGTGGAACTTTGCTAAGCTGACGGTTAGGTTTTGCAGGAAGTAAGCTACCTTTACCACTGTCCTCACCTAGAGAAGTGAAGGGATCACTGTCTTTCTCTGAAGCCGGACTTACAGCATCACCTAGAAACACACAAATAGATGTGTCTGGATCTTTGCACCAAGTATAAAGAGAAGTCAGCAAGACTTTAATGATCTCTTGGCAGTTAGCATTTTAATGAGATATTAGTTTTTAGGGATAGCTTGTATACACCCTAGGAATATCCTACTCTAACCAAATGTTAGCATTTCAATAGCAGTAAAACACATACTGTACAGCTGCGACCAAAGAGAAAACAGACAAAGAGACACTACACTCCTTTGGCTGGTGCTCTGCCATCGCCAAATATTTTCAGTTTTAGTATGTTTCAGGATGTCGCACAGTTGATGTACAGGACATGACTGAACTGGTAACATCAGATGAAAATCGGTATAATTAAAAGGAATTATGGATAGTCACTCCTAAATGAAGTATGTGAAATCATACCTACATTAAAACAAACCATTGTAGTAGCACAGACAGATAAACAGAAAAAAAATGTAGAGTTAGAATTAAGTTAGCAAACCTGGGATTTTATGAGCAGAAAGAAGAATATCCAAAAAGCTCGTAGTTGGTGATTCTATCAGAGAATTACTCTTCCCAAAGCCTTCTGGTTTAGTTCCAGTGAGTGGCAATGAGACACGTTCTGGGGGAAAACAATGGTCAAAATACATAAATTGCTGGGTATAGTTTACAGCATTGTAGTGGATTTCAGAAATCCACAGTCACAGCATAATTATGGCTTTGTTTTGTTTACCTTTTTTTAAAAAGGGAGAAACCAAACCACTGTTATATTCTCTTACCAAATACTTTAAGATCCGATTCCATAAACACAGGTTTCTTAAAAGCCTTTAGAAAGATTTAATTCTGTTCTTCTTACAAAAATAAACAGTATATCAAGCAGTGATGAAGAGGTTTTAGCACTTGCTTCTGTCTGTATTGCAGAGCTACATGCACTATAATCTAGTGCATCCAAGACTGCTTATTCACCCATCCCCCGAGTTAACAGCATACTAACCAGTTACAGATGTATCTGCTTGTTCTTTTGTATTCTTGCTAATGATCGATTCCAAATACAGTGCAGCTGTTTCTGAAAATCTGCTTTCACTTGGAGATATTTGAATACCCTGCTAACAGAAGTCAGAGCAAAAGTAAGTGAGAACTCAAGAGAAAAGGCATTCCTTATCAAAAAACCCCACCAAGATTTATTAGAAATGTGCTCTGAAATGCAGCAGCATTTAACACAACAGTTAAGATGGCACAGGTAACATTGTGGCAGCACAGAGTCACTCACTTCCTTCACAGCTACAAACGATTTCCTCTGCTGCTGTGGCTCCCTCTCATCTGCTGATAAAGCAGCTCTGAGCATAGCAGCTGTTTCTTCAGAATGCGAGGCGCTCAGCAGTGGTTTCAATGAAACATCAAATATCTTCTCATAGTATGTTATGAGCAGCTCCACTACCCGGGCCTGGTAAGGGTAGTCCGCAAGCGACGACAAAGAAACTGTAGCATCGGTTTGACGTGGTCTGATCAGAGTTGGGCCAAATATTATGCCAAGGTTGCTGGCTGACATTTTATTTTCATCAGACTGTTCTGTAACTCTGCATAAGGAGAGGAAACAAAACAAACCTCCAAGAGTTAGAGGGTTTTATTACTTCAGAAATATTTTCGATATTAAAATATTATCTTATGTCTAAAGGGGATAAGAGACAATTAAAAAAATGAAAGTAGGTTCAGTAGGCAGGCAGAATCTTCAGTGCAGACCACGTTTAACAGTGGCTTGGACTTTCCACATAGGGTGTTTTTATGTCCTATTTGCTAATGTTATTTGTGGCTATTTGGCATTTCTGGGGCTGGGGAAAAGAGTGTCTCTCATTCTAAGTAATAATATAGCTGCAGTCCAATATTATCCATTTTTATAAGTAATCACATTCAATACATGATCATACAAACCAGCATTTGGAGAACAAGGAAGTGAAATGTAACTGAAGAATGGTTATTAAAAGACGATACAACTTTCAATTTTCTGTTAATAGCCACCAAATTACTGCCCTATCTTAGTTACATCACAATTTAAATCACATCTAGATCCCTGCACATGACACTAATTACTACTGGCCCCAATGCTAGCAGAGAATCAAGAATAATGGAGGTTAGTATTTTCCCTGCTTTATTTCCCTTTCATATTCTTTCACTTGAGAATTCATTACATGGGAAAAAACCCAGCAACAGAACAGTGTCTTCAAAGGTGTATGTGACTTCTTCCTCTACAGTCATCAAAAGGGTACAAGAGATTCCTAGCATGCAGCAGGTAGCAGTTTATTTTTCAACATTAGTTTGCATTTAAAGTATTTTCTCACCTGTGAAGATGTCCAATAAGGTACTGGAGAGTGTTATAGTTTGGTACAGGCAGTTGTTTCAGAAGATCTTTAATTTTAATGATGATCCTGTTCAGTTCAATACAGATTGACTGTCTTTTCTTTGAGTCGGGGCTGGCTTGTTTAGCATCCAACTCCTCATTAACGCTCTGGCTTTCTTTTGCAAGCCCAATGAACTCATTGTAAAGCCGAAACAAAATCAAGGGCTCCGGAAGCTGACAAAATACAAACATTTCAGAAACACACTTAAACCTGAATCTTGTTTCCTCCCTGACTGTCTTTAACTTTTTCTAGTCTAGCCTCTTTTCTTAGATGATAACATTGTTTAATCCTTGTTCATAAACTCAATCCCCAATTTTGTCAAACCAATCCCAGCTAACAAAATTACTCTTTCCTACACTTTTGTCCAGAAATCTTTTCCCAGCCCTTTCCTACAACAGCTTCAGGACTGAGCATTTATCAATACTTTATTGTAATAAGAAAATTATTTCAAGGGAAAAAAAAATTTCATGGGAAAGAAAAAGATTTAAAGGGAAAAAAAATTATTTCAAGGAAGTGACTGCTATGAGGACAGTTATTTAATTGTCCAGTCTTTGACTGTATAGTGATAGTATATGATTAGTTTTAATAACCAAATGTGGTTTAACTCAGGATTCTGTCTTAAAATATCTTAACTGCATGTTTCTAGTACTGCTCCTGTATTTAAAATGAACAGGTTTATCTAAAAACCACACCAAGGGATCAGCTTCAAAGGAAGCAATAACACCAGAAAAAAGTTTTTACTTGATTCTTTCCTTTTAATTATAAGCCCTAATCAAAATATAGCACAGTGCCTCAAACTGGTATGATGTGTGTAATATGCCACCTTTTTATTGAATATGCAAGGCAGCATGTATCTTAGCGATTTTTCAAAATCACTTAATGGTGATGATCATAGGATTGGAATGCTCGTCTCTGACAGGCAAGCGTGAGGAAGAGGAGAGGACTGTGCAGCTAAGGATTATTCCTTTCAGGGTTAACAGGTTTTCAGAGTGACTCAGTGATTTCACTGGGCAACATCCCAGCTTCATTTCTTCACATACATGTTGAAACTGTTTTAGGAAATTCAATCATGAACCATTAAAGCTCTATTTTAGAAGAAAAATATGGATAATCCCTCCATAATGAACATGTCATGACCATTATGAGTGTTTCGTAAAATTTTTGTTAACAAATATTAACAGCACCAGCACCTGTCTGCATGAAGAGGCAAGAACATGGGAATTCTTTAAACTTCACATAAGACAGACAAATTCACTAATCAGAAAGGTTTCAGAAATTAATTTCTACTACGAGTTGACAAACAAAAGCTTGTTCTGCATATGGTACTAAAAAGAGCCATAACATCCATGTGGCATACATATTGTAATCTCAGCAGCTTTCCCTGCCCTTGCCACAGGCTTCACGTGTAAATAAAGAAGCCACTGCAAATATACAAGGCACTTGTTTAATCTGCTGCTGTAGGACTGCTGAAAAGGGTTCTTTTTTTTGTATTGTACTGAGGAACTACA
Source organism: Climacteris rufus (assembly GCA_013398175.1). Classification (NCBI taxonomy): domain Eukaryota; kingdom Metazoa; phylum Chordata; class Aves; order Passeriformes; family Climacteridae; genus Climacteris; species Climacteris rufus. The sequence continues at coordinate 189,758 of VZRZ01006255.1, read as the reverse complement.
GCATTTCAGTTTTCCACCTGACCTCTCCATTCCATACCTGGCGCAGATACAGCTTGAGAACATTGCTGATATCATGTGCATAGAGTTCTGAGAGCTCGACCAAATCCTTTCCATTTTCAAAAGCTTGACAAAGCTTTTCAACTCTTGATTTGGCTCCATTCACACGATAGATGCCCTGAAATTAAAAGACCAGCACAACTCTATTTCAATTTGAAAGGAAATTGTAAAACACAGATGATATTGACAGCACAGCATTAAAATCTTAAGACAGTATTTTTTTCAAGCTTGCCCGTAAAACTTAAGCACGAACAAACTTGACCATACCTTGACATTCAGTGCTCTGCTTTCAATTTCTGATGTACACTTTTTGATGATGAAAGGAATGCCATCAGGAACATTTTTAGCCGCTTGGGCAAATTCCACTCCAAATAAGTGAAGCCTTCCATGAAGTTTTTTGTGCCCACATTGAATAGCTAAAGTCTCTAAACACTTTTTATGGCATGCAAGTGAACACTACAGGGGAAGAAACAAAAAAGCACATGGTTTGATACAATCTGACACCGTAAGAAATACCTCTGCTGTCTGTCACCCCATAGGTGAGCAAAAGGCAGGATTTATTAGTATGTTGTGCCTCTGCTGGGAGTTCACAGTGATTATACAAGCCATAAACTCTACAGTTTTTATACAGAAATACAATTCATGTTTCCCAAACTCCCAACTTTACATAAATCCCAAGCAGCAATGTAAACTAATTTTTAACTTACCTCCTCACATTCAGCTCCATGAAATACCACTAAGCTGTCACATTCTCTGCATTTAGATGGAGCTCTCAGCTTCCGTAGTTTGTGTGTTTGTGCTGCTTTGGACATATTAGCATTTCTAAAAGGTCCTGGAGAATTTGCAGTTTCAGATGTGAGATCATTTAAACCTGAAGAGAATGTTTCTGTTATAGTCATTCTAGTATCTACTATTGCGGTGATTGTTATTCTGATTTTTTAAAATTGTGCTGCAGAACACACAAGTCTGTTTGTAATGGCAACTATCAAAGTAATCAAAAACACTTCAATCACAAGGAGGCAAAACTATGTTACAGTTTACATTACAGAGATATTAATTACCAAAATTTTATGTAAAAGTGTAATCAAACAATCATTTTTGCATTTTTAAACATTCCATTTTCTCCTGTATTGCGGCAATGTGAAAATATTAGGACATCTAATTCCAAGTGCCCTGCATTTCAGGTAACAATTCATGAAAGTTCAATTTTATGTATTTTTAAGCCCTGTATTAGAGGATAAAAGGTGACATTATTTTTTAGTCTATAGGGTTTCTGAAATACTTAAAAAAAGAATACTTTGCAGCAGGGAAGAATTAACATACACTCATGGCAGAAGCCACATAAAATAAATGTAAATAAATACATCCCTGATTCTCAGCTTCCTCTAACAATATTGAAATATTTTCTAGAGGATTTGAAAACTAAAAAGAATAGTAACTGGTCCTTCTTGTGTCCCAATTTTTTTTCAAGCAATTTACTTAATATGCTATCAACAACTCTGTGAACCAAACCTCTTTGTTTTACAGATAACTAAATTAGCAGTTAATTGCCCAGAAATCTTCTTAAATGCTCAACCACAGCACTCCAAGTGAAAGCTTGCATTCATTAACACACTGCCATGCTTTAAGTCTAGATCTAAATTAATACTGTTAACCACAGGTTAATTCCTAGAAGGCAAAGTATATGTTTAGGAAATAAGGACTAAGTAAAGAACTTCCTTAGGGCTTACTGAGCAAGTGCCACAAATATTTCAAATTGGTTTGTAAGTACTGTAGACATGCCATAGAACTATTTCTGATAATCCAGTTATTCAGGTTTCAATGCCTGTGGCAACACTGTCATTATACCATCAAAGTTCATTTGAAAATTAGAAATAGCCTGGTCAAATCTGGGACAGACATTACTCAGCTTGCTTATCTTAGCTGAAAAGGGCAAAATCTGTTATTACCCTAAACATTTGAATCCACTTTTTTCCACTTAACAATTTGCCATTATCAAGTCTATGTATTTGTACATTTCACGTCAAAGTTTAGAAGCGGTTTTACTTAAGTCAGTGCCATGCAGCTAAATTTAAGTGCAAATGTCTGGAGAGAATGGTCAGTGGATCATTTGTTTTACCTCAAGAGGGTAAAGACACTAGAAATGTTCTATGGTTGCCCTTACAATAACAAACATATAAAGACAATTCTGCACCGCTTCATTAAAATGAACATTGTTCTTCAGCTCTCAACCTCAAGTGGATGCACACCGTATTGAAAAATAATGCTGCTGGCAATCACACCTTATTGAAATGCTTTTTTAAAACACATTAAAAAGAAAAGACACACTCTGTAACATAAAGCATCTTCTGGGGATTTCAGGTATGGAAACAACATTACCACAGTCTGAAGGAGATGGTGGCTCTCTCTCATCAAGGTCATCTGCAGAGGACATCGTGCCGGTGGAAGGTGTTCGGGGAAGTCGTCTTTTAAAGTCTCCTAACAGATGAGAAACACTTTCAGGAAGCTGTATCAACTGTTCACTTTTCATTATATGCTCTGCTCAATACTTGCTTATCTAACAACGATGTCTTCACTAATGTAAAACAGTGCAGAGGACAGAGGTCAGATCAGTACAGTGAGTGCAGCTGTACCTGGGCTGGCAGATGGAGAGTCCATGGAGCGTGACTCGCTGCTTCCCCCCGCGCTCTCAGAATCACTGCACATTCCGCCGCTCTGGTTGCCAACTGACCACGATCTGAATGGTGGTGGCCCTCGCACTGCTTTGGAAAACAAAGTCCACTAATTCCAAATGTAAAGGACACCAATCACTTTTTAAAATTAAACACTAACTATCATTATATTCAAAAATGGCAAAATATTGCACAAGGTACATGAACATGCAATATTCCTGTAAGAGCTTCAGGAGCTAAGAAAACTAATTTCAGAAGCTCAACAATTCTGCTTTTGCAGAAGACCTGTAATCAAAACAGAACTTACAAAAGCAATGGTTTTCAATTGCTGAAGATAATTGAAATAGTTCAGTCTACTGAGCTTGACAGTACCTGCTGTTTGAATTGTATCTCACCGTTCTTGTCAAAGGATGTATGGATGGATACAGGCAGTTTTCCATTTGCCCTAATTATGCTCAAGTACCTAATGTTTTATGGGCTTTGTACTTTATAATACATTTTTAACCCTTCAGTGTTACATTTCTGACTGAGACATCAAGCATTTAAAAAAAATTTTTAAAAATTTATTTAGAGACTGAGCTCCAGATGAAACACAAAAGAACTACCTTGAATATCTGTGTTGCTGGAAGATCTCTTCTCTCTAACCTTTTGTGAACGATGATAAACTGGGCTTCCCACATCATCTAATGTCTGTGCAGGAAAATCCCCTGAACACTGAGATAAGTTACCATGTGATGTGTGGACATTGTTTGTTGATTGCTTATTAAAAACCCTACAGAAAGAAGAAAGTAATTTGAAGAATGAGTAAGACAGAATTGAATGAAAAGTAATGCATTTTTTTTAATCCCTGGGCACTAAAAATGCTACTTAAATGCTAATTTAATTACTGATCATGAACACACATATTCAACATGTCATTCTTAAAGCTCAAAATTTAAAAATGAAAATATAATAAGAAAGGTGGCCATTTATTTTCAAGTCAATATGTGAAATTTCCAAATGTTTTCTCTCTACTCAATCAGCTTCTCTGCATCTCTGCGTTGTATTATGAACATTATCTTGCAGCCTTTGAAAAAACAACCCATCTGTTCATCTGAAGATCAGAATAATTCAGAAGCCATTGCATTCTATGGTTGTGCTTTCCCCTCCAAAAGATTCTCTGCCCAGCCATCAGAACCAGCCACCTATAAACATAGAGGTGTTCATATGCTGTGCTTTATGAAAAAGCACAGAAAATGTGCTGAAGCTTCCTGAGTGTCAATCCATTTTGAAAATCCGATGTCATGATAAGGACAAAATACTGTTAACAGTAATTAATGTAAAATGAAGCATCCTAGGGACAAAAAGGCCTGCAGGCCAAGTTTAGCAGTCAGGAAGCTGTTCCTTAATCAGTTCTACCCTATCAAGCTAAAGGGAAACAGAGACTAAAAAACATTAAAGTTTGCATTTGTTCAAGATACTCTCCCTTAAATTAATGCAGACTCAAACGATAAAATTGATCATTTCAGGTACATGAAGAATCACAAGGCTGTGACAAAGAAAACAAAAGGTGGGGAGAGAGGAGGAGAAAAAACCACACTCCTTTAAATGTCAAGCAGTAACTAGCTAGGAGAGCACACTGAGTTGGAAATTTCATGCTCATCAGTTTCTCAGGGAGCTACACAGTTAAATCCCCCTAAGTCAAAGTTTATGAGTATAGCCTAAATCAGTCTTAAAAGGCAGGAAATTTACAGACAAGAATTAAGAATCTCAGCTTTAACTTTGAATTTCCTGCCTTTTGTTGGTAAAAGTCTGACTCAAGCATTCGGGTTTTTGTACTTAGTTTCCTTTTGAAAAGCGATGACGACGCTTTCCTGTAGAACTGTGAAACACACAGATTGAAATGGATATTCTGGTGCTTTAGTGCCAAGATGACTATTTTACAACAAATTAAAAGTGGAAAAGCATTTGGCATGCTGACATGGAGCTGTCTTTGTCTTGAAGTCTTACTTCCACATTAGGTTGATCTTTCATACATTATCAGTAAAAACTTCCATTTCATACAGGTAGGAAAAAAAGTAATTAAGTTACAACACGTCCCTACAAGTGGACTCTGAGCTTTTTTTAGGCACATAGCATGAGACAGAAATCGAGCAACACTTCCTGCCAAGAAGCTGCCAAATGTAAACAGTATGAAAGAAGCTACTATATGTAGCAGCAAGCCCTGTAGAAGAGGAAAACCACCTCTTCAAACTTTCTAAATTGATTATCAACTACCACTTCCACACAACACTACCAAGTCCAAAATTTACATTTTTCATATTAACCAGTGTCTACATTAAAAAAGTAAAAAATAAAGTCTTGCAGGACAATTGTTAATGTTTTAGCAAGTCTTAGTGCATGAAATGACATTCTGCTTTAGAATTTAGAGGCAGGTTTTAATGTCAACATTATATATAACCTACCATCTAAAAGACAAGACAAAGACAAAATAGCATAGCATGGTAGAACACCAGGATTCCTTTAACTCTTATAAGAACATTGTTTTATTGTTAAACACATGTGCCTAGTGTTCTCTTCCAAACCAAGCAATTGCCACTTGTACTTTGGGACTTACCCATCAACCTGGGAACTCTGGGTTTCGAAACAACCTGATTCAACAGGAACACCATCCTTTGGCAAGCTTTTCACAAACTCTGAATACTGCTGACCAGGGTCATAGAGTTTGGCACTCTCACAGAGGGACTGGCAGTTAACTGGAAGAGATACAACCTGAGCATGCTGCAGCTGGAACAGGTTAACTGTTGCCTGTTGGGAGAAAAAGATTTTCATTATTTGTAGATCATTTACTAAATATTTCACTTACACTTTGCTCAGCCCAAATTAATAACCCAACAGAAGATTATTTGAACAATAAGACTAGAAAAATTCTAGAAAATAGTAACATGTTACTTTGTGCCAGACTCCTGAAAGTCAACTATAAAAACTTCATCTGTAATATAAATACAAATATCTCTCTCCTTTCTGGGTTACTGAATCGTCCAGGTAGACAAGGCAATTCCAACTGCTTCTCACTTTGGGTTGATCAAGATAAACAGCAAGGTTTTTTGCAATCCAAAAGGCATTTCTCATGTTCTGGAGTCACCACTACAATGATGTAGCTGGAATTCCAAACCTAGGCAAGCTCCATATTGTCTTGAGATATGAAATGGACAAAACTCTGTCCCAACAGACAGATTAACTGAACACTTTCTTCATTAAATCACATAACACTTCTAAACAATTTTATCACATGCCAGAGACCAGAAAATGGGGATACTGCTTAACTGCTTCTTCAGCTTTGGTGTTGCAAAGTAGTTTGTAATTTATACATACTTGAACTGACAAGTCTGTCTGCTTTCTACTGATCTTATGGGTTGGTTTTAAGGTTGCTTGTGGAGCAGGATTGTGTTTAATGTTTTATTTTCCCTTCCTGCCCCAGCATTGAATTGTCATTATCTCATCTAAAGAAACAAAACACCAAACAAAACCCCCCAAACATGTCTTGGCATAACGTGTTCTTACATTATTGAACCTTTTAGAAAACGGTGTATGTAACACGTAGTTTTAACCACCATTTCCCTATTACACACAATAAATTAGTACATTCAATTAGTCACAATGGATCCTGCAGTAACTGAGACTGCCATCAAGGCTGAAGTGTGTTAATGTCCATGCTGGGTTTGATCCAAATGTCTTTGCTAAGGCACTAATCAAAGTAAAGAAATCTGCACTCTTCAGCAACAGAGGAACACTACTGCCATCAAAATTTTTAGAAGGTGTTTTATAAGGATTGTGTAGTCAGAGCACTTGGAAGGCAACAGCTCATGAAAAACCCAGAAATGTTCAAGACATGTATAATTCCCTCACAATTTTTTTAAACTCCTACCAGAAAGGCAATACAAATAGATTAAAAGTTTTCCTTCTTTTTCTATTGGCTTGACCTCTGTCCTTTGAAAACTTTCTGTTTTAAAATGGGGCTCACTCTTAGTTTTAACAATATTTATATATCTATGCAAAATGTATTTTAAAAACTCTGCTTACAGCTTTAAGAGTAAGATCACACTGGTAAATAAGCTCCCGAAGCTGTGTTAAAACATCACTTTTAAAGCTTTCCAAATCATTTCTTTTTTCTTCAACTTCTGCCATGCTTGCTTTATAGTGTTCACTGGCTTCTTCAGCCTAAAGAAAACACAAGTATAAAGAGGTGATGGACTACAAGCCTTGATACTAGAAGCAAGAAAAAACTCCACTCAATATGCTTGTATTTGGAGATTAAGATAAAAGCTCAAAAGAGCACAGCATGATTAAAATTAAAATTGTGAACTGAACTGTTACTCAAATACCCCCGTTGGGAAAGTATGAATAAAACCAGTATAGGCTTAACTTTGAAAGCAAGGAACAAAACCTCTTGACCTTTTGAAGAGCTTCCTCTTCTAGCCTTCGTTTTTTTTCCAGTTGCTTGCTGAAATCTTTCACAAAGCTTCCACTTGAGCTAAGATGTTCCTCCTCAGCACGAGCAGTACAGGATTTTGCCTTTTCATACTCATCCTGACGCTGTGTATACAGCAACTTGGCTTTTCTTAGAGCAGCTTCCAGCTCTTGCTGCAGAATGCAATGAAAGAAAAAGCAGAAGAATTTATGATATTAAATTTTCATTATATAATGTGATGTTTAAAGAGGCTTCTGCACATGTCTGTATGCTGCAGTTCAAAGTACACAGTCACTGAAAGATAACCTCTTACCATTACCAGATTGTCATGAAATGGACAGGTACACACTACTTTCAACAAGCCCTATGGACTTTGTGGGGATGTGTGTAACAGCCTAGTTTGAAAGTTTCATCCTTTTGAAGAATTTTAAACTGAGCCATTAGATATGAAAGAATTACCCACCATTTTTTTCTGTTCTCGCTGCCAAAGCTCCTTGATATCTTTCCTTTGTCTATCCAACTCATTTTTCCTTCCAAGAAGAGGCTAGATAGGAAATATTAATGGAGTACATTAAAGGCATATAGGCTGCAAAAAACAAATATTCTATGGCATCACAAAACTTTTGAAAAATCTAGACTATTTGTCTTCCTTTAAGCTTACCTGCACAAATTTGTTAGATTGGAGAGCAGCAGCTGTTTGTTGCCAAAGCTGATTGTTCTCAATATCATTTTGGAAAGCATTAATGAATATTGATTGGAATGGCATATAATCCTAAAATTACACAAAAGACATTAATGTTCTAGGTAAGACAGAAGTGTACTGACATTCTAAATGTCTGTATAACAACCAGATTTTCAGTTAAATTTATTAAGATATTTATGCATGTGTGTGTAAGTCAGGTATGCATGTAGAAAATTACTAATTTCTCATCAGTGATTCATTTTACTAGGAAAAAAGTCTACAAGTCCAAATCACAAAGCATGATATTAGCAAATATCAAAGCACATATTAGACAGAAAAAAGAATATTGTGAACACTAATCTGCATATTTAACAAAAGTAATATTATATATCCAATTTTTCCTAACAAATGGAAAGATGTAAAATGCAGGTCTGATAACCAGCACTTTACAGTATAAATCAATTCTTTATCAAATTAAAAATCCATTCCTCAACATTCTCAGAGTTTTACTTCTGGGCAAGGCATCCAATGAAGATTTAAGACTAAGATAAAGCCCATAAGGTGTACTCACCTGGTGTCCAAGAACAGCTTTAGCAGTTTCAGCCATTTTTGCTAAGTTTTTAGCACACTCCACTTCTGTTAAAAAAAAATCAGTTATTGTTTACATTAACAGTTATAACACATGCTAAATGCTTTTTACAGTCTTCCTTTAACAAACAGACTACAGAGGGGACCACCTTCACTTTGTTACAGGCCTTTAATTGTAGGAAATGCACGATAGCTCTGTCCACTTCAGCGGAACAGCTACCAATTTAGAAATCACATTATTGACAGTCTGCAGCACAGAGGCCTGACAACAGATTTAATTTCATCATGACAAAGCTGATTAAATGCCAGAAAGAGCCACTCACCCAAGCTAAGCTTTTTTTCTACCCATGCGACTACGTCCTTGGTATATTTTGACCATGCTTTAGCATAGGACAGAGCCGACTCAATCCCACTGTCATTTCTTAGGAGCATGCTATCAACCTCCTCTGCTCGAAGATGTCCTGCAAATAAAGCATCCAACACAAAGAAGTGATTTTTAGACATGACCACACACTGAGAGCAAAGCCAGTATTAGCCAACTGTGAATGCTTAAGCAGCTCTGATCTTGAGTTGGTCTTTAATGCTAGTTGACTGTAAACAGGACTGACAGAGGTTTTAGAACAAATTAAAGGGTCATAGTATTTTATCTGGAGTAGTCATATGGTCAGCATAACTTTCTTCAAGAGAGTGACCCAACAGAACACCAATCGTATGACAACACACAGAAGTGCTTCAGGCCTCAGTTCTTTCCTCCCCCTGGAAAAAGCCATCTGGGTTGATTATTTACAAAAGCATAAAACCTTTGCAATAACTGTTTTGTTTTTTTTTTTTACAGTGAAGTTGTAATGGCAGCATAGGTGTGAAAAAGTGACCAAACAACTTACTTAGAACATTTTTAGAAGAAAAAAAGCCCACAGATACAAAATGGTGTTTATGAACATTAAATAAATGACCTACCTTGAATATCATCCCTTTCATGTAGTGAACCCCCAGACTCCACAGAAAGATTCTCAAAAGACTGGTGTACAAGAAACAAAACACTAAGTTAGCAAAGAAAAGCTCTCACTGAAACTGAAAGGATAACAAAATAAATGCTATTATCTGCCTCTGTTTCTTTGCAGATAAAGCAAACTGCACCACAACTCCCTCTCATCTAAGGCACATCTTTTAAGCCCCCATAGCTGTCACATGAGACATAATAAATAGCAAGGAATCACTTTATACCTTTAAATCAACAATCTTGAAAGTCTGTGTTGAAAGAGTTAAATATCAACCAGGTTTGTTAAACAATTAAGTGAGCTCCAGCTTTTCTTAAATCCCTACCTAACCTTTCAAAACCATTTCACACAAACCTAATGCCAGATACACATAACAGATATCTTTCTACAAGCCATTACAATCCTGTATTTCTTCCTCAAGTGAATAAAGTTAGGATTTTGGTAAATTACTTGCAGATGTGCACTGTAGGCACAACAGCTGACTAGTAACACTTGCTAATGAAGCCCTGACAATCAGTACAACCTGACAGAATGTAATCCAATAATAAAAGGAATTTAGCACATCATGTCATCCCTACCTTTGTCCTCACACTGCAATTTGCTACTCTTTTAATTGTGCAAGTTGAATTACATGTAAGACTGTGCTGTGGACCTGACTGATTAAAAAAAAGTTTACTTAATAACCACTACCCCCTTAAAAGCCAAACCAAAACCAAAATAAAAACAGACATCAAACCCTACATAATTTTAAATGGATAAACTACTTTTGAAAACTCTGAAGGACAAAGCAGACAGAAAACAAAGGCTAAGAAATAGCTGCAGAGTGCCCTTAAGCTTTGCAAGAACAGCTTGTTTCCATTTAGACTTTGGTGCTGGTTTATTTTCAGACATTCACTAAAATGGAACACAGTTATCAATGATGCAAGTAGTTTTGGTTTATTGGGGTTTTTTAAGGTAAATGAAAACTGATCATAAATCACACAAAAATCCCATAAGAATAATTGCTTAATTCACAGCAAAAGCAGCTTTTCCATAGATTAAAACATGCAAGGTATTAATCATAATTGACAAACAGAAGCAAAATACAGTCCAAAGAGCTGCTTGGTTCCTATGAAGGTGGAATACTACTACAGTGGCTGTCTAATACAAGAGAGTTTCCACAAAATGGAACAGTTTTCCAGAACAGGTGGGAAATCTATCCATAGCTGTCCCCAACTAAACGTTAAAAACCCCAAAAATCTTAATTTAGCAATGGATCAATATTCAGTTGCAGAGAAAGCTTGAATATTCCTAGATTTAGTTCAGATTTTATATAAAGTATTACTGTCTTCAAGTAGACTTTAAAGTTGTTAGTGAAGAAAAAAATAGCAAGAAAAATCTCATACTTGATATTAATTTGAGGCACTTATAAGTTCTGGTCCTAAAAATTTTTTCCCAAAAAGGTACAGTATTTAAGGCAGCTAATCAAAGGTCACTCATGCTTTCACATTTGCCCCCCTGCAAGCATGTAATACCACATTTTAGAAGCAAACATGAACAAATACTTTTACCTATGTCACACAACTTATTAACAGAACTTGATCCAAACAGTTTGCCCCCTTCAAGCAACCAATGACTCATCCCAGTAGTCCTAGCAAAAATCAAAAGCCTGACTTCCAGAGAGACTTCACTTCCAACTTCTACCAGTCTCTTTTTTTTCCTCATTACCAAAAACTCTCACCCTGACACAGGCAAATCTCTTCACACATTTTGAAAATTTTATCCTTCTCCTTTATTATGCTCTCAGGTTTGCACAGCATCAAATAGCATTCAAATAGTTTGTTGAGTAATGAAAGGTCAGACATGTCTGTCTCGTCTCTTCCAGTGGATTTTAAAGTGCTTTTGTTTTTAATTAAAAAATATCTTGGCTTCCACCTTGTACATCTGGTTGCACTACAAGAGCTAATATGAGAACAATTACATTTGCTAAGAGGGAGTACATATATCACTTAAGCTTCCAAGTGGAATGCCTTAAGTAAAGAATGTAGACTCCCCTGCAGTCAAGAGAAGCAAGATCAGCACTGCCCACCCCCCCTCCTTGGAGCTATCCTCATCAGCTTAATTAGGGAGGTCCCTAACTAAACAGGCAATTAAAATCTTTCTCCTTAATCAACCCTCGAAGTATTTACATGTTAAATTCTACCAAAATGTTATGCTCTGTTTAAAATACAGCTAGCTGCTATGATCAACGACTGAACATACACCACTACAGGAAATGTTAATATAGCTATTAAATTATAAATATTTTGCATTTAACTCCTCCTAACACTGAACTCCTAGTCGGCCTCCAAATTGCTCTCTGAATTGCAAATCAAAGTGAAATGATTCACCTGTTAAATGTGTATTTATTTGCCTAAATGAAACTGCACTTAAGACGTTTCCAAGAAATTGAACTCTTTTATCCTACCTACTCCAAAATTTGAAGTGTTCACCTCCACTTTAGGAAGAGCAGCAGACACTACAAAAGTGAGCTTTTAAATATAAGCTAGTGACATCTGAAGCATCTAGAAGGGAATTCTTTTTTCATTTCACTATATTCGAATCTCCCCTTGTTCTTCCCTCCACCCCCATGGTCAGAAGAGTGATCTTTAAGACAATCATTCACTATACAATACAATATATAAGACCATCTCATTCCACAGGCACATATTTTTGCAATGCAAAACCATTTCAAAATTAAAATGTTGGCAAATTCAGCACCTTCCTTTCACTTGTGAATCAGTTAGACGAACTAGTACTTCTTCAAATAATCTCATTTAATTTACATGAGATGCTGGGTTCTGTGCTATTTTATTTCATACTTTTTATCAGCAACCTAAATCTTAAGTTTGCAGGAACCAGTTTTCTGTGTAGCCTACTTTTCCTTCATATTGTTTATGATAAGTTTTGTAGCAGCTACAGAAGTAGAATTTGTGTGATAATCCATCTCTCCCCCATGTGTGTTATCAAAAACAGTGAAAATTCGAAAAGACTGCTCAGCTGTAGCTGCATGGCATTGCTGCACACAAGCCCGTGTGAAGAAATGCTAGGCCTTAAGTATGTTTCAACAAAGCCTTTTAAAAAACTGCACCATCTAAAATTTTTTACATTGCTACAATTTAGCTTGTCATACTCACTAATTATCAAGTGTATTTGCCTTGCATGTAACTCCTAATTTTATTTGATTTATTTGAAAGTCTGCTTCTAAATACACAAAAATTCAGAACAGAATTTGGTACTTAGCATTTTTCAATCACACCTTCAGCATGGTTAAAGGGAAGTTTAAAACACTAATGTCTTTCTCTGACTACCTATAAGTTGACAGTTCTTTTAGTGAATTGTTGCTGAAACAGTTAGAGCACAAACTAGGCTCTGAAAGATGAAAAGGTTATTTTGTAATGAATACTAATCTTTAAAAGCCAAAATTAGGTTATTAAACCTTTAGTTTCCAGGTGTAACAGGTATATTCTAACTACTCCAGCCCGCATGTCATTCAAATATCTTACTTTTTGTTATTTATTTTCATTTAACCAATTTAAAAATCTCAAAAGCAATTACAGCAGGTAGCCCTGTTGAGTCATCACTATAATTTAAAATTCAGAATACATTCAAGTATCTGAAACCTTAAATACATATTTTTCCTAGATTTAATTTAGTTGTAAAATTCAGATGACTCCAAGTGTCCCAGCCCCACGATGCCCAGAGTTTCAGTGGGACTGGAAGTCTCCTTTCACAGATACCATTCTATGCCCCCCCAGAACACGTGCAGCCTACCCGACTTCTCCGAGATACAGGAAGTCCCAATGACGAGCCATTGTCTACATCTCCCATAAGGAAGTCTGAAACACTGCCAGAAAAACAAAGAATTGTGTTACTTCATTACTTTACCTCACTAAGCAATTTTCTATCACTGAATTCAAAAATGCAGATAGCGTTACTAAGTCCTTTAAAAGTTCTGCAAACCCTTTTTAGCAGTCTTATATTCCCTGCAATTCCTGTACTAGCCTAGATTTCCTTGTTAAGAAAAAAACCAAACTGACAAACACCCAAAGCAGTAAAATTGTACTAGATGTAGTTGATTTAAACTACTTTATCAGATAATAGCTGTCCAAAAGAAAACTAAAGGTTTTGTTATTGTTTAGTCTTAATTTGATTCAGCTCTATTTAGCTCTTTAAAAACTTCTGGATTCCAACTTACACGTTTCCAAAGGTGAATGCCAATGTTTCAATGGAAGAAAATATTTCGCTGAAGAGTTCTCTCTTGTTTTCTTCATTAACTTCTTTGAAGTTCACCGCTTACAAAAAAAATGAAAAACAAAGGCTGAGAGGTGGGGTCAGTCATGCAAGTTTACTAGGCCTAGAGACAAATTTATACACAAAGTCTCCTACAGAACATGCAACATTATGCTTTTCCGAATAACTGAAAAAACAGGGTTTGAAAGATTAGTAGGAAAGTAAACACTAAAGGAAAGAAATTAACAAAATCCAGATGCTTCCCACAATGAAATCAGATTACTCTTTCACTTCCTGTATCTTCCCACTTAAACAGCAGCTTTGTGTGAAAGCATGTTGGTATCGCATGGAAGAGAAAAGCAGTCATTTACCAACAAGAGTCAAATCACACAGCAGCAGCACCACCACAAATCACTCACAAATGCAGGCAGATATTAAAAAAGCTGTTTCTTTTCTCAGTAGAAATTTTAGAATTCCGAACAGGAGCAGTAGTTCGTGGGGGTGCCCCCCCAACTGCATGCAATCCAGAACACAGAGTTTCTGGCTTGAGTACAGGCAAACAGAAAACTATCAAAAGGTGGGGTCCACTACCAAACCCTTTAATTACTAGCTCCATAGTCTGGCAAAAGCCCCTCAGTTTTTCCTGTTTAAAGTGGGGAAGAAACTCAGCCTAAGTACTGGTGGTCTAAAATAAGAAGCCGAGTGTTGCTGCACAGACTAGATGGTTTAAACTGGTGATCAAGTACTTCATCACTCCAGACAGCCTTCAGCACACTTCCATGACAAACTGGAATAATGAGACCAGAAGAATGATTCATTCAGAGTTTCTATTAACAACTACTAAAGAAGAAGGCTAAAGGAGAAAGGAGAAGACAAAAAGCTCAACCATTTTTGTCTCTTTCCAACTTAACTCCTTAATCAATGGTGACTGGGAGATTTTTTGCTGCATACACTCCTTTGAGCTGGAGCTGTACCCTCTGGATAGAATTTTTTCCCAGTGTTACATTGTGAGAAGCGACAATTTCACATTATTTATTTTTTTAAGTGTACTTTTTTTAAGTAATACAATATTCTTAATTCTCTAAATGTCTAAGTCACACACACTCATCTATTTCAGAGATACTACAATGACACACATACAGGTATTCACCCCATTTATCACTTTTTGTAAAATCTAACAAAGTTAATTTACGTGTCTCCCTTACATTTCCAGTACAAATACACTACAATGACTTGTAGAAGTAGCAAATATAAGATAATGTTAAAACATTGCCTGTTCTATACAAATTTTCTTAGCAAATTAAATTAACAGGATTTAATCTTAAAAAGTATCCAAGCTTCCTGCCAGGTGCCTAAATACTAATGGGTAACAAACAAAGAAAGTACAGTAATCTGCTCCCCCATTAGACTTCCTCTGTGAAAGGAAAAGTTTTTAACCAGTAAAGTAACACAGTTAAATCCATTCCTTTTTATACCGCATGTCAACATTTGATCAACATTTTTATAACAACTATTTCTATACAAAGCTACTACAGAAAACATATTCTTCTCATGGGCTATTTTTACAATTAGTTGCAGATACAACACATTATTTTGTAATAAGCCTACAGCAAAAACCAATTACCACATATTACAAAAACATTACCAGTCTCTGTTGCCACAGTTCACTACTAAATTACAGCTTCTCCTACCTCGTCGTTCTCCTACACTTTATAATTACATTAAAAAAAGCCTCTGGCACCTTTGTTTGAAATGAGACTCAATAAAGCTCCACAGATGATTTTTCTTTTTTAATAACTTTGCAAATAGTGGTGGATTTCTTTTTTTTTTTTTTTAATTCAGGTTAGTCGAAAGCCTCAACTTTCCAGAAATAATGCTGCGTATAAATCTAAACTTTGCATTCCAAATCATTAAGCAACAACGATGACAATGAGACCTATTGATTACCAGCCACTAATGACTGGAAAAATCATTTGAGAGCCGGCATGAAATGCAAACTGTTTCAAAATTAAAACGAACTAGCAAAAATTGTCTACACATTCAAAGCACTTACCACTGAAACATTCATATATCCATTGGCTGCAGTGTCTTCAGAGAGCACTTCTTTCACTTAGTTAACAAGACACTAATATAGAGAGCCTTTCCCTAAAGAAATGCTGTCTGTTTCACTCTGCCTTCCTGTTCCAGGAAGAGTTTTGTTAAGCTTTACACTTTATATGCCAGAGAAAGCCTTTCTTCTCAGGATCCATCACAAAAGGAGTAACCAATCTCAATTTTTTCAGATTTACCACTTCTTCCCAAAGGTTAGTCCAATCTCTCAGTAATTCACTAGAATACCACCAGCTTTTTTCTAGCTTACCACCAATGGAATGCTGATGTGCTTAACGTCAACTTTAAACCACGCACTCTCTTTCCCCAGGACATCCTGACTGCACACAATAGCTACTGACAACAATGAACTACAGTAATCGTGCCATGTCTGGAAATGACAGCTATCTATCTATAGTTCTACAGATTTCAAAGCAAGTATACAACTTGACAACTCTTTTAAGCAAGATTCCAGGTGACACATAAGGAACTTCAAGAAATCATATGACAGTGATACATTAAAATCCAAATCTAGTACCAGAAATGCAAGCCTAGCTTAGAGTAGATCTGTATTTCCAAAGCTGTCTTCAAACTGGGGTGGGTTTGGCAATCTCATCAAAATGCTGCACTACACTACAAAGTTTCAGCTCTTGGGTTATGCCATCAAAACTTCTCTGAATCAAGCAGAGACTAGGCTGGGGAACTCAAAACAGCCATAGGAATCTTGGAAGTGAGAATCCCAGAAGCTGAAGCACTGCCTGAGGACATTTGAGCGTTAAAACTATGAAGAAAAGGCTGACAGCTGTGAAAACCAAAGGGCAAGCAGGGTCTTTAAAAGGTGATGCTTGGATAGTTGACAGCCACCACAGCACAGCTGACAAGCACACAGCCCATGGGACCCAGCCATGCTGGAGTCTGCACAAGTTCCCTCGCTGCCTCACCCCACTGCCCATACACACATGCAGGACTGGCAGCACCAAAGCTGCCTTGCCAACTGTCTGCAGAGCCTGGACAAGTCAAAACTACACCAAGCTTGCCAAATGTGCTCTTTGCAGGGCAATTTTCAGTAGACATATATGGTAACATCACCACCTGGTTTTTTAGACAGGCATACATCTTTAAGCCATACTTTACTAGCTGACTTTTAAGCAGTAAGCAACTGGCTGAATCCTTGGAACTGCATACCTTTGCAACCCATTTTATCTTTAAACTCCCAACAATGTTTTCAAGAACCTTTCAGAACTATTTCAAAAACAAAACCGCTACCCAAGCAAACAAAAAAAACCCACAAAGACCAAAAGACCACTTCCTCTCCCAAAACAAAGACTTGTAATACTTCTTATTACTTCTCTTCTTTAAAAACACGTAAAATAAATGGGATGAGGAAGAGGAGTAAAGAGCCATAGTATGGAGACTGAAAAGAGGCAGCATATTCTTGGAATCTCACAGCTAGAGAGGATAAACAGGCTGTCCAGGCCCCACTGTTCTACTTTCAGTTCTTAGGGCCATATAATTTTACCAGCCTGTACTTACTGCCAGGTTTGGCAGCCTCCTCAACTTGATCTGGATGCCAACAAGACAGTTTCAAGGAACTGTTTCCTACTCATTCCATAATGAATTTTTCTCTGAATGTACATACATATATGCCAACGAAACCGAAATTCCTTGTTTGAGGTAGTTCTTTTTGATGCAGAACTACTACCAAAAAAATGCCTAAAAAAGATGCCTAAATAGGAAATTTCTGCAAGGCAAGTGCAATTTTCAGGTTTACCAGGAATCTGTGTTCATTCTAGCAATTAAGTCAAAGGGTGTCATTTAGAGCACAAGAGGAGTACAAACTTGAATTCAGCATGGGATCAGGAGAACCACGTACTCTGGGTCCATCAACTATTTAAAGGCACCGAGTGGGAAAAAACTAGCTACCAATATGATGCTGGGCCAGACTCAGAAGCGACTTACAGGTTCCAAGCAAGATGTTTCATTAAGTCTCCCTTCTTCCAGGTCAAGTGAGGTGTCATTTAAAAGACACTCTTCATGAAGCGCTCACCTAGGCCTGTAAAAGTAGTAGAGCCCAAAGAGGCCTAGTGAACCATGTCATGTCCAACATACAACCACAGAAATAAAGTGTGTCATGTCTCACTGCTCTCCCTTCCATTTTCCCTCAATCTCAGTCCAAAATGGTACAAGTCTGACAAGTCTGTTCTGCCAAGCATCATTCTCTGTAGCAAGAGTCAGATAACAGGTTTTTCCTTCAATCTGTCTAAAAGGAAAAGCATTGGACATCCAAAGCAGAACTACAAGCACATTCCTATCATTCTCACTGAACATCCTGAGAAATGTCCCAGAGGCTTGAAAGAGGGTCACAAGCACTCTGATTTTTGTTAGCCATCAAAATATTCACACTTGCAGTAATTTAAAGGGGGTGGTCTATCTGCACTGGACATTCTGTTTAAAACACAGAACAACTTGTCATAGTTATGAGAATACTTCATAACACAGTCACTAAGGTTCCAAAGTTATTGTAACTCATTTAATGAGAGCAAAAGGCATTTGTTTGTTAAAATAGCAATTTGTCCCTATATGAAGTTCCAAAGACAAACTAGATTTGAAACCCTGGCATTATGCAAAGACTCAAAAACAAGGGATGGGATCACATGTAAATCCCAGCTTGTTTCTATTTCATCCTCTCCTAAATAAACATCAGAATTTTTCCATGCCAGGTTATTTTTCTTCCTAGTCATAAATCTGCTACAAAGTGCTTCCATATCTTTTTATAGTTCTGTCCTCCAATGACAAGAAACAGATGAGTCACATGAACTTTTCAGAAAGTCACATTAACAAAGACAGGGAAGACTGAGGAAAAAGGATACTGGATATGTCCTACCAGCTCCTCACATTCTTGTAGCTTCCTGTTTATTCAAAAGCTACATTACCTCTAGTGAAATAACCACAGCCAAAAATCTGTGAATGCATGTGTTACACACAGGTCACTGTAAGCAAACTTGAGGGCTGATATGCTTACAGTTCACCACAGCATGCTGCATTTTTATTTCCGCTTTCTCAGTACCACCAGTCATACACTTCAGTTTGAATACAAACATGGAGCAGTATAAGCCTCAGACAAAAACCAGCTGTAAAAACCAAACAGGTGCTAAAGGGAAACTGCCTTCACATTTATCACAGGTTATGCTGGGGGGAGGTAGTCAGTGTTCCTACAGCAAAGGCTTTACTGTTGTCAGAGAAGTAAGACTGAAGAAAGTAGTCAGAAAGAGTTGAAGTCTCCCCATTTCCATGTCCAGAGACATGACAAATATAATGTGTGTCTGAGCAAACATTGACAGGCATTACCAAAATCTTCATATCAAAGTACTTGTTTGTATCAATGCCTAAAAATATTGAGGCAGTAATGACAGAGACCATCATCTTCAACGTGATCTGGAGTTCCCTTTCCTTGCAATTGTGTGGCCAGGTCACACAGTCTGGATCACAGGAAAGACTATTCACCACAGAGCAAGTTTGTGTTTACTTTAGCCAAAGAATCATAGAATGGTTTGGGTTGGAAGTAATCTTCAAGCTCTTGCAGTTCCAATCCTTCTGCCATGGGCAGCTTCCACTAGATCAGGTTGTTCAAAGCCCCATTGAATCTGGCCTTGAACACTGCCAGGGATGAAGCATCTGCAACTTTTCTGGACAACCTGTTCCAGTGTCTCACCACACTCACAAAAGTCCCTTTCCAACTCTCTGGTAGCCCCTTTAGGTACTGGAAAGGGCTCTAAGGTCTCCCTGGAGTCTTCTTTTCTCCAGGCTGAACAGCACCAACTTTCAGCCTGTCTTCATAGGAGTGCTCTCTGATCATCTTTGTGACCCTCCTCTGAACTTGCTCCAACAGGTCCACATTGTTCTTATACTGGGGGCTCCAGAGCCAGATGCAGTATCCAAGCAGGGGGTCTCACAAAAGGGGAGTAAAAGGGAGAATCAGACTGCTGGCCATGCTGCTGTGGATGCAGCCCGGGCCAGGGTTGGCTTTCCGGGCTGTGAGGGCGCATTGCCAGCTCATGTTGAGCATCTTGTCAACCACAATCCCAAAGTCTCTCCTCAGGGCTGCTCCCAATCCATTCTCTGCATGTGTTAGTGCTTGGGATTGCCCCAGTCCAGGTGCAGGACCTTGCACTTGGCCTTGTTGAACTTCCCAAGGTTCACACAGGCCCACATCCCAAGCCTGTCAGTGTCCCTCTGGATGGCATCCCTTCCCTCCAGAGTGTCAGCCGCACCACACAGCTCAGTGTGTCAGAGAACTGGCTGAGGGTGCACGTGATCCCACTGTCCTTGTCACCAACAAAGCTGCTAAACAGAGCCAGTCCCAATACCAACCCCTGAGTTGCATTACTGCACTTTGGATCCTGTAGCAGGAGTCCTACAGATGGATTTCCAGTACTCTCAAACAATTGCAATGTAATGTAACTAAGAGGGGCAACAAAATCAAAAATTGAACTTAGTTCCAGCTCAAGAACAAAGACTGTAACCATAACATCAACTCCTTTCACACCTTTTTTCTTTACAAAGTGTCTGATCATACAAGATCATATTTAAGATAGTTCAAGTGAGTTATGGCTAAGCACAGGCTTTTCTTAGGCACCTGAAGTACAGTCTTACAACTTGACCAACTTGAACACATTTGACAGAAAACTGGACAACATAACTGCACTGCCCCTGTGTCAAGTATCATTCTTACAATAGAGAATGGTGTTACTTTCAAAACTCTGTAATTACATAATATTCAGTGCTTTCCTAAGAGTAGTTTTTCTTTCCATATAGAAAATAATGCAATCCCTCCATGACTGTAGTTCCTCTTAAACACAGAGTGAAGTCTATAATACATTAGCAGTATATTTCAAGTGCAAACAACTAGATCTGTTCAGGGGAGAAAAAGTAAACAGTATTTGTGAATATCTGCATTGCCAAAAAAAAAAGCTTAGTACTAAAATTATTTCTTCTGCTCACTATTGAGATAAATGAATGAATCCTAAAAAAACCTATTCAAATAAGTTACCCATAAAACCATGTAGAACTAGAAGCATATAAGGAAATGTACAGATAGAAATGCATCTGCCCAGGGTTCAGTGCCATATGATGGAACACTATGCACCAAGAAGAGAAAAAAATAAATATGACATCAAATTCAGAAGGCTGCAAGTACTCTGGAGGAATAGATTATGTAATTCAACAAAGTGCTTAATTCTCCACTTCTGAAGTAAAAGGGTCAGAGAGAGAATACAGGTCTAGAATAAATCTAGATCTGGAAAATTGGCTCAGCACTAGAACTACAGAAAGTGACCTTGGACTTACCATGGACTTTTAAACTGAACACAAAAATTGACAAAAAGCCAACATAATTATGGACTCAATCAGCGCATTACCATGCAAGACAAGGAATATTATTCTACTACTTTACCTTGTAAACTTGGACAGTACAGACTGTGATTAATTTGAGGCATTGCATATCAAGAACAATATCAATTAACTATGTAGTCCAGGGAGGATAGATGATATTGCAGTGCTTTTTGAAAACAATTTAGCAAAAGTTGATGTGATATGATTTACTCACATACCTTAAATCACTTTCCTCAACATTTCTTAAATTAAAGAACAGTTGAACACTGTCCTGTGTCCACTGAAATTAGGGGAGAGTAGAGCACACAGTAATCTCACTATAGCACTTAAGCTTGAAAACAGCATGCCTGTGTGGGAGTAGAATAATATTCACTAAACATATAACCTGTTCTCATGGGTAAAGATCTGGCTACCATTGTATTTGTGTACTTAACTCTCCCCAAGATCAACTAGCAAACAGCACTGTGAGAGATATCCTGTGCATTTCTGCTTTATATACAAACCTGTAAAGCAAGCTCAGAACTTACAGCAATGTCCCATAATAATTTGAAATACCAGGTACAGAACTATGTAGCGGGAAGAAAATGCAAAGCAGCCTGTTTGTAGCTGCCAAGATCAAACAAACTGGCAAAACTATATATCAATAGGAAGAATCCATAAGGAGCTTGGAAGAATCCAATATATAGGAATCAGGCAGCTAAACATTAGTATTTTAACTAATATTCCCACTTGACTGAATCAGCAATATATGTTCAGACATACTAAGATAAATAGGAAACAAGAGGGAAAACCCTAGAACAAGGAGAAAAACTAATTTGTGTAACTGAAGGAAGATATTCTACCCGATTTAATGCAGGCAAGAGGTAGAGAAAGAACCCTGCTCAAAGATGGTTCCACAGTAATATACCAGATTTCAGAGTAGGAAGAACTGCAGTCAAAGGTTACACAGAGAAGAAACAGCTATCCTTAATGGGGCTAGAGCAATTGAGTGCTTTTACTATTTGCATTTGTCTGACATGCCAAGAACAGCAAACTTCAGCAACTGAAAGTATTAAATAATGTCTGCAACATTTTTTCTTGTTACTATTGACACCTTTACCATGGTTATGATCCATTGGTGGAATTTATAACTTAGGCCATTCAGAGTTGGATTGCTCATTCAGGTATTTCTTTGCTAGATATAAATACAGTATCATCCCTACAGATTCACAGAATTAGGCAAAAATTCTTGGCAAATCTCAATGTGGATAAATGCCAGGTTTATTTCTGTGATATTATTCTGTGATACTCAGGTAAAGAGAAGATTAAAATCAAAGGCTTGTATTTTTAAAATTCAATGTGTGTTTGCAGTCAGCTTCGTATAAGCAGAATTTTATCACATCAATGAGAGAACAATAATTATTACCTAATATTACTCTTCACTTTAAGCAGGTACTTTTAAAACAAGTATTACTCTTAATAAAACTCCAGTTTCTTCTGCATACATAGTATTCTATCTGTAACTCCAAGCCAGAGTCAAACAAGTCACTAATTACAATTTTCCATGAATACGAAAGGTAGTAATTCCTTACCTTTTACTTTTGCAATAACTGTTCCTGCAGCACTAAGAATATCAACTGAATTTAGAGTCTGATGTTTATTTATCACTGCTTTTAAAACACGTAGCAACTCCCCCAGGCGTTCATGTACTACTTGATGCAGGCCGTCTTGATTTTCTGAAAAATATAGCAGAAACTACATTAAAACAGTGAATTAACATCTGCATGAAATTCTAGGCCACACTAAAGCTGGGCTGACTTAGAGCAAAGAAGCTGTTAAAAAATAATTATACTAGCAGTTGCCAATAGTAAACTTGCAATGTTGTACATCATTTACAAAAACTCATTTCTCACAAAGTGAAGCAAGTATACTTAAAAAAGGAGGGGGTAGTGGGAATTCTATACCAGTAATCTAAGGTTTCTGAATTAAACCATCTTTTTCTCATGTCATTTCATCAACCACCATTTTGATAATTACACATATGCAAAAAAGGTATCAACAAAAGCAGATTTGGATAATAAATATTTCTTATTAAGTATTTCTCACCTGATACAAATTCAACACCATTTCTGTATATTTGTAGAATTAAATTAAAATTTCTGGCAAATGATGGCTAGTTTTAAATTCAAGTATCAGTGAAACCTTAAACATATTTAGTATATAAGTGTAGATCTAGAAAAGTCTATCTTTATCCATGTCAGTCCTGATAAGTAAATTGAACACCTAAATTAGGTCTAAACAGAAAAATTATCAAACATACACTTCAAGATGGTGATGCTTTTTACAGCATATGCCTCTTGCTATTCACCTCTAAATCCCCACACCCATCTTAGATTTTTTTAAAACCACTTCTTGTTGCATGCATGGCACAGGTTAAACCACAAGCTCTTCTGTTCTGTTACAGAAGAGGTGCTGGTGCATGGAATTAAAGTTTCTCATGCGCTAGAGTGCTGCATTGCAAGTTGTGGTAAAAAGCTTTCAAATTCAGGAAAGTTTAGCTTATGAAAAAAGAAAAAGAGGATCTAATAGAAGCTGACGCACTTCCCCACTGAGCAGAGGCAATTCTGCGTTGGCCATGAAAACAAACAGGTCAATACAGACAGTTACAGTACAGTGCAAATTGATGCAGTGTTGCTTAGAGAACAGTTTCAAATCAGAGCCATTTTTTCTGGTGACATTATAATCAGGCTAGAGTGACCTAAATTTTTCTAAGGAATACACATAGTATAACATGACACATCAATATAGTATATCACTGCTGTCAGGTAGGCAGGTGGGAGGGCTACACACAAATTACATACGATTTTATCAGGTGCAATAGCAAGTCTCATAAGGACTGCTGTGCTTCAGGCTTTATTTCCCTAGATGGTACATATCAGGAAATTTTTTTTTTCCCAACTCAGACTGGCTTATACATTGTCAAAGCAAAAACCTTGACTCAGGAAGTAAACTAAGGTAAAAACTATCTGCCATTCACTGGCACTTTTCCTGCTGGCAGGGACACGGAAGCTCTATCTGTAACGCGACACACAAAAATCTAGGAAAACCCATCTTACACAGCAGCAAATTAAGGAAGTTCTATGTAATTTTTACCTTCATGTACATGTACACAATGATTTTTAACTGACTAAATCACAGCAAAGGCAAAAAACGTCAAAAGCCTGGTACTAAACATGGCCATGATTCAGTGCATCCACATTAGCAACAGAGGTTGTTTATGACAAACACATATTGATCTAAAGGCATACCATAGCTCAGAGTTTGGAACTCAATGGGGAAAGCAATCCAGGCTTGAAGCAGTTTCCATGCAAGCAACAATAGTGGAAGCTGCGACCTTGGATAAAAAATTATTTATACGGGATATGTCTTTCAATTTTATGCAACACACCTCAGATAATTAAAGTAAGCAAGCAGGAGCCAGATTCCAAACAGAGAAGGATGATTCTTCACGTATAAGACCTGTGGAATTTCTTGCCAAAATACAGCATGGACACAAGAAGTTTACATGGAAAAGAGAAGAGACTGGACAAGTTAAGCTTCCCTGTGGGTTACTAATGAGTCAATAAATGCCTTGGTGGGTCTGGCCACGGGTTCTTGCCTGTGCCTTCCACAGCAGGGAGTGCTGCTGCTGAGGAGCCTAGAGCAGCCTGGCTGCTTTCAGCAGTGCAGTCCCCCAGCATCCACAACTGCTGCACCACAGCTGTTCTATGCACAGAACGTAACTGCTTACAGACCTCCTGCCTCTGATTGAATGGATTCCTTTGGAACCTGCCCCCACAACTTCTTCTCACTCAATTACTCCACACTTTAGTCTACTGAACTACTAAGCATTGTACTAAACCAATGTAACTGGCAACAGCTCAAAAATTCTACTAAGCAAAACAGTTCAGAGCAGATGTCCCACCTATCAGTTTTACTTTTCTCTAGCTATTCAATTTTGGCAATCATTGGAGCTCAGACGATTGGTCAGACAGAGCTTTAGCCTACGCCAGTATGGTCATTGCCACATTCTAACGCTCAAAAATTTTATAGCTGCAAAAATGAAACCAAACAATTTTAATGGTCCCTTCAGGCTAATCCATCATTTGTACTCCATCAATGCAAGAATAAATGCTGTTGGAGTACCAGGCAGCTCCAGGCAAAGGCGATGATGAAAATGAAAAACAG
Organism: Climacteris rufus; assembly: GCA_013398175.1. NCBI lineage: Eukaryota > Metazoa > Chordata > Aves > Passeriformes > Climacteridae > Climacteris > Climacteris rufus. Next base: position 164,375 of record VZRZ01006255.1, on the reverse strand, counting down.
CAGAGATGTACTGATGCTCACAAACTCAAAGTGGATCAGAAAACATAGAAAATATATATTTAAATTATATTAATGTTATCTTCAGAAATCAGGATACTAATAGTTAGAGGTAATTCAAATTAGTTCATTAAGAAATGTCTAGTGTGTAGACTTAAGCTTTGAAATTCTGAAGGAGGTAGTCCTTGGAGTTCATATCTTATCTCTTCTTACAGACCTCCAGAGGCAGACAAATATTCCACAGTATTTCATTGAACTAAATATTTATATTGGCAGGGTTGGGACAGATGGGCTTTTATGAAGGCATTATGCCACAAACCTTCCCCATCAGCTGTCTCTGTCTAACCAGAATATCTGCAGTCCTTGCATGAAGGGCATGAATACTGTGGTCAATGGACTAGAGGTGGTCTGCACAAGTGCACCATTTGACCAGAACTGCATCTCTTGCCTAGTCAAGATGAAGGTGTCCCTGTCTTCCGATGCACAGATGCTCACTTATGTCTGGAGAGGAGGGCTCCTGGTCATGCCATCAGAACGCCCATACCCCGTAGCCAGATCCTTTTGGAAACATGGTGGGTACACTTTGGGACCCCTAACAAATAGGGAAGGGGAAACAAAGCCATAAAGTATCCAAACCAATCTACAGATTGCCAGATAGAGAGTGCTCAGGAAGGAGTGTATCACAGACATACATCAAACAGCATGAATTATTCCTGGGAGCTCAATGTGACAACTACAGGCTTGTCATTATAGGTTCCTTATGTGTTAAGTGAAAGCAGAACTGTTTCCCCTCCCTCCCTCTGCCCCAGCCTCCTGGAAGACTAATTAAGGCAAACTTGATCCCAAAGTGCAGCTTCTTAGTATTAAAATTTGATAATATATCTTACCAGATCAACAGATTTGTGGGAAGAGGCAAAATAAGTGGGAAGGGGAATAAAGAAAGAAAAGTCTTGAAGCAGACACAAGCCTCTTCAAGTCTGAAACAGAAGCAACAAGCTTCAAAGGGAAATGCTAGTTGAAAACAACAACTGAGTTGAATTAAATGTTTATCATACCATCCAGGAGAACCCTATCACTAAAATAACGCACTCAAGCACGAGATTAGTTACTTGTACTCTCAAAGCAAAGGTCTGGCTACACCCAACTGAGATTTCTTTGTATTCCATCACTGTATCATCATTTGTTTACAAAATATCTGAAACATTGTTTCTGTGCCTCCAGAAGACAAAAGGTCTGTGACAAGTGGTGCTTTGGGAGAGGTGGGGGCAGAAGTCATCAGGAACCACAACTACACTGCTTTCAGCGACTGATACCGAACAGACACCAGACCAGAGATTTCCTGTTCACGACAGATTTAGAAACCTCAGGTAGCAAAACAATCTAAATATGCCAGATGAACAGAAACACAGTTCTAATGCTAAGCAGCCTGAAAATGGCTGAGATCAGAACAACAGAGCAAATACTGCTTTCAGTGAAAGGAATGCACGAGGAAATGTCTCCAACGAGTTCCCACAGCAATTCAATCTGAGGTAGTCATAAAAAAAATATACTTTCAGTTTTTCTTCTGTCCCTTGTATCACTGTACACATTAATTCATATACATTGAAGTCAGCAGGAAATTCTCCACCAACGGATGCTATATTGTTTTAAAACCTCTCTCAAGCTTAATAACATGAATTGCAAACTCCATAGAAGTCTAAGGCCGTGACTGCTGCTGATCCTGCAACAGAAGCCCTCTCTGGGCACTTGAGTTCAGCTATTCACACAGGTGACTACTTTCCTGGATCTCCTGGAGGAATGAGTGAGCCCCCTACCTCTCAAAGGGAAAAAACCGCAGCTCATAAAACTGAAGGGAAAAACAAAAAAGAAAAAAGGCTTGGAGAGGGCTTAGTAACCCATCTGCAAAATTTCTGTCATTGGAGGTTAAATGGTCATTTACAAGAGCTGAAAACAAGCTCTTCCAAAATGAAAGCATACTCTGCAGGAGAAGTGGAGAGAGAAGAACAGGGTGAAAAAGCATGTATTCAAAGCTGACAAACCTACTATACAAGAATGGCATTACAAAGCAGCTGGAAAGCCTGTCTGTTTGCCAAGCCATCTCAGTAGCACTCCGCTGTCATTAGCATCCCACTCCTCAATGGTTTTGATCACACATTGTATAACCACTCATACACCTTTAACGTAGAAACAGCATAATCTACCTATTTTCTACTTTTAAATATTTCTCAAAGGGAAGTCTTTTTTTAGTAAGTTACTAACCAATAAGGTCCTTACAGCTATGGATTCTATTCATGCAAAACAAAACCAAATTTGCTCATCAAGCTTGTCAGCACCAGTCACCCTCCCTGCCAAGTGAGGGCTGGTCACAATACAGGCAGCCGGGAAAGGCACTGCTGTGTCAGTTGGCTGGCATTCTTTTGTCTGACCTGATTTATTGTTGGCCCAAACATTTCTGGAGTTGTTTATGTCAACAAATGTTTGCCAGGACAAGTTTAATACAGACTAACAGTCTTTCCCCCACTACATTGCTGTTCAGACCCATACAGAAGATGCATGCAAAATTCTACTTACTGCTTCTCCACCTAGAACATTTAGGCTTTTTAACAGCAGCAGACTCTGTACTACCCGATTTCCCCCAGTCACAAAGAAGGGAAACCACTAATACAATTATTGTTTTGCTGTGGCTAAAAGTTTGTTTAGAACGTTGGTCACACTAACGAAAGACAGGGTAGCAATCTAGATAAAACAACTGGAAAGTAACAGATCCTCACAACATTTCTGAAGTCAGAATACATGTGAGATGTCAGAGCAGATATTCTCATTCCCAGCATGTAGTAAGGTCCAGCCTTCCATTAGAAGCTTTTTACAGTTAGAAAGATGTGATTAGTTATGTCATGCATTCAAATAGTTTTCAAGAACGTTACACACAGTATGGAACAACCTGCCACACATACTCTCAACAGCCACAAGTTTGTATACACAGACCAGCCTCTTTAGATTGGGGAGGAAATAAAAACTCCTCTCACTTGTGAAAATCTTACCATAAGCAAGGTAACTTGTATTTTTGCACAAATATTTTTCTCCATCTACCTTCATGAACACAATGCCTTCACTATGATAAGCATCTGCTGTGAACTCACTCTGGATGTCACCAGTAGAATAAATCCAGCTGGATGAGAACACCTAAATGCTCCTTGTAACCATCACTCTCACTAGGTCTAGTCCTCATATGGAGAACTCCCTTTCTAAATCTGTTCTCCTGGGATCAGCTGAAGTGTGTGTACTTCAGTTCCCCTCCTACTGAAATACAGGAGTCTCAATTCCAGTTTTAAGCACCATTTCACATCTCCTCCATAAATCCTAACCTCTTTCTGTACACAGGGGCCAGACAAAACAGTCTTGCAGGATGGAGACTGCAAGCACGCAAACAAGCACACAAATTGGGAAGCAATTTTCCCAATATCTGAATATCGGGATCCAGAACTTTAATAAATTAAAGTTTCACCTTAGGGAATGCAGTCAGCTTCTCATCACTTTCAATCTTGGAAGGATTCAGAAGAAAGAGGCTTGAGTAACCAACATTTCAATATGCAAAAGACTATCCACTCTTATTTACCAAAAACCTCATTTTTGACCTTAAGGTAAATTATAGCCTGTTTCTATTACATTACATAGAAAGATGACATGGTATCACTAGTTATGCCACCTAGAGCAGGGGGAAAAATCAGCAGTGGAATGAAATTGATCCAAAATAAAACAGAGTTAAACTAAAATCACATTATTATCATCTTCATCAATGTCCATATTGTATACTAGGAAACTGTCAGCACTCAGGTCTGAACCTGATCCAGACCATGAGACTTCCCAGTGAGCATCACAAATTAGGCAAAACAATCATACAACAATGAGCTGTGTGGAAATCACCTAATTCCTACATCTGCAGTTTGGCAAACACTCCCAGATTAAACCATCATTTTATTTTTGCCCTCCTCTCTCTGTCAGCCCCATTCTAACATGATTAACAGCCTGGCATATTTGTCTCATTTAACAGAGGTCACTACCATACTCAAAAGACCAGAAGAATTAATCAAACACAGTGAAAACATGTTTTACATTGATTGTGGTTTGACCAAGCAAAGTTATCTATGTCCCTGCTGTCTAGTCTGCTGTCAAAGAAGCTTTTTTTTTAGGCAGCAAGCATACAAGTTAGATGTGATTTTCATTGATTGTATGGATATAAAATGAACAAAACTTTTTCCTTTAATGGTGGTAGAGATAGTTGGTGGTCATAGTTCAGGAGTGACGAGAAAGCAGCAGTCTTTTCTTCCTTTATTTGGCTACATGCTGTGGATGTAAGGAATAAAACATTTTCATTCACTGAAAAACAAACTCAGAGAATTTTTTGAAGAATTTATCCCTCTAAAATCTCTAGCAAGGCTGGGAGCTGCCAGAGACACTAGTGAAGTCATCACCTTTCTACCCTGTGCAGGATGCAGAATTAGAAGCCACCTATCCATCCCTCTGTCAAGAAACATTGTCCTTGAAGCTTCCAAATCAGCAAAATAGCCAGTCCTAGCTTTTTTGTTCATCAGTATCATGGCAACCCCTGTTGTCATGGCATCATTAAAACACACCACACCGAATTCATAGTCTTCAGCAACATGTGCTCTAGAATCCACTGCAACCAATGCTCCAGTCATGTTATATTGAAGCAAAAAAATGACAATTTATGGAAAATAATCAGTTAAGCAATTATTACCATGAAGAAAATCTAGGGACATGTAGCATTTGATTAGGAATGAGGAAAAGAAAGCAATAAAAATAGTAACCCCTCTACATTTGAAATAACAGCATTAGTTTGGTAAGGGTTTTTTTTTTTTGAGAATAGCAATATGCTGACCCAGTTGACTGAGAATGCATTAAAACTTCCTGCAAACAGCTCATTGAATATAGTATATTGAAAGTAGCAATGCTGGGTTTCAGTTATTCCACAGAATAACTGAAAAACATTCAGTTATTATTATTTGTAATACAAGAAACCATTTAACATTGGGCAAGTCATTTGGCTATTTACTGTTAAAATAATAAATTTGATCTCAAAATTGGGTTGCACAAATTTAGGTTAAAATAAAAATGCACTTGGTACTTTTTTTTATTTTAAGGGTAGAAGTTCAGTCTTTACTTTTCAAAATAAACACAGTGTATATGCAGGCTTGCAATTTTTGCAGAAAACCATCCCCTATTAGTTCACCCTTCCAGGTTAAGATTTCTAGCATGATGGCCCTTTCTTATGTATCACAAATACCCAAATAAGCCTTTCAGATTTGTCATTTGGTATCAGGGATTGGTCAAAACACATCCATCTATTCATTTAGATTTGACCATTAACCATGCTGGTTAGCCTCTGATGTGACCTTAAGCAGTGGTGGTTTTAACTTTTTATTAAACTGGGCTAACATTCCTACCCCATTTTAGTTATGGACCAATTCTGTACTTGTGAAGTCAAAACTTCTGTAAGAAATCCTTCTTGACTACACTTACAGAGCAAACCCAGACTAAATTTATTTTCAGAAACTGAAGATAAAAAAAATAAAGATGTCTTAAAATAATCTCCACAAAAAGTCACTAAAATAGGTATACATGCAAAATACATCAGAATAATCTAAATCTCAATATTTGTTTACACTGAAAGCAGTTATTTTTCCTTTTCTTGGTTTGCCAACCGGTATCAGCAGAAAAGTTGTTACTTCACATTCATTTCACATTTAAATTCACAGATGAACTCCCCATTTCTTAAACTGAGGAAGCCTTTCAGAAAAAAAATCTACCACAATGCAGCTCTTCCTTAATCTATTTCAATAGGCTGTTCATTACATGCCTTTAACTTTTTTACTCTGCTAGCCTTGGGATTCCAGTCAACTAACCTAGGTGTGTTCAGCCATGCAGTTTAATTTTTAGAATACTTTAACGTTTTACTAAAAAATTTAGAAACCAGAAACCAGTAATTAAAATTGCTAGTGTTTCCCTACTTACCTATTTCTGAGAAATGAGAGTGAAAACGCTACATGGTGATTTTGGTCACTGTTCATTTCATTTCCCTTAATCTTCCTGGAGGTTAAGAATAAAGCTAGGTGAAAATAATACTTCAGCAGTTTCAGAAGAAATTTTAAATTAGAACTGTAAATTGCCAAGTGCACATAAGACTACATTCTTTAGTATGAAAACATTAGCAATGAATCTGACCAGTCACAGTTAACAAAAAGTCATATCCATTGGGCTATGCAATCATACCACTATTAGACTAGTCACTTATTTCTTATTCAAGGGTATTTCATTAAAACCTAGTCAGTCACTGGACTGAACAGCTGCCAATGAAGACACTGTTAAAATAAAATAACTCTTAAGCTCTATGAAACTGTGTTAATTGCACACTTGTTCAAATTCTGACAGTTTATGAAGTAATATTCACTCAACATTCACACACAAATTTCCTGAAAAAAAAGAACAAATCAAAAAATGAAAGTATGATCAGCAAGCTGACCACAACATATCAAACTGGCACACAAAGGGTATTATGAAAGTTATAGTTTATTCGTTTTAAATAAAATAAATTTATCCTTTGCTAACCACTATGAAGAGATTATCAAACAATTCTTCACCTTTAACTCAAGTTAATTTTAGTCTAAAATACTGTTTGTTCTACATGGCTGCTCCTTCCACTTTTAGCCCAAGTCACTGACTGAGTAAAGAAGCTATTTCACTGCAGCCTGCCCACCTAGTTTTGAAAAGACCGCACAAAGCCAGGATTACGAGATTATACGGTGTTAAACAAGGCGTGTGCTACTTCGTGCATTTATTTTAAAGCATCTTTTAGACACAATTACAGACTGCTATAGGATGTGATAGCAGTCCATTTCTGCTTTGTTGATTAAAAGCAAAAAAGTTACACAAAATCAACTTACATTTTAACTGGTATTTAAATCACTAAAGCAGAACTCAGTAACACTAGTTGTCTAGAAAACTGGTGAACATAAAGGATTAAGGATTATTTGAAGTTCCTTCACTGAAGTCCTGCTGAAACAACCACCCAAGTGAACAAAGCCTGACTGCATAACTCATATAGGTGACACAAAGTCATGTGAATGGTGCAAAGGAAATACTTTAAAAATCTTCCCATTTACTAGGCTCAGGAACAGTCAATTCCCACTGCAATATAATGTTTTGGCATCCGTTATTTCACACCAAAACATCTCTGATGATTTTGTATAAAGAGAAAACACAGTAACACTATCATTAATGCAGTAACTGACATCACACAGGCACTTTCACTTCCCAAATAACAACAACGCATTTGCATATCTCAATGAATTTTTAATTGAGTATAATCTCTTCATAAATACCTTGCAATAGAAAGGTGAAAGACACCACAGAATTCATTTGCTGTGCCAGGGGAAGTTCAGGCTGGACATCAAAGAAGAATTCTTTACAGAAAGAGTGGCTGGGCATCAGAATGGGCTGCCCAGGGAGATGGTTAAGTCACCATCCCTGGCGGTGTTTAAAAGAAGACTGGATGTGGCACTCAGTGCCAGGGTTTAGTTCCTAAGGTGGTGTTAGGTCACAGGCTGGACTTGATCATCTCCAATCTCTTTTCCAACCTAGTTGATTCTATGATTCCCTTTATGGGGAATGTACGTGCAGCAACATGCATAATCCCACGGTCCTTCTGTCTCACAGCTAAGTAGTACTAACAGAACTTCTACAGACATAATGAACTGCTGCAACACCCACCTGTTGGCCCTGAACCCAAATTATACACAGCAGAGAGAATCAACATATTTGGAAAAGGGAACATGTTATATTACTAATATAGCTTAAATATCTGAAGCAGTTCAGTCATGACAAAGAAAACAAGACTGAAGAGGTAAGTTTTGTTAACTTAAGATTAAAACTGGTTTATCAACTAAAAATAACTAATTGGCAAATAAGAAATTCTACATACTTTTAAAAATTAGTCCAAGTATTCAAGCAGTAAAGGAGGGAAAAAATGGTAAAAAGGAAAAATCCTTTGTTCAGCTAAATCACAGCCTCTACAAAAGAAAATTCCTCTCAAGTCTTAGGTTTTGCAGTTACACTGTTCTGTAATGAATGTCATTAAGATGAAAGTTTAACCCAAACATAACTATTTTCTATACCCTTACATGAGTCACCTCAATCTTTCATAAAAGGCATTTCCATTTGAGGCAGGAAAAAGAATGAGTCCCCATAAAATCCCTACTTTCCTGAAAAAAAGGGAAACAGCTACCTACAAAAAATCAAGATCAAAGTTCTGTATCAAATCTCCTACCCTGCAGTACTAACTAACATAATCAACTCACTACAACTGTCAGATTAAATGAACATTTGCTCAGAATTAAGAAACAAATCAGCTTCAGTTCTGTGACCTGCCTACATAAATAGGAAGAACAAACACTTCCAACCAAACTGGTGGAAAAGGAATGGTTTAGTCTGGGAAACCTTCATGAAGTCAAGATCATTAAGATGACAATCAGAACTCCATGCTGTCACATATACAAAAGTTAATTATACTGATGTTCTTGTTCTGTGTTGCAACTTTGGTAAATTGATACATCACTGAACTGAGAAAATTGAATATTTCTGTGGATACACTATAATACATGTAACCAAGAACAGGAAACTCATTTACAGCAAGGGGTTTTTGTTTTGTTTTTGAACAAAAGAACCCCTACATGTACACAGGAATTGCTGCTTAGCATACAGGACTTCTCACCAAATATGGATGAAATCTTATCTTTCAGATGTTAGGACAGAGTCCTTCGAGAGAAACAAGCTGGTTTTGGTTCAAATGTTCCTGTTTCTTAAGCTGCAAACTATATCAGAAGAATTTTTGTTGTTGAAAGGCCTAACTTTACATTTACTTTCAAAAAGGAAAATATGACTATGCATCCTCTTCCTCACTAGTCACCTTTCATCTTGCTGATCTCGTAATTTCAGTTTCATTAGTCTAGTTGCTGTGACGGAAAGGGAAGGTAATTCTAATTAACACACTAGCTATGGCTCTTTAAATGTTTTGAGCTGCTTTTGTACATCAGAAATGCAAAAAGGAGGAAGAATGCTGTTTTGTCTTGTATTACATTTTTTGCACTTCAAAAGCAACACAAAAATGAAAAACGCCTGTGCTCTTATAAATAGTTCAGTTTTCCTAAAGGGAGATATGCTAATTATTTAAGTCAACAAAAATATCCGACTGCACATAAGGGTTGATTTTACATTTTAAACACTCACAGGCCTTCAAGACACCCCCCCTCCTGACTGCTGATCTTAGACACTATAGCAACAAGTGAACATTTGTTCTGAAGGAATGTGGAGTATGCAACTGGGGGAGGGGTAGTACTATCAGCCACAAACTTATCTCCTGGTCCTACTAAGTTATTATTTAACTTCAATCTTCCCTGAAACTGAAGAAACAGCATTTGCTATCCAACATTAGCAATCAGCATTTAACAGGCAGCTTACACTTTGACTATGAAGAACACAGATTTGCTTCAAGAGGGGTTGTTTTTTTCCTCTTGCTCAGAATAGTGGAAACAGAAGAATTGTTCCATGATTGCAGATGAATTAAGCAGTGCACTACCACTGCAAACTTGCAAAACCAAACAAAACACCCAGCTCCTCTGGCTCTGGTCACAGCGTCTGAAAGTCCAAGACTCCCTGACAAAAGCCTGTAGACAGCAGACTCATAGAAAACAGGAGGCTTGGGCAAAACAGATTGTGGGAAGATGGGGAGTGAAATGGAAAGAAGGGTGGAAGTTCACTCTCCCAGATTAAGTACAACATTTCTGGGGAAAATCTATGGTTCATAGCTACGCTTGAGTAATTCTTTGTTCCTAGCTACGCTTGCCTCCCATAAACTTTGACTGTAAAATACTTTTTGTTGCATTATTGTGGGTTTGCCTTCATCCAGAGTGCACATCACACTTCTACTTTCTTTGCAGAACTTCACAAGTTTGAGGAAACTAGACATGAACTTTAGTCAGGGCCAGGGATCTCAGTGCTTTCTGTTCAAGAGAGGGACCAGAAAAGGACCATGTGAAAGTGAGGAAAGCATGGGAAAATCACCACGAGGTTTCTGGCTTGATAGGGTCCTAGAGCTCCACTAAGAGAAACAAGCAGCCTGAGTGATTTTTTTTTTCCTCTGAGTTTTGCCATTAAAAAAAACCACCGGAAGCTGTTAAAAAAACCATCACTATTATTACCTTTAAGTTCTTTGCGATTATTTTACTTGTTAAAAAAAAAAATAAGTATTTACTTGGTTCTTATCCGTATTTACATCCTTTACACCTTTCAGTGTGAAAGACTATTTCAGACTTGTGAAAGAACAATTTCAATTTCAGATTGATGGAACTAATATTTAGCAGTGACTAGTACTTGCAGGTATGTGAAAGGGCGTACTAAGGAGTTTCCAGGTCAGAGAGACTGGAAGTGCATATAACTTTGCATATGAGACACAGGTTTTAGAAAGGCAAGTTTAAAAAATGACTGTCAAATTCAAATGTGCCAAAAGCTAAGGTGACCAACTGATTTGCCATCTCCCAAGGCCATTCTCTGCTTGCTGTTCCCCCACCACCACCTCATGTTTCACATATCCCTGTCAAACTTGGCATCCAATAAAGAAGACAGAAGAATTGGTGCAGGGTTTAGCAGGGTATGCTGTGATGCCAGGCTGGAGTGCCACACCAACTCTGCCTCATAGCCTTGTTCCATTTTAACCTCTGGCCACTCATTCCTTTGCCAGCCACGTTCTTGTTCTTTGCTGGTATTCAGTACAACCTTACAGCCAGCTCATGGAATTGATCTGGCTAAAAACTAGTTCCTTTCTTCCTAGGACTAGTTTTCAGGCAGATCTGCCCCCAAAACTTGGCTTGCTATGCAGTCACCAGAGAACTATCACCAATGTCAGGATAAAGCAATGAGATCACAGCAGCTCACGCTTCAGTATCTTCTGTAAACTGCTGTGGAAATAGACTATCAGCATGTTTTAAACAAAGTCCCAAACATAACAAGCTTTATAATAAGAAAACAGTAGATTTAGATGCATCTTGTAGATTTTAAACAGTTACAGAACTGTATCAACAATTCAGCTGCTGGTGGAGAGGGGGGAAAAACAAGGCAATTTCAGCAGGAGCACCATCAGAAGTTACTCCTTCCAGCTACCCCAGCCTGGTTCAGTCCTGGTGTCCCTGCTATTCTGGCTCACAAGGACACTTCTAGTTCTGCCATGGGAACAGTAACAGTAACAATCCAAAGCAGCACATACAAGTTGTCAGCATTCACCTTTTAACACATAATTTGGTTCAGCAAGAGGATGGACAATCTTATTACAGGGAAATGCATTTTACATATGCAGTTAGTTCCTTATGGATCAAGTTTGAATAGAGCTACAAAGTACAAAACATTTTATATTTTAATAATAAATCACAGAATTATTCTTCAGATACTGCAAGCACATTACACTTTGACACATTCTGGAAGTGATAAACATTAAAATTCCACTTCAGACTATTTGTCTACATGCTCAAATATTTTAAATTTTGTGATATTATTTATTAGCTACTAGACAGTTTTCCCCTTTTTTTGGTGCTACATGGAATAAGAGAAACAATGTGCTACACTTTACATGGATTCCTCTGCATTTTCTAATGATTCTCAAAGGTCATTTAATTATTGACAAGCAGGTTGTTTACACATTTGACAATAACTATGTTTTCAGTCCCCAAAAGTTAGCTGCGCTGACAGCATTTTACTTTCCTTCTCTCCTAAAGGTTTTTTATTTATCACACAAAATACTACTGAGCAGAAAACCAACACTATCTTCTACAAAGTCTCAAGAGATCAGTCCAACTGCCCACAAAACAAAACAAACTCCCCCAAACATTCCTTCCAGAAACTGTTGCAAAGAGAGGTAAACACTTTATCAGATCCTTGTTCAGAGCAGTCTGCCCACCTACCAAGGTGTCATTAGACAGGTAAATACCTCTAGTTTAAGGTAAGGTGTATCAAAGACAGCACCTTTCATTGAGAAACATCAAAATTGGAATAAAGAACAAACAGCAAAATTACATCTAGTATTAAAAATTATCATAAATTCAATCTGTAATCTTCACTGCAATAGCTAATGAACTTCACATTTCCCTAGCAAAACAGGACAAACTGACTTTCAAGAATACTGCCTCAGTAAAAAGGACACTACTGTTTTGGACTGTAACAAAATAAAGAAATAAAAATCAAATGCTAAAAATACTGCAGTGCCTTAATCATACTAAAAATAGGGACAATATACATTATCAAGCCAGAAAGAGCTGAAAAGAAATCATTCACCTTTGAGCCTCAGGCACTAAATTCAGCAAATGGCTTCTGACTTTTAGTGTAGCATGTGATTAACACCAATCTCCGTGGTGCTAAAAGAAGGTTTTGAAGTCACTAGAGATTACAAGTTCCTTATTTTGAGGAAACCATTTACCTTGACACACCTTTAGAATTGTCCCACTGGGGTGAATACCTTATCCTTCAAAATTAACAACCTGATAGGTTTCAAGTTAGGTAGCATTCCTGACCAGGCCATCCAGCTTCAGCAGTATTTTTGCCTCTGCTTCAGTTTATGAAAAAACAAAACAAAACCAACCCACAAACTAACAAAAAACAACAACAACAAAAAAACCCACAACAACAAAACCAAAAAAAGCCCTAACAAACAAACCCCCAAACACACCTCTATAAAACCAAAGAAACAAACAAAAAACGCAACCCAAACCAAAAATCTATCAAACTCTTAGAAATCAAACACAAAATCTGATGCTCACAGAAATTGGTGATGAAAGATAGCAGCTTTATCTTGCTACTCTGGTTTCTAAGATACGAGGAAAAGACCAGTTCTAGAATGAACTACAATTTACATTAGTTGAAGATAGGATAAACTTGAGGAAAAAAGCTTTTGTTCATGAAAAGGATGCAGAATTACCCACATGAAGCACATAATATCACACTTTGAAGATTACTTCAAAGTTTGTGGTAAAGTAAGCAAAAATTCCAAAATACATTCTAAAGTACAGTCAAGAAGACTATATATTAAAATGCAATTACTCCTGCACTTTTAAATCACATTTAAATTTTACCCTTAGAGCTATTCATAATGAAACACAGTATTTCCCACAGTCCCAAGGGCAGACCTTATATTATATTCCTTAAAAGAAAAAATAAATCAGCAGTCATCACAAAACTAGTAGCTAACTATCTTCAGAGTAGGGAAACAGGAATGCTTCACCCCTCTCTAATGCAATACAAATAAAAGCTACTATGTACTGTTCAAAGATTAAATCCTTAGTCTCCCTTCATAATTAGAAGATATTTTACTGTGTCCTAAATATTCTTCCTTGTGGTTGTCTTAAACCTGAGAAAATGAATCTCATCTGAGCAAAGACCACACAGTAGCATCACTTACTTAAAGCAACAGTAAAAATTATTACATGCAGTAAAAGCTTGGAGTGCAGTCACCAAGCTCATACATAAATACCTATTAAATAGATTCTCAATTTTGTGTATCAATGCAATAAGCAATACGGTTTTTTGATTGATAGATTCTCTAATAAAAGTTTGTAAGAGTTAGGTCCTGCACCTTTTGTCCCCAAAAGTGGCTTATGTGCTTTCTAAACAACTCCTTTGAGGTACAGGCATCCTTATCTTTCCGAAATGTTGGACAATATATAGCTGTTCCTCCACATCCATTCCTCAAAAGAACATATGCCACCCAGCCTCGACATTAAGTAACATTTACTTGCAGATGCACTAAACCTATGCTTTGGGCCAAGAACTAACCTCTTCGAGTTGTAAGATTTACCTTAAATATACTCCACATACTTCAAATTCTTAAGTATTTTTAAAGCTGTGGTCAGGTTGTTAAGACCTCAGCAGGTCTTCATTGGAGAAAAACAACTTCTCAGTTCCTAAAACTCTTTTTAGCATGGGAAGTTACTGCTCTGAAGAGCACAGATGGCTTCAGCCTTTAGACTGTACTTCACTGTGTGTCCTACCTTTCCAAAGGGGGGTGTAAAGTTGAAGGCAATAATAAGGTTCTTACACTCTCAACTAAAACCTGAAATGTTACTGTTGGAACTCAAAACACAGAGAAAACTCTCCAGCTTTCCAGCCATTATGTCTTGGGATGTACATTAAAACAGAAGGAAGTAGCAAATCTGGGGCACATCAGGAAAGCAGAATGCCGTCAATAAAACTGAACAGTCAAATGAACAGCACTAAAAGTAGCACAAATTACAAGAAATTATCTGAGTCTTCTAGGTAATAATTCAACATACACTCTCAAGTCTGGCCTTCCAGGCAGGAATTGCTAGGGAATTGTTTTCATTTTCTAATTATCAGAAAAGAAACAAGATTGACTTGTTTTGAGTCTTCTCAATAATTTTAATTATCTCTAAATCCATAAAGTATGAATGCCACAAATGAAGGCCACCTTCCAGTTCAAACACAATGACAACAAATGTCCTTACTGGTATCAGCCATATGACAATCTCACTCATCTGGAAATTTAGCTGAAGACTGGACCAAGAGAATGATGCACTAACTGCATCAGTTGCATTAACCACCATCACAATTTCAGTGCCTGTCATCAAGTAGAATTAAATAAAAAATTGCCTGTGAAACAGCACTGGATTAGTTGACCTAGGTTCAAAAAATGCCCAGAGCTCATCTTTAATGAAGACAAAGATAAAGTATAGATCCTATACTCTGGATCAGTAATAACAGAATGTTACATCCAATGAGTACAAGGCCTAAAGGACAGCAAGAACTGAAATGTATGGAACATATGGTACTTCACTCAACACAAGAGACAACTGCAGCTACCTCATGTCCAAACAGCTGACAAACTTTTAAACTCTACAGCTGCATTCACAGAGTGTTTTGTTTGTGGGTTTGGGGTGCTCTGGTTCATTGCTTGTTGGTTTGGGTTTACCTCTGTTGAAAGGTACCCAAAATTTAGTCAGCATTATAAAAACAAGACTACTGTAAGAAATTAAATCATGTTAGCATAAGGAATGCAAAGAGAAATGGCCTTTAAATCTACAGAACATTTAATTTACTTAACAATTCCCTTAAGAGATTTAACTTACTCTTCATGTTACATATCAACTTGCATTAGTACCATAACAAAAAACAATTCACGCCTGTAATCCCAAGGCACTTATGGTCTAGTTTAGACACAAACAGATGTTATAACCCAAAATATCTTAGATTTTTCACCCAAGATTGGATCATTACATCAGATGAATGTTAAGTGAACCATGGGTGAATAACTGCTGGGCTCTTTCACGGCAGCTCAGGTAACACAAGCAAGGAACACCAGCCCCAGTGAGTGTGACCCTGCAGGCACACACCCTGGGCAGGCAGCACAAGCAAGGAACACCAGCCCCAGTGAGTGTGACCCTGCAGGCACACACCCTGGGCAGGCAGCACAAGCAAGGAACACCAGCCCCAGTGAGTGTGACCCTGCAGGCACACACCCTGGGCAGGCAGCTGCCAGCCACTGCAGACCCCAGCAGCACAGCGGCCGGCCCAGGCCAACCGGCAGCTGCGCGGCCAAGAGCGAAGGCCCTGGGCATCAAGAGTTCAGACAAAGCCACCAGAGAGGCAACACAACGACTACTAGTTGATGTAGAAGCTGAGGGAACAGCGGTTAGAAGCCAAAAGACCTACAGCAGGCCCTAGGAATGCTTACCAGGCAAATATAAACACATACCAATGCAATCCTCCCAAAAAGGAATAAATTAATTTCCTATCCCTGCAATTGATTCCACCTTGGAATAATTACTGTAACTCATTTCAGGATGGTGGTAAGCTGTAAGCATTACAAACCAGAATTTTATGTCTAAGAAGTCTGTTCACCAGTAAGCAAGGCCAACATTACAGAACTCACTACATTAAGGGGATAAAGGTCAAAAAGAACACTCCCAACTGTGGAAAAGAAACATCTTTCCTTTATAAATAATCAATCCTTTAAATGGACAACACTCTTTCACAAATTAATTCTATATTATAGTATAAAACAAGATGATAACTCCTGTCTTCCATGTTAGATTTTTTTTGATCTTTCAAGTTGAAAATTTTAAACCAATAATTAATTAACCACTGCTGCATGGCAGCTGGAACAATTCAGTATTTTGATAGCCCTTTCCTACAGGATGCCCATTTCAGTGTCAGTAGGCACCAGACACCCAAGCTCACAAATACTCTGCTCATCCTGTGTGCTCAGCAAAAACTATGTGGACACAAAATGATCGCTAGTGTCAAATTATTGATCTGTTAAGAATCGTTCACACATCTTTTAGCAGCAGTATTTCAGCTGTGTGCACACTCACTTGAACACAGATGTGACTGCAAACACCCAGCACATCTTATACTAAACTGCTCTGGATGTCATTTCAGCTATTAATCTCACAACATTTCTGTGAAAATTAGATAAAAGCCTTCCTGCTGATGACCAAAACTGGAATGCTATTTCCCCGAAAGGAACAGGAACACACAATAACACACACCTCTCCCAAGCAAGAAAATTTGCAGTTTCCACCTGCTGGCAGAAGACGGTAAATACTTCTCTTGCAAAGGAAGACAGTGCAGTTACATTCTACCTTAAAACTCAAACTACTAGTATGTAAGACTTTCAAAAACCTAACCAAACCAGCCTGGAAAACTGAAACATAACCAAAATAGTAATGGAAGTCTTTGGAATTACAAAAAAAACATTCAAGCATTTAAAATCTAATCAGTTGATGGTCTCACAAACTTTCAGCATCAGCCTAAACAGCCTGCAAAGAGCTTATTTTCCCTTGTTAAGATTATGAAACAGATTGCACTATTCTGATGAGGAAATACAGAACCCAAACTAAAAACCATCACTTCCCATAATCATCATGCTGGGGGTGGGGAAGGGAGAGGAAGGGAAGATAAACGGTGAAGGTAAAGGGCAGGGGAGAACAACCACAGCAAACACTAGGTAAAACACACAGATAGAGTTGTAACGCTTTCAGAAAATCTAAGGATTAAGAATAAAGAGCAACTGACACACCTTCTGAAAGAATGGCTTCCTTCAAATAGAGCAGCACATCCGCGAATTTTCTGACATCATTCACCAGTTGCATGATGTATTCTGGATCCACAGCAGGGTTATCATAGCAGTCAGAGTTGGAGCTAATGCTGCTCAGAGAGCTGCTCTTGGTGCTGCGCCCCATTCCCCAGTTTCCTGAATTGGAGATGCCGAAGAAGTTGGAGGAGGAGAGGCGGGCTAATCCCAAACCACGCTTGCTGCTCCCGCCGTTCTGCCGCAACATCCCAGCAGCCGGAGAGCCCCGCCGTTACCGCTCAGCCGCGCCTGAGGCCCATTGGGCGAGCCAGGGGTGAAACCCTTCCAAACGGGGAGGGGGAAGGAGGGAGAGGAGAGGCAAAAATGCTCATTAGTATACAAATACATGTGAAACAGTACTTCTGTACAGACAAGATCCAAAACTTCTTTCCAGATGATACTGCTTTACATTAAAATGCTAAACTGAGCATTATGAAGGCTTTAACCTATTTGAAGTTATTTAAATTTGTGCAGCAGATTGTTGCATAAAAAAAATCAATGGCATGCCAAAATTATTTCAAAAGATAATTATGATGAGAACTTTCCATGAGAGAGGTTTTTTCCATGAATATTTATTCTGCAAACCTTAAAAATTGCATTCTGTATATTTACCAAGACCTATTCTTTACCATGAGATGTTACTACAACTGCATACAGTTGCAAAAACACTCGATGTGATGCAGACCGTGAGCAACATCCCCTCTTGCATGAACCACCAGGCTGTATTCAGCATCCTCTCTCAAGATAATAGACAGCCTTGATGTGATAGGATGAATTTTCTTTCTGCAGAGTGTGCCAAGCCAGAAACCATGGCCTATCACAGTTTGTCTCAGAAAGGAAAACATCCTCAAAGAAGTTATGTGGGCCTTTTAACCTGCTTTCTATTAATATGAAAGATAATCAAAGAAAAGAGAGAAAAGTGAATAGATTAAAAAAATAATTTAGCATCAAAGTTTATCTGCAAATCTCAGTGCAGTTATCTTGAATGATGTTGCTCTGCTTTAGTAAAGTTCCACCATAAAAATCCACAAATTTGGGGGAGTGTAACTAAGTAACTACCTACATTCCTTTTGAGGAGAAAAAAAAAAAAAAACGAACCAGAAAGCTACTGTGAATTTCACCATGTCAGGTCAAGCGATTCATTTCAAAGCAGCAAACTGCAGGTGGCAGAGTCAGGTATGCTTCCAGCAGCTCCCACAACGCCTGCTGTTGTTCCCTCAACACCAGGAGAAACTCCCAGTGTTTACATTACAGCATAAACACCACAGAGGAAAAAAAAAAAAATTGGAACACAGCAGCTAAAAAGTTAAAGTGGGTTGCAGGCACATCTGCAGCAAATCCTCAAATTAAATTATTTTACCTAGAAATAAAAGTTATTATGAACTAAAAAATGCAGGTTGAAACGGGTTCTCCTGATTATGTTTGTATTTGGTTAGACCAACTGAAGTAGTAGCACCTTTAACACTTTGAACATTCCCACTGTGAATTTCAATAGGCATTACTATACTGCACATCAATTATTTTTCCATTATTTCTGCTTTATTTCTCTTTGCAATTTAAAAATATCAGAGGAAACGTGGTCAAAGCAGTTGTTTTTGTAATTAATCTGCAGGCCTTCAAGGGAGTGAGAGCTGGGGGAGGGGAAAGAAAACTTCAGAATTTAACACAAATTAACTGCTGTAATTTCTGTTTACTGTTTAAAGTCAGTACCCATAAGAGTACTCATGACACTATACAAATAATGCAGATAATTAAGCAATTCCAAACACCTCAAGTAGATTGAAGTAAGGTTTACATTAAACATAGTATTTAAGCAAGTTTCTTCTGTTCCCACATGTAATTCTCATGGCTACAAAGCTACTTTGCAATTCTACCTTGCAATTAAGGCAAAACAAGCCACATAACCTTCTCTCATTTAAACAAGTGTGGTATCTATTTATATCGAGACAGAGATTTTCATATTATTTAAAAGACATGCCTCTTTTAAGTCTGGCCAGCTTCAGAGTCAACTTTTTAAGCAGCATGATGTGTTAGACCTGTTCCAGTGGCAAGTCCGTGCTTTTAAAGCTGTGTTATTTTAGAAATGTTTCTTTTCTTTGCACAAACAGTACAATAATTCCACCACTTTGAAAAGTCTAAAAGTGATGACAAAGTGTTTCTGAATGGGAAAAACTTGAGAGAACCAAAATCGAGCAGCTTAGCACAACAGGCACCTTTTCCTCGTAAATATTGGCCCTTACGTCTGTTCCGCCTGTATTACAAGGCAGATGGGGAAAGTTTCCCTCCCAGAACACATGCCTTTCATTACTGAGAAGTGTTTCATATTTCTTCAGGAGACTCTGGCTTTGAAAACGAAAA
>VZRZ01006255.1:118589-143963 GCA_013398175.1 Climacteris rufus | reverse complement strand
CGGGGAACGGCACGGCACGGGGAACGGGGCGGGGAACGGCACGGCACGGCACTGCACGGCACGGGGAACGGGGCGGGGAACGGCACGGCACGGCACGGGGAACGGGGCGGGGAACGGCACGGCACGGCACGGGGAACGGGGCGGGGGTCGCCCGCCGCCTTCAGCCGCACCGGCTGCCAGGAGCGGAGTCCGAGCCGGCGTTTCGCCTGCCCGACAAGCTCGGCGAAGGGAGCCGCACCGGAGCAACTGGTGTACGCAAAACAAGCTTCAAACGGGAGGAAAAGTCCACGTTCAGCCTACGTGGTATTTAGCAAACAGGATTTACTTTTAAGGGATTTGCCCAACAAGAAACAAAAACACAGTGGCAAAGAGCAGAATATATTTTTCATGCTCGACCTCCCACGCTTTCTACTCCTGGTCCAGTTTATCACTCATTGTACAGCTTCCAGTATTGTTATGAGGGAGTAACGTGTGCGAGCACACACACACACACGCACACTTTCCTTTCTACTATACTCAGCCTGCTTTTATTCCTGGATAAGCAGTAACAAAATCAAAATATAACAACGTCACACTATATCCCCAGGATGAGGGTGGCTTCCACTACCCAGACAGCCCAAATTTTGGCATAATTTAGCTTGTGAGTTTAGTTGCATGTGCAGATATATGCACTTCTGTTCTGGTTAAGGGGAAAGAGAAGTTGAAAAAGCAGAAATTTGCATCATCACACAGAAACTGAGGTAGTTCCCAGCAACACCACGACCTTTAGACCTGAGCACAGACATCTGTTACATCATCTCACAGTGACTGATAGCAGCAGTAGTTTATCCATCTGCTAGAGTCAGGGACTACAAACCCACACTTTATTTCTCACTATTAAAAGGCCATTTAAATTTAGCAGTCTTAGATCTAGTGCCCAAGCTCTGGTATGGGACGTATTTTCAACAATGTATCAAAGCCCTCAACATCTAATTCGTAGCCCACTGCCTTGACCCTAGCACTTTCAGGATTTACATCTTGAATTTCCACATCCTTGCTCCAGCCTCCTTTCCCAGCCACTCCAGCACACTATCCATACAGGCTTTTGTGTTAGAACACCAACACTCTCTTGCTTCATCCTTCCTCTCCTTATTTGCCATTATCTATTCTACTGGAAGAATTTTATTCCTTTTTTTTTTTTTTTTAATTTATAAAGCCTGAAACTAAAAAACCAAACTAAAACAAGTTAAATTATTTCTTCTCTCTAGTGTCAATGTTAAGCACTTTTCAATAACTTTTCTTCACCTTGAAAAAATACTAAATAAAATGTGATGTAAATTTGGAAATCCAGTAAATGTTATAAATTCTTCAAGCCTTCTAAGCCTGGGAAAATGAAAAAGTAAAACAAGAAAACAATACTCTGAGCTTCAAAAGGATTTTGATCATTCAGGTCATTGATCCTGCAAACGTCAAAATCAGGCCAGAGTAAACAATTGTAAACTAATTTAATGTGAAAGCAAGGAAGGATAGTAGGGAATGCAAGTTAAATAGTACAATCAACAATCACGTCATCAGAAAAAGAATTAAAGGTTTATTCTGGGAAAACTCATTGAAACCATTAGATAAGTGTTCAATAGCAATAAAAAAGAGAAACAAAAATTCCACTTATACTTATCAATAGAAAGAATACAAAGCAATGGATACCATTTGGTTAGCCAAATCTTTGTTCAAAAGAAAAGCCTACAGCTACAGCAGACTCTCTCTTCCTTTACAGACACTCTTTTTGAAAATAGAAGTGCCTTTATTTTGCCATAAATGCACAATTCCCAGGCAGATTTTAGAAAATACTAGGAAGGATAAACTCAGCTGTTCCAAGTACATACCCAGCTCTAGTCCTTTCACTGTTTCTGAAGCAGCCATACACTTCATTATACTCCAGCCACTCCATACATTAGTCTTGTCTCTCTCCTCTCAGCTCCCCATAAGCTAACCTGTGTCCATACAAGAGTTTAGTAAATTTATTGGTGAATTGCTTATTTGCAAAAAACAAAAAAAAAACCCCAAAAAACAAAACAACAACAACGACAACAACAAAAAACCAAACAAAAACCAGTACTACATGTCAAATTGAAAGTGACGAAGAAATACTAGGATTACATGTTTTTATGCTTCTGAAATATTTTTTCAGTTACTTTTGATTTAAAACATAAAAGTGTTCTACATTGTGGGAGGTCTAGCTTCAAACATCTTTTGAAAAAAGGATTTGAGCCCACATCTGCTTCACTATGGGAGTGTTAAGTGAAGTTTTGGGTTTTCCTCAAAGTAAAACAACAAACAATTGTCCTTTTGCATTTGCATTGTTCAGAGCTTTTTTCCTCCCCATTTTCAGTTTGGCTGTCAAATTGAATACAGAATCGTCTGCATTTCCCCTGAATCAAATCTAGCACAAAACAGCTGCAACCATGTCCCAGACTGTACACTGCTGATTACCTCCTAAACTGCCTTGGAAAATGTTACAATGAAAGAGAAGTGGAACTAACAGATCTACCTTTAAGAAAACATGTCTTGCAGAAAAGGCCAGGTATACATCACAGCTTGCAACTTTTACCACAACAGCTAAACCGGAAAGAGGATTAAGATTCTGACAGCTGCTGTATGTTGGTCACTCTTTACTAGTCCACAGGGCTAATGCCCCTTTTTAGCCAAATATAGTCTACAGCTTCAGGGCAGTAACAGAAGTTGAGCAGCTGAAAGGTTGCTTAAAGTCATCTTTTTCCTGCACTTTATCCAACTATCAGAGTTTACTTGGAATGAACTATCAGTTATTAGGCAAATAGTGAAGACAGGAGCAATAAGAACAGCCCAGTGTCTCAATAGTCCAGTCTCTCCGAGAAGAGAGACCGAAATTTAATTTTTTTTCATTAAAAATGCTGAATTTTCCTGAGAGCAGCCACTGAAATCTCTAACTCATTAGGAGCCAGTTGTGTGATTCTTTTAACGTTTTTTTTTCCCTGAAAGAGCAAGTGCACACAGTGAGAAAAAACCTATAGCACATCTCTGTTACAATAAAAAAGACCAACCAACAAAAAAAATCAAACCCCAAGTACCTGTTTCTTCCTTAGTGCTGAGCAGTACTTTACTCACACAAAAGTCCCTTTGAAATCCAAAGAAGTATCTGCCTGATGAAAGCTGCTCTACATTGCAGCTTCCAATCACTGCTTAGAGAAGAAACATTTCTAGGTAGAAGCATTAATGAAACTAGAACTGGGAAAGTAATGTCTGTTAAGAAATCAGTTTCAAAAGACTGTCTCTATCTATGTGCAGTAGTGCCAGATATTCTAGACTAGTTGAAAGACATCAATTATGAGTAGATACCTTACTGCAAGCAATAAGCATTCAATACAGAGCTGGATATTGCTACTATTGTTATCTGCCACGTCTGCAAGGGAAGCAACAGCAAGGAACCCAAGTCTAGCCACATGCTAAGCATCACTAAATAATTTTCAATTACTTGGAGAGGTAACTTAGTAGAAGTTTCCACCTTCTGCTTATATTCCAACAAGCAGAATTCTAATCTCAAGAAGTATTTCCGTAAACCATTTATTTGCAAGACTTTGTATACAGGCTTTTGCAAAAGGCCAACATAATCTGCATATCAGGAAACCATTCAAGACTCACCTTCTGTTAATGGAAATAATTGGATATTTTCTGTAAAATAAAACCTGTCCACCACTATACTTTAAACTTTAATTATCAGTTAAGGAAGAACAGCTAGAACTCAACTGAAAACTATTTGCATAAAGTCTGAGAAAACTCAGAAAATTGTTCCCCTAAGCACCATTGCATCTACTAGTGGTTTATAAAAGATTATTTTTTTTCTCTCACAAGATCTTTTTGGTTGTAATAAATACCACCCACCTACCTGAGAACCATGCACACTTCCTAGAACATCCTACATTGCAGTCAGATGCCCTTAGGGGAGCTACGTGGGTGAAACTGCAGCAGCCACTGTGTACTGGAATGAACCTGCAGAGCCAACTGATAGAGAACAGTGGCACCCCATCTCCTGCAGACGTGCCACTCACATGGGGATCAGCCATCTCTCTCTTCTCAGTCCTAATCTTCAAGGCAGATCACAAAACACTTAAAAAGATGAGCAAGGGAAGTGAAATTCATAGCTTTAGCACATACTAAAAAAAGTATTTTTTATTTAACGGCTCATCACAATTCACCCCCAACATAATCCCTCCATGCTTTTTAATGTGATGAATAAGGTCTCTTTTTTATGGGAGATACTCACTCAATCACCTCTCCTCTTGCTAATTGCCCTCCTCCCCACTAATTTCTCCTCTCTTTCACAATTATTGTCTGGTTTTTCTTTCACATGATCTAACTTAATGCAGAGCAGTTATTATTAAACCTAATGCCTCCAAACTGTTGACTTTTTCTTTTCAGTTATATCAACTGATCTGATTTAAAACTCATTCCCCGGTCTTACATCTCTTTGTATGGCATCCTGTCCTGCTCAGGATGAGCTACATATAATCCTCAACTATTCCTCAAGAATTATGCAAGGCTGGAAGCATGATGTGAGAAATGCAACAGGACACAGAACAACTCCATTTGCTAATCCTCCAGGGAAAAGGATCGCCACTGGCATATGTAGCACCCCATTTCCTAATTTTTAACAAGCAGTTTCTTAAGAAACTTCCACCTTAACTAGCAATTGCCAAGGAGAGCAGTGGGTGGTGAGGAATGAGAAGAAAGACTGCATGAAGGAAACAACTTCCAGAATGTTCGCGGCTTGCCAAACACACCATTAACCACCAGTAATTACGGCGCAGCGACCTGCTGCTTTGGGAGCCAGGAGGCCCGAAGCTACCACCCTGCCTCAGTGAGCCCCACCTGCCCTACCGGTACCAGCAGGATTTAAGGCAGAGAAAGCCCGACAATTAAGGGTTAGCACGGAAACAGCCTGTTTCTACAGGGAACGGGAGCTTTGGCTGGGAACTCCTTGTAGGTGGTATCTTGCCAAAGGCTGTCAGCCGCGCGGCTCTCGGCCTGCTGTGCCCTGGGCAGCCGGGCTGCTGCCTGCCGGCTGAGAGAGGTGGTAAGCAAAGCAGTCGGTGCTGGATTCGCCTTGCAGGACAAGGAGCTTGTGATGCAGCTTCTGTTGGCTTTGTGATTTGAATGAAGGGCTGGGAGTAGATTATATGATACAGAGACGATGTTACCCAGTTTCTGGAAGCCCTCAGGACGATGTACCTGCAGGGAGCTGAGGGGGCTCCTGCTGTCGCTGGGTTTCTGTCTCGCTGCTCTGGAGCACACAAAGTCCTTCTGCAAGTGCTGGCTATTGCTGCTCTCAGCCTTAAAGCAAAAATTTGTTTGTATGTTCTTGACAGTTTTTAGTAGTTAACATATTTGATAAATCAGGTAAATAACAAAAAAGCATGGCTAGAAAGTTTTCCTTCCCCCAAAGTTGACTAATTATTAACACAACAGTAAGTCAATTCAAATGGAGCAAATAAACCCCTTAATCCTTGGTAGTTTCAGTACTATTTTTTAATGTACATTCCGATTTTCCTCTAACAATAGTTCTTTGCCAGAGAGAACAGAGTATTTCAGGTTGGGAGAGCACGTAAGGTCCTTAAGTAGCAATTAAATGCACTACATGTGATTAACTGGTTTCTACTTCCAGCTCCATGCTTTTGCCTCTTCCTTCCTTCTCCTGCTTCTGGTGTTGTGTCATGATTGTTTAAATCCAGTCCTGACAAAATGATCTAGGTTAAAACAACTCCTATGGTTAAAGGTCTGGCAGTTCTCTGGGATCATTTTGCCAAAACAGCAAGTGCAGTCTGCCTTGAGGGTGGCAAAGCCAAGCGTACTATTTTGTGATGGGATAGGGAGTTGTAACCTCACAACCTTCTTAAGGGGAGGCTGGAATAGGTTTTGTCATTGTGGCTCAGGGTTTTCTCTGCTAGTCCCATGGACTCTACTTGGCTTCCACCTGCAGTTTTGTTGCCAGAGATCATATTTTTGTGCTGGAGCCTAGACAAATAAAAGACAGATTCAGCTAAAGATCAACACTGTTGATACCTTGGCTGTTATGAAGTTTGCTCAGGAAGAAACCATTTCAGATTCAGTTTTAATGACAATATATGTTTGAGAGACAATTATGTATGTTTGCTGTGAACATTGTTTAATGAGTGTAGTAGGAGCATAAAGCTGACCAATATTGGCTGGTAAGGACAATCAAGCTAATCATGGTGAAATTGAAGTGTTGTGACCCTGTGTTGTTACAAGTTTATCTGAAGTGCAGCTAGAGGGGAGTGCTCGGATACTGCAAGGGAAAGGTGATGAACTGCATCCTCCTGAGCATAACTAATGGCCACTATTTGGTATTTCAGGACCCAGAAGGACTGGGAAAGAAAGGTTGTTCTCATCAGTACAGAGCAAGATATACCCTTTACTAAAGTTCATAATTAAGCTCTATGCTAAAGTAGAGCTATGTGATTACTCTTCTCTCTAACTACAAAGGCAGTATCTGACCATAATATTAGCTAGGCTAGGAAAACATGATCCAGCTATAATGTATGGCTGATCTGAAGCTTTACTGAATTTCATATGCTGGTCATATTACCTGAGGAATTATTTTTTGTACAAGGAGCTCATTCAGAACTTTTCATACTGGACTTTGTAACCTGAATATCTTGGTCAAGTTCTTTCTAACATCTTCTTACCAAATTAAGTATTACAGTCTGCTTTGTGATACAGTAGTTTTAATCACCTGTATGAATGGACATCTTTCAAATGACATTACACTTTATTGCACACTGGTGTGTGTATGTATGCTAGAGGGTATAATATTGTTCAATGAAGTTGCTAAAGTGATTACAATGTGTTCATAGGTTTTGAAAGTACAGGGCTGTTGCTGGTGTCTTTTGTGTGAGTGAATGTAGATCAGTCTCCTGAGGCAATATTGTCATGCGAATTCTGTAGCATGTCTCTAGACTAGCATCAGGAGACAGTTCTACCCCTAGTCCTGCATAACAGTTTGCTTAATTTGTGGGTGGTATTTCTCATCTACAAAAATCTGCTTTCCTCTGTCAATGACAATTATGAATGCTTCTTGACCATGAACATGAGTTTCAGGCAGAGCTTCTGGGAGAAGACTTTCTACTCTAACTGAGCTTTTCCACCCATCAGTATTTCCTTTCTTTCAGAATTTTGGATCTACACTCAAGTGATATAATTACAAGCAGAGGAAAGAAACATCTGCCATGCAGTTGTGAGATTTGTCCATGTGAACAGATCTCATATAACTAAATGCAAGTAGAAAAGATACAGGTATGGGCCCTTTAAAGACAAGCTACTAAATACCTCTAACATATCTTTGAGTTTACTGACCCCTGAATTCCTGTACAAAAGCTTCAGTAAAAACAGTGAACTCTATCCAGTTTCTGATGGAGCAATTGTAGATGCTTGGTCCCAAGGAACAATTCGTGAGTGACTCTCAGCCTTGGTGCAGCACCTGAATTCCCGAAGGGAATTTCCTACTGACCTTAACTGCTCTTTGCCCAGGGCACAGGTTGTTCAGCTGTCCTATAACGAGGCCCCTAAATCTTCCTGTTCACAATACAGGGAGTGTAGGTGCCTCATGCAGAATTCCCTGCAGGCTGTGGGCTGAGACACCAAGTGTTATAGCCCATCAGCCTCTCACTGGACTTGTCCCAAAAATTCTTAATCCTGTTTTGTTTCCTGTTTTTGCTTTAAATAGTAATGATGAATCTGATTAGCTACAAGACAGCAGATGCTATGGCAATATAATATTTGAATAACAGATGTGAGAACAGACTCTGGTCTTGTTTTATGTGACATGTTATTTAATATTATTTAGCATTTTCTTGTACAATGGAAACCATGCTTTTTGCTCTTTCAGAAACTCTATGTTGAATAATATGTACAAAATCTGGACCATTATTATTTTATTTATATATATTTAAACCTGAGAAAATAAAGTAATATCTAGAAGAGCAGTATGTATTTTGAAATGTGATATTAATCACAGAAGGATTAAGGTAATAGAACTGATCTATTTCTGTCATCTTGCCTGGGTAAAATAATCCAATGTGATACTTATGGATATTGGTTAACAAAAGCTTTGTTACTTTTTATTATATATATGGCATGAAAATATAGAATACAACTCACTACATTGAAAATCAGAGTATTTTAACATTTTATTCTGAGAAAAGCCATAAACAGCTTGCACTTACTGATAGCTGTTCAAAAGGAGTTTATTTTTAGCAAATATTATTTACAAATCTGTAGTTCTAACGAGAAATCAAAATTACAGATAAATATAAGACTGCAGTATTAAATACAAAAAAATAACCGAAGCCCTGCTTGTTTGTGTCCAGGTTATGACTGGTTCACTGGCATGTTAGCAGTATGGTACTGCGCTTGATAACAGCATGAAAGAGAAATCAAAGTTGGTAGGTTTGCAAATCTAGTGAGCAGAAAGGCTGCTGATGCCTCCTGAGCTATGACAGGATGCACTCTGACTATGACAGGAGCTATGACAAGAGACCCTCCTCTGCCTTCTCCTCTGAATAAACCTGTCTTGGTAGGAATGGGTGGGGATGCCCTGTGAGTACCCCATGATTCACAAGGATGAGGGTCCCCACATAAAGTGGGATGCCTCTGTGAGGAGACAGCCTCATGTCAGGTCAAAAGGACTGCAGATGGAGTCCTTTTGCTTTGGCAGACACCACTGCTAGCTGCTCTGGGAAGAGCAGTCCCCGTGGGTACAAATCTACAGAGATGAAAATTCCATTATTCTAGAACCAGAGGTCTTTACCAAGGGCAGGCCACAAATCTGGGCTGGTTCCTTCCCCGGATCCTGACCCTGTACTGTGGAGCAGCTTTGGAGACTATCCTCTTCAGACAGATAGCCTCCAATTCAAGATTCAGCCATGAAGCAGCATATAATCAAGAAAGCCACACTGACAATCTTCTTTAGTGTAGGAATGTGACTCCAGTGTTGCTGGAGCATTTGCCATCTAATTTCAGTAACTTCTCCCAACCAATAGCAAAATCTCTGAGACAGGCTTGGCTGCCAAACATTACAGGCTTTGAACTCTGCTGGCAGGTAAAAGCTGTATGTCAGTGACCTACTAAAACATCAAAAGGTATGTCAGAGAATGGTCTTGCAAGGGATGGAAGCTGGAAATCCAAAAGAAAATCCTCAGAGATAATATTAAGGGACTTCAAAGGTAGGAGATATGCAGAAGAGCAACAAGACTGGTCAAAATCAGACAGAGAAACAAAAATTTTCTCTGATGGGTAGAAGCTGGAAAGGAAATAAAAGGGAGAAATATGTACTGCTTTTTTTTGGTCACTGTGTACGTGTACTGTACAAGTAACAGCTATCTTGTCTTCAAAGTGTCTGTATTGCTATGCTCTGAATATGGGCATATCCAGTTAATGCCTCAGAAGGAGACTAATAATTGATATCCAATGTTTTCTTCTTATTCAGATTTTTTTAAAATCTCTGGTACTTTATCTCTCAAGCAAGGATTTTTCAGCAATAAAATCCTGAGATCATAGAATTTCTGTAAAAGGAACTATGGAAATAGAAATTTCAAAATAAGAATGACCAGGCCGGGGAAGACCAAGAGTCCAGTAGAACCTGTATCTTGTTTGTCATAATAGCCATGAATGGATGCTTAAAGATATGAAACACTGGAGAGGAATATTTTCCTGAGGTTCCAGCCATTTGCAGTGAGAAACTTCCTGAGCCAAGCATGACTTCTTTATATCTAGTAATTCTCAGTGAATTCCTCTTCCAATAACTTGTGTAATTCTCTCCTGAAACTTCAGTTTTAGCAAGCATATTCTGTAGTAGGGGTTTCTGAGCTTTACAAACAGACATTGCTAAAAATTACTCTATTTTTTTATTCCTTTGCTAGTTTTGATATCTAAGAGTCAAATCTACCATACTGAGATTCAGTCTGGGTTTCTGACTCTGGCTCCTGCCACAAAACCTGTTCTGTGAAGACAGCCTCGATCAGAACAAGCTGCAGGAACAGATCTTCCATCAATACCACTGTGCAACAACTGAAATGAATTGGAAAAAGAGAAGGAAATAGCAGCAGCATATGATCTTGAACATCAAAATGACCACGGGAAGACGTGTTCAAAATGCATTAGTGTGTGTTCTTTGTGGTTTACCATGGTGCCAGAGTGCACAGGGCTGTAGTTAAAATTCCACTGACTTTTTTTTTTCCTCTCTTAGTGAAGTTCTGTTTTCAATTTTCAGTGTGCAGCAGCACTGTTACCAAATATGGGAGAATATGTGACCACTCTGGACCTATATCTCTGCACTGGGAATGCATAACATAAATGTATTTCTTTTTAATTTACTTTTTCTTTGTTTTTCTAATGGCAAAGCACTGATTTCTTGTAGCCTCCAACATAGTCAGAGAAGCTTATAGGCAAATGATAAGGTAGATCAGATTTTTCCTGCTTTGCATTCATACAAGTAAAAAAAGAGAAAGAAGCTAAGAAAAGGAATTTTGTTGAATAAATAAGATACAGTAAGTGGGTTAAGCCATTCAGATCACCTGCTTCACATGCAACATAAAACCTTTTTTTCCCCCCCTTCAGGAGGAAAATAAACAGTTCCCTTATCCCCAGGGTGGTAGCAAGCCCTAACAAGGAAAAGCAGGACACATTCCTTTCTTCCTTCCTTTATAACCAGTCACTGAATTGCTCCCAACACATTCCAGATCTGGTAGGATAGCTTAATTGTCTTCACCTGGAGGCCACTGCCTGAATTCCTGGTACTTAATATAGCACCAATGGAGGGAGGCACTCCGATTTCTTTCTGATGAAAGTGTGTTAAGCACCCAGCCCCATGGTCACAAGCAGTTTCATACGTTCATTTACATATGAAGATTTATGAGTTTCTTGGGTGTAACTGTGCCTATAAAGGTTTGAGTCTCTGAGTGTCATCAGACATAATTCCTCCCTAAAGACTCAGAACAGATATGAGAAAGATGAGGAACTGTTTATTGTAATAAGTTGTGGTTATGAGTGAAATCCTTAATTGCTTCCTTACAATGAAAGGTCTGCATGGAGAAGGGAATGTTGCTGGTTTGCTTTCACTGGTGGTGAAATAGGGAAATTTCTGTAACAATTCATGATCAGGTGTGCAAGTGTATTCTACAAGGCAGATGAAATTTTGCAAAGCTATTCAAACAATAATTCTTGTCACAAAATGTTGTCAACCAGTACCCTGGGTTATAATTTCTCATTTCTGTAGTTACCATTCACACAGATTGTCAAGAGGAGTCCCAAGACTGAAATCCTAAAACAGTAGTAAACCAACAAGTTTATACCTTTTTCCAAAGGAGTAGCTAGACAATTAGACTAGAAAAATGAAAATACTTCAGTGTATGGACTCAAACTATAGTTTGCCATTGCTATGCACTTGTTCTATTTCTACCATATTTTATGCAGTATTTTGTAATAAGCTTTAAAACCTCACTTGTGTTTCCTGATTCTGTTCGAAGTGAAGGGAAATGTTAATTCTGGATTAGAACTGAGAACAGTTGTTTCACTGAAAACATTTTGACAGTTCGATGAAACATCAGGGAGTTTGACAAGACAACATCTTACAAAAATTAGAATAAATTTCAGCATAAACCAATGACAGCTCATTATTCATATGACCACTGAAGAAAAGAAAATAGGGTAGGCAAGGCCAGAAGGCCTCTAAGACTTGAAAATCATGATAAACAAAATAGGTAAAAATGTGCAACACCACAACCAGGATGATAAGTAACAGAGTTATTAGCAATTCTATTTTCACCCATGTTTATTCCACTCAAGAAAATATCTAGATCAGTAACAATTTAATGTAGGATTTCTAAAGAGACAAGTACAGAGAGGAATGACAAAAAAATTACTAAAGAAACAAATATTGCTTTTTGAAAATAGTATATAGTTATGTTGCATACTCTTGTATGTACTCTGTATCAACAAGTCTATCTTATGGTTGTATTCAGATATATATATATATATATATATATATATNTATATATATATACTGGAAGCTGTAGCTTCCAGTCCTGTAGCTGCTTGTAATTTTGTAATTGATTAATTTCGATATAAACCTGGGAGACAGAGGGGTCTTAATCATATGCAGGGCTCCTTAATCCTATACAGGGCTCCTACTAGAGTGAAGTTAATAGTACAATTTTATTCTTAAACTCAAAAGATAAAGTTGTGTGATAAACACAAAAAGCACCTGACAGTGTTCAATCACTTTGATTTTATTTTGCTGATCACTTTCCAGATACTCACATCAACTACTTAGTTATATAGGCATTCTTGGAAACTTCTTTTTCTCTTCATGTGAAGAACCTTATCATACCACAGGAAAGGAATGGAATACCTGTTTCTCAGGTGTGTTGTACAAATATGCTTTTTCATTGCTCCCATAACTATTGAAACATTACCCAAAGCAGACCAACAGGGACTTAGACTGGTTTAACTACTACAACAGCAGAAGGAATATGCTCATTTAATACACCTTTGGTAAATTACATAAAAAGAGATCTGTAAATAATCAGCTCAATAGTTGGGCTACTAAAATTATTTCTGCACAATGTGCTTTACAGATATTCCATAAACTGAAGTTAGGGAGGCAAAGAGAGCTCTGCTGTTTCACCAGCAAAAAGCCCCTACTGTACAGAGTTCGCTTTGACTGTAGTTAGTGCCCTGACACCTACACGAGATCCGGCAATGAAGATCAGACGAGTGCGGATAATGAAAATAGCAATCCCACCTGCAGCATTTCAATTATGTGTCCAGAGGACAGCACATGCAGACCCCGCTGCCCATGAAGCGCACAGCACAGTTTCCTGCAGCACCGGTGCTGCGGCAGCGGCGGCCAAAGGCGACCCTGCGGCACCACCCTGTGGCGCGGCCGGCGCTCGCTCGGCGCCCCGGCTCTGCCGCAGAGCGCAGCACCCCGGAGCTCCGGGTCACGGCACCTGCCGGCCTCAGCGGCACAGCGGCTGCTCCTGCAAAGCTTCACCTTCCCCTCGGGACAGTGGTGGGAGGGAAAAGGGAAGGGAGTCTTCCCCGCCGTTCTGAAATGCATCCAAATACACTCCTCAGCCTATGGCTAGTATGATAAATACAAATAAAATATAGAATTGGGAGTTAGGTATTTGAAGAAGAAATACTGAGATAGGCTAAAAATATTAATTCCAAAATTCTGAAACGAACTAGAACGACTGTGGAATTGGTTCTGTGGGAAGTATTTCCAATAAAGTCAGGGTGGTACACCACTGGAGAACGGACAATACAGTATCTGACTGTGAAAAGGAGGGGGGAGGACAGAATTATTAATGTCTGAAAAGTCCCTGAATTTGAATTGAGTTGTCTGCAATAATTTAAAGCAGTGAAGCGGTGAATAATCAGAGTAGGCAAGAATATATTTGATTTAGCTGGGCTTTCCTCAAAAATAACTTGATTTTCTAGGCAAACACAATGTGTTACACAAGGTAACTGAAGTGAACATTAATAAAAAACATTATAAGGTGCTACTCAGAAATTTATTAAGTTGGGAAAGTTGGTATTATTTGTAAGGATTATAGTAGAGGCAAAGAACTAGGTAAAAGCAGTAAAGTACTGAATGATTTTTAATGTTGGATCCAATACAGTCATTAGTGACCTGAAAAAAATGTTACCAGTGCTCTGTTGGCAACAAAAAATAGACGATATCATTAATATAATGCAGAAAAAATGGTTGATTCTAAGAAATTGAAGCAAGAAATGCAATAAAATTCTACAAGACAAACTAAAACATCATACTTACGAATAACAAAAACTATGTAGCTCTAAAGCAAACCTTAGAGCACTTTAATCCTTATTATCACATTTGCTCCACTTTTCTAATAGCTCCCTTGCAACTTGCTATTTGACTGAAATACAGCAAATTCCACGAGAGCAAGTGCAATTATCCTCAAAATATTAGCACTATTATCACTGTGGAATTGCATTTTGCATTCAAAAGGAAGATGATGAATCTAGAATTTTTGGAGGAGAACCTTAAGGTTCGTTTGGATCGTTATGCAAAAGTTTGGAAGATGAGTTACATTTTATTGAACAAGTGAGGTACTGCTTATGTGACCTCAACTGAAATGAATAAACTTGGAGTATATGATTTGCTACTGTGAATAGAAGGTTCCACTATCCACCTCTAGAACTTCCAAAGAACAACCATTATGACGTTAAATTACATTTCTAGAAACCTCCCTGCTTTTCTCTTTCCTCCTTCCCTAGACTTCTGTTGCTCATTTTAATCTTCTCTTCTGGGATTTCAATTACTACTTTGCTTCCCTCCCTCACCCACTGTAGGAGTCAGTCCTCTGCTTTCTGTAAGGTCCTTCATAATTCAGGTATGTCATCTTTCCCTCACAGATATTCTCTTCCCAGAAGCAGAGAGAGCACAGGCTATGGTTGTGCTACAATGCTACACAAGTCTTATTTCTGACATGAACAAAAGCTTCAGTTTTTCCTTACTGAGAAGATCTTGGAAAAAGTAGAGACAAATGTTTCTTAGAATGTGGAGGTCCCCCTGCAATTGGAACAATTGCTTTAATCTGTGAGATGGCACAGAAGATGAGCCTGTTGAGCATCCATCTGAGGAACAGCCATTTTAGTGGTGTCTAAAGTAAGCTACAAAATGTGCTTGTAAGAGCTGTTCAGTACTTGTATGTTTTGATCTGTTGCCTGCTTTTAGCAATTTTATTCATCCTTCTTTCCTGCTGGACTGCAGGGCTTCTTGGGCTGGAAGATATTTCACAATACAGTCCAAACACAACCAGTCTGCTTCTCATTTACCCTGGTAGTCATGTGAGCCAAGCCCTATGATTTCCAGTTTCAGATCACATAAGGAAATATATAACAAGCTTAAAACTTAGGGTACAGGTGTTTCTGAAGGTCAAATACTTGGCACAACTAAGTTTAGGAAAATAATTAGGAGGATTAAGTTTCTATTTCTTTCTGCTTAGTTATACACAGCTGTTAGAGGTTTGGTCCATACTGAGCATTTGGTTACATCTGCTGCCTTTTTACGGTTAATGTGAAATAAACTAGCGAGTGAACATTCAGTACATTAACTAAGCCGTGATAATAACATGCAAACATGTCTTTACTTGTGGTAAAAACTCACTCTCGTTTCAGATAACAGGCTATTGGCAGCTGAGTTTTCACTTGGAATGATGTAATTTGGATTATTTACTTAATAGTTAAACTGTGTATCTTCTATTTATATGTTCTGCATTAAGATGGACTGTGTGGGTTCAGTCTTGCTGAGCTGGAGCAAAGAATCCTACTCTACCTTATAAACTGTGCCTTAGCTGGCAGGCAGAGAGGACAAGTTTTCAGATGTGGCTTAGGGTGTAGCTCTATGTAGGAAGGAACAGAGAATTTTCTCACGTTGGTTAGAGACATGCAACTTTATCCCTTAAGGCTGAAGAGTAATATTTTTCTTCCTTCTGCTAGAATGAGATAAAACTTCACTATTTATTTTTTCCTATGAAAGTAAAAAATACGTTTTTTTCTGTACAAAACCAGAAGAAGTGTGCCTGTGAATCTGTGTATTTATATATACGCCCACACACACATACGTATATTTATATACCTATAGAAACTTCCATCATTTTTTTCTAAAACATGTACAATCCTTGCCTGTATAGCATTAAGGCAATTATCCTGATGGGTATCACATTTGTACAGTTATATACATTCCTCAACAAATTCAGTTTAAAATTTTAAATTCCAGTGGACGTGAGTTACACTAAAAAGTACTGTAAGCAGCAAGATGTAATATTAATACATTAGTAGCAAAAATTATTATTAGCATATCTTAGTAGCAATATGGAATATTAGAAAGTAGTAATGATAGTAGTAGTAGTAATATCCTTTCCTTAAAAATAAAAAAATAATTAGAACACCAGCAGCTTCTTTCTATGTAAGTTCATGAAGAGAAGCTTCATATTTCTTTAAAACTTTACTATTTTTTCAAGATTCTTCAGAAGTTTATTTTTTGCCTCTTCCTCTACTGTTATTGATCCTATGCCTATTTAACAAAAGCCTACTTTTTCACATTTCTGAATTTTACTCCTTAAATTACACATTTTGTTACCTATTCTACAAAATAATAGGAACATATCTCTTCCTGCTTGTTCCATGCAACTAAGAGGTTCACTTTGTTAACAACCTTGTTTCCCTGGCCTTCTTCATTCCTCTCATTTTATACTACCTTTGCTAAAGACCATTTGGATGATCCCGAAGGTATCCTCCAGTCCTTTTTTTATTGATTCTATGATCTTTAATCAACATTTAGAACTAAAGTATCTCTTGATTTCCTCAATGAAATTTAAAGGTCCACTGCTCCTGTACCTTCTGTACAGTTCCACTGCATTGTCTCTTTTCTTATCACTAGACAAGTATCAGCCATTCATGACTCACACATTTCCTTGTTGCTTCCTACTCTGTTACCAGTGCCCTTTCTTTCTGTGATGCTTTGAGAGAGGAAGAAGGCAACTAAATCAAATCTCTTGAAAGGTTTTTTGCATTCAGAGATTATGAATCTAAACCAACATCTCAATTACGACAACTACTGGAAGTCTGCTTGCACTAGTAAAACACCCTTTTGCAGAAAATGTTGCTAAGTAAAGCAGATGGATTTGGCATGTGTGTCTTCTGGAACAGTCCAGAATAAGTGCCCCAAAAGTGGTCTAAAATTGCCCAAGGAACTTGAATTAAGGCTGTATCAGGATGCAACCTTTATTTATATGGCTTCATATGGTTTTTATCACAGTATTGCTGCCTCATTCGGTGAGTAGACAGCTACTTAATATTTATTTGTAATACTGAAGTAATTTGTAATCAGTATCTAGCAACAGACTTAATGAACACCATTAAAATATGATGCAAAATCTAAAAATATATTACAATGCTAGTTATTTTAAAAAATACTATGTTTAAAGAAAGCTCCACCGAGTTGCAACCACTTAGTAGCACAGAACTGCAAATACTTCTGCTTCTTAGTAGCACACACTTCTGCAAATACATTTCAGGTACACTTTGTGATAAACATTGTGAAAATAGGGAAAAATGCAATCATAAGCCAACTTTGAATGTGTTAGGTAACTTACACTGGGGCAGCATCCTACAGTGATTCTGTGACAGAATTAAAGTAGTATTTCAGACCATCTTATCAGCATTTCTCTTAGCCATAGAACTGTCATTCTTTCTATCATCTCCTGCCTCACACACAGTGTCTCAAAACTTGTGCAATATGTGACAGAGCAGGCCCGTATGCAACAGCCTACTTACCTATACCATCAGAATCCAGCACAGGTTCATGCAAGAAGGGAATTGGGGTTGTTTAGTCTGGAGAAAAGAAGGCTGAGAAGAGACCTTGTAACTCTCTACAACTACCTGAAAGGAGGTTGTAGCGAGGTGTGGTTGGACTCTCCTCCCAAATAACAAGCAACAGGATGAGAGGAAATGGCCTCAAATTTCACCAGGTGAGGTTCATATTGGATGTTATAAAATTTTTTTTTAACCAAAAGGGCTGTCAAGCATTGGAACAGGCTGCCCAGAAAAGTGGTTACCATTTCTGTAGGTATATAAAAGATTATAAAATATGCATGTATATGTATGCATATACACTGTATATATAAAAGTTTATAAAAAGTGATGTGGCACTTAGCAACATGGTTTACTGGTGGACTTGCCGGTGCTGGGTTTAATGATTGGACTCGATGATCTTAAAGGTCGATTAGATCCAGCCTAAATGGTTCTATGATTCTAAGAGCTGAACTTGAACTCCCTGTCTAAGAATTCTCCTACCACATTTCCCCCATCTCCTCTACCAAAAATTGGTAGCTCAGGTAACACAGGCTTCTGGTCCAGGCAGGTCCATC
Organism: Climacteris rufus; assembly: GCA_013398175.1. NCBI lineage: Eukaryota > Metazoa > Chordata > Aves > Passeriformes > Climacteridae > Climacteris > Climacteris rufus. The sequence goes on along the minus strand of VZRZ01006255.1, from coordinate 125,970 downwards.
TCACACCTTATTAGATTTAAATTGCCTTCTTTCAATCTCTTTCTTCTCCAGTTACCTAGCTCTAAATCCCTCCTTTCTGTTTTGCTCAGTAGCTCCAAATGTCACCGTCTTGTTTTGCAACACATATCCACTCTGCTTTTCCTGTCTAATCATTTAATTCCCTCCCAATACCATAATAATTGTCCAACCCATGTAATCCCTTTGTTCAACTGGTCTCTAGGTTCTCCTTCCCCTGCCTTCCTAACCCAACATGGCTCAAATTCCTTTTCTAAATATCATCTTACTAAGCCACTCCAGTTCCTGTACCCATTCTTCACTGCTTTCTTCTCCAGCCATTTCTTTCTCTTCCACTCTCCGTCTTGCCTCATCCTAATGCATTCCTTTCATTCCTAATCTGGTTTTATCTGCTTGCATTCAGTTCAGTGAGATAATTCTGAAAGTCCAAAACTGTTACCTATGCTCAGTCACCATTTCAAGCTGCATTTTGGCGTAAAACACCCATTGCCTGAAAAGCCTTTGAGCCTGCACTGTGCTTGATCAACCACTGCTCAGTCTGTATGGAGAAAGGTTGCAGGGACTGGGATAACAGCATCTGTAAGGTTGGACAATATGATCTGGGAGGAAACAGATGCTGGATGGTTCCCTTAGAGTGTGGTGCAGTTTCCTCAGCTGCAGGAGCTGTGAGGGACAGGAATGTAACAAATGATGGAATCTCCAGCCCTGTTGGTAGCCTAAAGCCATGAATTGTTACAAAAAGTATACAAATCTATTTCTGAAAAGTCAGTAACTTGTCAGTGTGAAAGAACAAATTAAAACTCATTCAATAATGCTATGTGAGTATCGTATGTGACCTGTTTTTAGTGTAGCAGACCATTGGGCTCCTAGAATGTTCAATGTCTCTGACATGCTCAATCAGAAGGGCTGCTACAATAATCACCAACTTGTGAAACAATGGGTGGAGACAGGACTTCCATTTTAGAAATCCATTTCAGGTTACGACATTGCTCCTTCATCTTCTACCTTTCTTCAGTTGGTGAGTGTGGAGCACAATGGTAATTGAGTTTGAGTGTATAAATGCAAAGTATAGCGTACAGAGGAGACATTCTAATTCTACTTTAATTCTCAAAAAAAGATCTGAACTTTATTGACTCAAAACAATGATTAAGAAATACTGTGTTTGCCAAGGATAGAACTTTAATGTGTAACATGCACTTAATACTGAATAGTTTGAAAGTTCCTGTAATGAGAGCAAGTAGGAGACAAGTTTCCAGGAATATGCCAATAGGGAAAAGAGTTCTGTGGAGTGTAAAACTGAACCCTCACTACTGATACTAAGCAAATAGATCCGCACATAGAATGTATTAAAATCCTTGTTCTGTTATAGTAACATCCTTTCTACACTACCAGTGTTAAAAACTAATTATTTTTGTTCAAAGAATACATCATCATGATATATATTTGTGGTATAGCTCCTGGAAAACAGAAATATGTGTCTGATGAAGATATTATGGTTTAAACCTAATCTGATCTGATACCTTTTGACCAAATATAAGAAAGGGACATGATTCCCTTTTTAACAGTTTTACCAACTCAAGCTTGATCTCCTGAAATAAGAAGGAACCACAGAGTGAACAGTGATGATGACACAGCTTTTCAAAAGTTGTCTTTCATACAAGGTAGTCTTGCCAAATTCAGTTCTGTGTTGCAAACCATGGTGATAAAATACAATGATCTAAAAGCTTGTTTGAAAAAAAATATTTTTCCATTGCTTCATTTTGGGAAACAACTGGAACACACTCTCACAACATCTTTTATTAAACAAATTGATATCTAAGCTGAGACAGAAAATACATGCAAGCATTCAGTTTGCATCACTATAAATCAGCAAATACATTAATCAACAAATATAGAACCATCTGGGAAACACTATTTATAAGGGAATTATGAGGCAATCTCTATAAAAGAATTAGAGCTCTACCTAGGAAACCAACATTAGTTATAAACATATTTTAAATGTCTTTGTTGAAATTACTGAATTCAGATATCAAACTCCACAGCTTGACTTTGCAAAGATCCACAATTATGTTCATGAATGCTTTTTCTGTAAAATGTTCCTTAAAAATTTATTTCAGTTTTCTCACTTTTTGATGAAAAACTGAACACTTTTCAAACCAAGCATTATTCTAAGTATGATAGGAAGTTAAGATCAATGACTTCTGGTCCTCTATTTATTATGTATCTAGTAAAACATAAAACAATACAATATTTGAGATAAGGCAGAAATAAATATTGAGCAGTGAAATACCTTGGCTTTCAGATCACCAAAAGCTATCAAGATCAAACTGAGCTCTGATCCACTTTGGGAAAAAAACTGAACAAGCTAAACAGGAACATCCAGTTTCAGTTACCATTTTTCTACCCACTCACCTAGTCCAAACAAGGTAGGCAAGTGAAGCTCAAAATCATAACTGAAACTGACTGTTCAGAAATGCAGAGTACAGCATTTATGGAGGAAAATCTAATTCTGCATTCTACAGAGATTGTCCAATTAAATTGATTAAAGACAGGAATATCAGCGTTCTAAGCATCAATGTGAACAGCTCAGTTGAGACATCTTTCTGTAAATGTCAAAGTCAGAAGCCAATTAGCAACAAAAGCAAATCAAAACAGTAAGTAAAATGAAATGGAATATTTAGTACAAATCAGTTGTTTTCTCTCGCCTGAAATACCGCTGTGTTTTCTGGACCAGCAGAATATGTGCAATTACACTTAATGACAAGAAACATTCGAGTGTCAAACACCATACTTTAGAACTAAACCAGTGTGTAAGTGGTTGAAATTAAAGTCCACTAAGAAAGCAGATATGTGGAGTCTATACTGTCTCTAAGAGTATCTGATACTATCCACATACTGAGAGAAGACCACACAATTTCTGAGTCTGATATAATAATGGCAATTCCTGTGTAACTTCACGTTTTCACAAGTACTTATAAATTTATGAGCTGTGCTTATAAAAAGAAATCTGTTGTCTTGTATATTGGAAAGGCGTGGGGTATTAAGTAGAGGCAAGAGTTCCTTGTACAGAGGCTAGATCACAGTCACATCAAAAACCCCAGGTATATATAAAGCAAAAATACAGACAGAAATCAAGGAATTGCACAAAGTAGACTTGTGTGTAGCAATTAAGCTCTTGTGGGTTATGGTGTCAGTTAATAAAAATTAGGAAAAGTACCCCTATCAGTTGGAAAGTGAAGCAGTAATGGCACAGAAAATCTGCAAGCATCAATATATTTAACAGCCAATGCTCTGTACATCCTAATATCTCTAAGCATTTCTTTTTCTACACACCCCTTATCTTCTCCTGTCCATGCTATTCCTGAATTTTATTTACTGCTCAGAAAGACTACCTTCTCACATCCTAAGTTCCTGTAACACCCCAATCATCTGAGGGGTATGCAGGAGGTGGGTAAGAAAAGGGCAAGAACAAGAAGAGAAGACAGGCGGTACAAAGAAATGGAAGCATGTCTTCTCTCTGTGTTCAGTAGATCAAAGAAAGTTTATGTCCATTTCAATTTCACCCTGTAGGCCCCACTCTGAAGATCAAACCTGCATTATAATCAGCATATGGAGGTGGAAGCTCATGGGTTTTGAGTGGCTGATACCATATCTACACTACTTCACCTGCACTGGAGTTTGAAGTTCTATGAAGTGACTAAACATGTAATGATACCATTTGGCAGACATAAATTGTATTCATAAGGCTGCCATTGAGAATAATCTGTATCATTATTCATATACACACATTTGCACATATATGAACTGATATGTTCATATGTACATATGATAAAATGTAGATCAACTTCAGATGTAGAACTTCCTTCTGTTAAAAATCAAGAAACAAACTTAATACTCTGATGTAGCACATCAGCAGAATGACAAAACCTTATGACTTAAAGCTGATTACTGCATTAACAGAACAGTTCATTAATCTCCCTGCAAACCATGCTAGATCCTACAAGTAAGAGATATATCTAGGAGATAAGACAGATTTCACAAAAGAGACCACGTCAACCCCTGGAACTTTCTTTCTTGCTCCACTAGGTATTAAGTTTTCAATAAATAGTACTTCACGTAACTTTAAACAAGTGAGAAGTCCTACTGAATTTATATAGACTTAAAAATTAAGGAAATGCAAGTCTGCAGAATGGAGTCCAGCACCACACAAATCACCTTGAAACTTAACTAGCATACATGACACAGTTTGCATCTTAAAGCTTACCTCAACTTACATAAATTAATCTCATTCTTCTGCAACCTTTCACAACATTTCTAAATTGCACTCCATGATATTAATATATGTTACACTGGACCTCTAATAAACAACATGATTTTTTATTTAATTATTAAATGGCATGTTGTTCTCAGAATATAGTTGGGTGTTGTATGCCAAGTGCCAACAGCAAATAATACAGGTTCTTCCTGTTCTGGGAGAAACCAAATCACAACATCTCCTTATTCGTTAACCCAGACTCCATAAAAAAAAAAAAAATTGCATTCACATAACAATTAGTAGGACAAATATTCACTCAGTAGAAATTTCTTGTATTTTTGACTTTGACTCCTTAAAACTCAAGTGTCTAAAATCAAGAGTGGCTGAGGATATGAACTGAAAATCTGAACTGTTTGGAAATTTCATTACTGCTTATTATTAATCATTAAACTTTGTTTTTTGAATTGGGAAATGGAAGAACTGCTTAGGCAGATACCACTGCTTAACACTTCATTCACAGGACCACAGCCTAATACTTGCTGTTATGAGGTCTCCTGATGTCCCGATTTAAGGCTTTAATAGTAAATATGCATTTTTCTTCCTACAGGCTTCAGTCTTCCAGAGTGCATTTTCTCATTTAAATAGCTTGGTTGCTATAGATTGTCGCAGTAACGACACAAAAGGAAGAGCCAGAGACACCTGTTACCAGGATCAGAGAGAAGGAAGGAAGAAGGGCAAGACCCGCCTTCTTTATTTTTTATATCCATTTGGAAATCACTATTCATTGGAGGAAATCAGTTCTTCCTCCCTCAATTACAATGGTCAAAGGAAATGTCCATCAAAGTTCTGTGTCCAGGAGAAAGGAATGTGAGTGATAAGATACAGTTACAATAACATGGCCATGTTTACAGAGAAAAGTGTGAGAAACTAGCTACAAAATAATGATAACATCCAGAACTGCAAAAATCAGGGCAACAATAGATGTTCCTACTTACCGAGTAAGAAGTATGAACCACACCAAGTATGCTATTAAAAGGATGGTTGTCACACTGACCTTGCTTTATCAGAGAAACTACACACAGTACTATTAATACCTGTAACGGAGCTGCTAGTCTTTTTTCCTTCCTAGTTTCCTTTCCACCTCCATCTTTTACATTTGAGATATATTTGAAATAATGTTGCTCTTATTTGTTACCTTGCAAAACCCTCACAGTTGACTTGTACCAAGAATACCAAGGAAGAAAGATCGGACGGCTGCAATGTATAAAGTATTGAAATTCAGCAGATCTCAAACTGAAGAGAAAAAAAGGAGCTTCTGTTGCAAAAGTATTTGATCAGTGTGGGTGATTTTATCAAGGATATGCTTAGCCATGAGTGCTGTTGTAAACTGATGAAATAATGGATCAATAAAAATCTCACGTTTTGAACTAAGTGCCCATTTATCAATCATGCTTACAAAGTTATTCTGAAAAAAAAAGCAACTTCCAAGAGTCAAGGCAGTAGAAGACTCAGAGGACGACTGGATACATGAGACAAGTATCTCAGAGGATGATAGGCATGTGTGAAATTATTTAAGGTAAAATTAGAAGAGAAATCAAACATGTCATAGGTCATGGTATTGGCTAGTGTCTCAAAGTGGGATAAGGACACTGAAGCAGACAAACAGCAGAACACGAGTCCCACAGGCATGCAAACAACAGAGGTCAGCATGGCCCAAAGTGATGGACACCTCATGTCAACAAAGTTAGGCTGGTCCAGATAGCAACTTCTGCGGAAGGGTACAACCAAGCAAAGCACAAAGAGGGCAGAGGAATTGTAAAGAAAAGTGTAGCAATATCATAACACTCTTGATCTCTGTGCTGAGATTGAGATTAAAAGTATCAGCAAATACGTACTGCAAAGATTTGTAAACATGAAAACTTGCAGAAATTTTCATCTTTTGCAATGATTTTAATGTAAGTTTATTTTTATAAAGAAAGTACCTCTTTTTGAGGTTCTCACAGTCACCTACTGTCAAAGTATCTAAGATTTTAAAAACCAAGATATTTTGACGTCTTATAAAACAAAACGAATCTATTAATGCTGTGTGATTCTGCTATGCATTTTCCTGAGGATCTGAAACACTTCAAATAGTTTACAATTCCCCCCTGACAAAACCAGCAATGTACAGCAGATATTTTATAGCAGGAAGATTATTGATTTGTCAAAGGTCACAGAACATATGCCAGAGAACTACATTCAGCAGTCCTGATTCTAATGCTCTAGAAAATCCTAACAATTTTCGGGTTCGAAACTCTAACTTTTACATTGAAGCAAACTTGCTTTAAAATGCCTGATGATATCAAGGATGGGGAAAGGGAGCAAGAAAGAAGAGTGTCTGTGGCAATTCAGAATGAAGAACCAGGGATTACCTCTCAAGCCACAGCTTCAGCCTTGCTCTTCCAGGCAGACATTCTTGTAAGAAACAGGAATACTTGATAAATGGACTGACCTATGTGTACACTCTTGTACTACAGTAAAAGAAGCACAAAATTCACAGGTATTCAAATGTTTTTGAAAGCCTGTATGAAAACATTTTTAAGACTAAAACCAGATACATTGATTCTACCTGCACTTTGATCTGCATTTAAGTTTGATCAGAGAAATTGTTTTGTCATTTTAGTATTAACCATTGCACCCACAGAGTCTTTCAATATATGACTGACCATTTCCTACAGAAAGTACAGACACTTCATACACATTATCAGACGCCTTTGTGAGGGATATGACCACAGGGAAAGACCCAGTGTAAATACAGTTATGCTGGCATAGGTGTTTTTGCTGGTATAGCTCTTGGCAATCTGTTATTACCTCTGCTGAAAAAAGTACCTGTGCAAGTATAACCGGTTTTTGTGGGAGAAGGCTGACTGGAATCTCCTGCTGTACCTGGTGTGGCTCTACCCTTTACAGGGATTGTTTTCCTGTACTTACATGGGTGACAACTCATTCCACCCTCTGTCTGACACCCAATCTTGGCAGCTCCTCTCAGGAAGACAAGAAAACAAGAAAAAAAAAAAAAAAGGGGACAAAAATTTAAAACAAATTTTCCTAAAATTTAAAATTTTTTTTTTT
>VZRZ01006255.1:72896-117932 GCA_013398175.1 Climacteris rufus | reverse complement strand
CGCGGGGCCGGCGCCGGGAGGCCGAAGCAGCGGGAGCCGTGCTCGCCCTCCCGGCCCGGGCCCGGCGGAGGGGAAGCCGCGGCCCTGTGCCGCACGCCGGGCGCTGCCACCGCCGCCCTCTGCCCGGGGACGCGGCTGCTGGGCACAGGGGTCAGGCTGCTTGCCCGGCCTGAGGTCGGTGTCCCTCTTGCAAGAATCCAACCACCGCCGCCTTGTTGCCCCAATTATATTCGCTTTGTCTGTTTTCCTGACTGCGAAGAAGCAGTAACAGTTGACTTCTAGGGATGTCCGTGTGTGCGTAGGCAGTGAATGGGCCCAGCTGCTGTGTGAATGCTGCCGTGTGACAGTGAGATGCACGGACACCAATTTCAGAGAGGCCCTGTGTGGTGATGTGCTCTCTGAGGTTCCCTCACAGGTATACGGGTGTGTATGTCTTGATACCGTACAAAGCACTGGTACCACAAAGTGTGGCAGATGAAGAATATATCTCAAACTCAATCCTTTCACAATTTTACTGTGTTTGTGATTGTAGGTTGTTGACCTTATTCTGAAGACCTGGTATATTACGATATTACAGTTGGGTATGTTGTAGGCAATAAAAAATGATAGTGAAATGGACTTGCTTAACAGATTTAAGTAATAACATACCTGAGATTAAGCAACAATCCAATTTTATTTTACCTAATTCCTTTCATACGTGATATCTGTAAGAGTTTCATGAAGTTAGGTAACTGTGATATGACATCAGATATTGATATGCTGCTGACAAGTCACACATTTGCTACCTTACATTGTTTTTTGAGTGAAAGTTAAAACAAGATCCCAAGCTATGGCTGAGAGTTACTCTTCTATCAAACTCATTGGGAGGGATGATTTTTTTCAACTATCTCTGCCTAATTTAGTGACATACAATTGTAAAAAAAGGAGAAAAGCTGTATGGAAGGGCACAAAGATGGTGAGCTGAGATTTACACACCTAATATAGTGGTATTTGTAAGAAAGACTGGGCCATGCAGGTGTTCTAGGAGCACCTATGTGTTAAGTCAGACCAAGAATATCCTTTTAAAGTGAGTCTCAATTGTCCACACCTACCTTGCTCTGCCTTTATGGAGGAGTGATCTTGGAGCACACAAACCAGATTACATTCAGATTGGAGCGCACCTTCAGACGTAGATGCAGGTCCAGCATAGTTCTTAAGTGCATTTAATATATTCCCACTGCTAGTAGCATTCATTTGATAGAAGCAGGCTAGAACTTGTACGGAGTAATCTCCCTATACCTGAAACAGATATTATGTGGGTTCTCGGTTGTTCCCATTAAACTGTTTTGCTTATATGTCTTCTGATGCTGATCTGCAGGACTTGACAATGGCGATGCATGCATTAGTTTGAGTGTCAATGTACTGAAAGTAAGTGTTGGCTTTCATGCTGAAGACTATTTGCAATGTGTCTTTCCTGTGTGAATCTTCCATTTTGCTAGGTACAGGGGTAAAATTCTAAGGCATTCATATGTTTTAGGTGGACCAAACATTACTACAAGATTAATGAGAATTGGAAAGGGGATGCAACTTATGAATTGCATTTCAGCTAATTCAGCAGATGAATGGGCTTGTGAGAGCCAAACCTGATCTGTCCCTTTTCCTCTCTCTTAATTGCAGTCGTTCTGATACCTTGTCCTTTACTTCTGTAATCTTCTCTCTAGTCATTTTGCATTCTTGAGTTTATTAGAAGTGCAAACTGGATTTTTCGCTTGTGTGTTTGTGTTGCTTTGCACTTTTGAGTCCCTCCCCAGCTTAGGTCTTATTTACTACTAGTGCTGTATAGTGGCCATGGATTCCAAACTCTAACATCCAACATTCGGTTGTTTCAATAATAGCTGTGCTGCTGCTTGAATGCTATTTTGAGGATGCTTTTTGCCCACTGGTCTTCGTTCTTTTCTCCATGTTTCCCTGTGAGGCAAACCTTGCCAGGAGCCTTACAGAATGCTACCTATCAAGACTAGGCAGTAGGTAAGCTACATTGCCTATATCACCAGCCTAGACAAAAACATCTGGTTATTACCATTGCCTCATACTCCTTTACTGTCATTAGTTCATGTATCATTCATTTCTTCATGTTTTGTTCCTAATGTAAATTATACTTTTGAAAAGGATTGTCATCATGCCAAATCTTTACATTTTCAGCATTCTTGTGCTGGTATATGTTGCTGACATACAGTAACAAGTGCACAACCTGTGTGCAGTAATGATGAAAGGCTCCAGGGCCTAGTGTACCCATTAACTCTGTCTCTTTGGGAAGAGGGAGAAGTTGGGAGGGCATGGCTGTCCTGAATTTTTGTACTTAGTCCTAGGATGAAGAATTTCACTTGGCAGTCTAGATAATCTGGAAGAGGACTGGTAGCATATCTGCTGCTTGAGGTTAATTGACTGAAATATATGATGTGATTTAATTCTGTATGTGCGAATTCCTTTGTTAAGCTTCGTATATAATGCCTGAAAATGTTGTGTCATGTTAGTGAGGTGAATTTCAGCTTATGGAATTCTGGAAGGTGAAAATCTAGTTTTGAGCTTCCTAAGGGCAAAGGTAAATGTTGCAGACCTGAATATAAACAGCAAAACACTGGCCTTAACATTCAAGTGAATCATTGAAATGTTCTACTGCAAATGTAAACTTTACCTGCAAAACTTCTTCCTTCCTCACACAGTTTCAGAATACACACTTACACTTAGACATACTTTGTTTTCCCATTATTTCATGTTTCCCTGGACTAACTGTCATTCTTCTGTTTGCTTCTGTGTGCTTTTTTAAGTTTTGCTGGAATATCAGCAATAGGTCTGCTGCTGGTCGAAGTTGAAAAGTAAAATAACATACAAATTGGAAAAAGGAAGAAAATCTTCTTTTAGCAAAACAAGTGTGTAACAAGAAAGTTGTGACAGGCTCTTCATATTGCTTAAGTTTTGATGTAGAATAACCAGTTATAGGCATGATAGCAGGAAGGAGAGGTAGCAACTTTCACCTAGTTTTCTGCCATCAAACAAGAGGGGCAAGGTCCAGTACATCTTATATCAAGTAGTAATGTACAAATAATTAAGCTGTATATATTATGCCAACCTGCCTTAGTAGGTCAAAGATCACTTAATTAGTACTGCCTGGATTAGTCACAGATGTTCTTCTGAAATAGCTATTACAGTGCTCACTGGTTTTACAGAACTGAGAAGTGGTGTCACTTGCAGTTTACAATACATTTTAACCACAATTTTCTGAAATCTTGTGAAGTAGAGTGATATAGAACTGTTTGCTTGTAGTAACTTGTTAATTTTCCATCGTACTTACTTAGAGTAAAGCACAGAGAAAAATACATTGGTTCTTTTTCCAAGTTGCTCTCAAAAAGTCTGTTTCCTTACAAAAGCTTCGTGTCTTCTTGGGAGGGGAGTAGTTGTTATATGTAAATTCAATTATGACTTCAGTTGTAGCATTTGGATTTTTTAGAGTCGGAAGAAGTTCTTTGAGGAACTACATTATCCTGGGTATATAATGCAAGAAAAAAGTCTCTATTCTGTTTATTCCCTTTCCCTAATCCTGCCTCAAACAAGAAGCAACAGAGTATTTGCTTAAGATTTGATTGCTTCAGAATTAAAACCTTAAGGGGTGTTAAATAAATGAGTTGGATATTTTTCAGCATCCCTCTAATAATTTTTCATGAGTATCCATGTAGTTTAAAATAAAGTACTTAGAAAAGTAGAGAATGAACTTGGCTTACTTTCAAAAAGAAGGTATTTAACTCATACAACTTTCTGCTGAAAGGAGGTACTGAAAGAAGTAATAAAGGTAATTAGGGTAAAGAATTTGGAACTGCAAGATTAGGGAAAGAGAATAAACAGTTGGGAGTTAATAGGAGGGAATTTGTAATGTATGGACAGGTGACAAAATAAAATATTTTAGAATCTGCTTCTACACACACTGGCCTTTCTTGTCACCTGTGTTCATTAGAATCCAAGAAGATGCTAGGACTTGGACCCAGTTTAATATAAATTGAACTTCTGAAACTCATGTGATGGCATCCTGTGAGGAAAAAAATGAATAAAGCAAGCTTTATTGAAAATGAATAAAGCACATGCTTGGGGCCTTAGAGATTAGACATGCCTGAAGCAAGGGGAGAGGCTCATTTGAGTGGAGGGAGGTCGCCAGAGTTGTAGGCAGTGTATATCAACCGGGGTTTTGCACAGTTCATCTTGGCTGGCACATAACCTATGCTCTTGCCTGTCACTGAGCTCCCCAGCCATTGCCTTCTGATAGAGAGATAGCACATGTCACTCACTCAGCAGACCTGACTCTGCTTATGTCCTTGGTTGCACAGCCTGTGAATGTGCAGTTTGACAGTGAGTGATGTAAGGGCAATCAGAGGTGACAGACACACGTCCCAGTGTTTGGGGGCACTTTCAGGTATAATGCAGAGTTTAAACATAGCACATGGTAGTTGTAACTTGAAATTTTTAATGCATTTTTGTTCCCTTTGTGTATATTTAGGATGTTCTTCTCCCACGGTAGTTTGCATGATTTCTTTAAATTCTGAAGATCTTTGTGTGAGCTTTGATAGTGTACTTGACATAGAGTGCCATGTTCTAGTGGAGTCATGGCTGTTTGACAGGAAGCGTGAAATTATATGGCTGAAGATTAATAGACTGCTTTCATGTATGTAAAAGTGCCAAAGGGAGCCTGTGCTGCTTGGCTAAAAGGTGGCAGGTGTCAAAACCAAAAACAGCTTTATGCTGACTACGTTGAAGTAAGTTTATCCAGGATGTGAATGTGACTGTTCAGTCAACTGCTTGCAGTAAGTGCACTAGCATTGATTAAAAAAAAAAAAAATTAAAAATTGGAAACATACAGATAAGATTACTAGAAAATGGATTGAAAGTCCAATCTTTTAGAAAAACTTGCCCGGGGCTCAGCAAACCTGTCTTCAGCTGGAGGGTATGGAGACAGGAGAAGCCGGGTGACTCAACCCTAATCCTTGTGTTTCGACTGCCTTTGTTTGGGGCCTGGCTAGCTAATTAGTGGTTTCTCTCTTAATTAAGTTGCATAAAATGCTTGCTGTGTAAGGCAGGATCTAGTGAGTGTGCAACAGCATAAAACTATTTTTTTAAATTTTTTTTTTCTTTCTTCAGGAAACTAGCTAGAAATCTTTTTCCAGTGTTATCCGTGAGGGAGATCTGCAGCCACAGCTCAGGCCCCAGCACAGCTTATGAAACAATTAATAGCACTAAGATTTTTCTTATGTGTAAATTTTGTTACTGAGATACATTCTTCTCCTGAAACTTAGAATTTCCTCTCGACCACTTCTGCTTTATCTTCTTCTCAAAGGTTTTTAGAAACTCTTAGAGCTTTAGCAATGCAGAGCAATTCAGAGCTCCTGCTTGCAGTGACATAGCTGCCTGTGACCTTCTCAGAGTGCCCTTCCTGCTTGCCTGAATACATTCCCCTCAGATTATTTTTGGTTATGCTGCAACTAGCCACCAGTCTAGAGCCAAGAAAATTGTGCTCTTGATGTCTGTGTGTGCTCAGGGTATACTGTGTAAATGGGCATGCTTTTGGACTGTGCTCAGGCTTCTGAGTAGGGTTGCTGTCCTTGACCTGAAATAACTGCACTGTTGCTCTCCACCCCTCTGTGTGTGGGGTATGCACTATAAAGCTGTGCCTGCCACTGAGCTACAGCATACTTTTCTCATTTTACCTGCTATTTCTTTACACTGTTGCATTGCATCTTTAGTCATTTGAATTTTATTCTGTCTTTACAATGTCTCAGTAGCATCTTGACTGCAAAACTAACCTGAAAACTGCACAAATACTTGTGAACTATTCCAAATTGTTTGTCTTGTGTGTTTTTTTTAAAGCTGTGAAAATTGCCCAGTGCCATTCTAGAACGTAAGGTCTGCAGGATACCAGGGTTGCATATAGGTAACACCTCTTTGAAATGCTGCACTAAAGCAGATATTCTTTCTTTGCACTGTGTTGATCAGAAGCTAGTTATGCTAACTCTACAGAAGGAACGTAGCATGACCTGAAATTTGTAGGGTTTTTCTCAGTTAAGGACACTAACATTTTAAAGCCCTGATTTCCTCTTCACATGTCATTAAACTGCAAGTCTTGTTTATCACTCTCTTCATCTGCAATTCCCTGTTCTGCTTAGCTCAGTGTCGATTGATGAACTTTGTTCTGGGTAGAGACAGGTATTTCTAAAGGCAGTAATGTTTTAACTTTTTCCTGTTTGCTAGTAAATACCACAGTACTAATATGCCTGATATCTTTCATTAAGTAGACTCAGGCCTCTTGAATGCTTTTCACAGTTTCTCAAATCACTTTCTTCTTTAGTGATGTTGAGAATTATTCTGTTTGAGTAACCAGTATTGTTGCATGTTTCTTTAGCAAGAACAGCCGCACTGGTATGTAAATAGAGTCAAAAGACTGAGTGCTGTGACCAATACTTACTTGGAGGCTGGAATTGCATGTTTTCTGCTTCCCCACTGTGCTGTGCTACTGCCTTTGAGTTGGATCAGCTGTCCAATGCCTGTACAGAGTCCTGAAAGTTTTTATGAGTTTCTTTAAAACATCTCGCTGGTCTAGGCTGATCGTGTTTCTCAGTGCTGGAGAAAGGTCTTTTGTTGTGTTGCCTACTGTCTATTGGCAGTTGCATTGCCTATTTACTTCTCTTTGGTGAGTGGTTGTTCAGTTACTATGCATGTATGAAAGACAGTTTTGGGGTACTTGTGTCATCCCAGGTACTGCTGATGCCTTTCTCTGCTTTTTATGTCTTGCTGTAAAAGCTCTGTGCAGTTAAAAAATGGGTATCAGATGATATCTGAGATGGTGCTTCTCCTGAAACTTCTTCAGGTGATGTATGTGCTGTTATACATACCTCTAGCCTCTGTTCTCAAAAAAGTTTTACTTTTTAAATTTGTTTTAAAAGTGACTTAGAATAGAGGGTGCCTCAAGAAGTCACTTAATCTAAGTATCTGCTCAAAGGAGGATCCACTTGGAATTCAGATTGGTTTGTTGAGGACTTTGTCCAGTTAGACCTTGAAGACATCTAATGACAAATTCCACAGTTTTTGATTCAGTATTAGAAATGTTTTAGTACTGTATTTTTTCTTTTCTTTTTTCTATATGTTGTCTGGATAACCTTTTCAAAAACCTTTTCATCACCACCCCTCCTTGTTTGTGAGGGCACAAAGGAACAATGGCCTCTATGCCGTGGGAGTTTTTTGCAGTAGAGAATTTGACCAGCATGTAGCACTTACCTTCGTCCACCAACAAGGCTTGTGATGCTCCAACATTAAATAAATGAGAGGTCTGGAATAATGGAGAACTTGAATCTATTCCAAATGTTAGAGCTCTCTGCTGTAACCAGATAGTCTTGCTGTGTTCTTGCTGACTAATGGAGGGTGTTATTTAGTCTTTATATTCATTGAGAATGCAGCCACAGCCCTCACAAAAAATTTCTACAATAGTATAATGGAGTCTGGAGTAGTGCCAGGTATCAGACTGAAAAAGTTTTATTCCTGGCAGAAATATGGCATAGGCTTTATTTTCAAGTAAGATGTTTTTACTTGTTAAAGTAACAATAGTTTGGTTTTTTTATAGCAAGAGTCTCATTAGAGCTATGTAGGCACATTTAACTTTTTTTTTTTACGTCTAGACTTCTAGACTTCATATATAAGATTGTTTCCATTCTTTTTGAAGTATTGGTCTTGTTTTGAGCTTGCACAATGTTTTTTAGAAAATGAAGAGCAAAACACTGTTAAAACTCTTTTTTCATTCGATTTTAGATTTATAAATACTTAATTTTAATATTAAACTTTATAAATACATATTCTAATTAAGTGTGAGTTCACAGTTAAATGTAAGATCCTGATTTCTGAACAATCCTTTCTCTTAATTGGATAATCAGTTTCAGCTCAGTCAGTAATTTCAGCTGCTCAACTTCTCTCAACAGCTACTGTAGGAAAAATGTATCAATAAATACATCAAAGATATTCAACTAACTGCCAGAAAAATTCTGGGCCTTATCTTCCTAATAGCTTACTATATCAATATATTTACTTCTGATCCTTTTAAAGCTGAAGTAGTTGTGTATTATGAGTGTTGTGACTTCATTGGCAGGGCTTGAAGCAACAAAGCTTATAGGAATTATTACAGCATGTCTGGAAAAGCAGCATGCTTTCATCTTACATTATGACAAGTCATGCATCATCTAGGGAAATAACCACATAGTTTGATAACTACTTATTAATGCTTAAGAATGCTTTCCTCCTACTGCTAAACTGGATGTGATTGGACTGATCCATATTTAAGTTTTAAGAATATAGGTCAACCTTTTCTACTTTGAAAAATTAGAAGATATATTGAGAATTTGGTACGAGAAACACACGGCTCTTATGCCACGAGGATGTAGTCTATAACTACAGGTTGTTTCTAAGACTTTGCACACTGCTGCCATTTCCACAGATGTACTTCCATCACAGCCTGATTAAATGTTGTATCTCTTCTGAAGTTCTCCCCCAGTCTGGCCTCATGTTCTTTGTTTTGACTTTTACACAAGTAGTCTTACAAGGTTTTTGTCTTCTCTCAGGCTTCTGTCTCTCTGTTACCTTTAATTAAGTTCTTGCTAAACTGGCACATCTCCCTTCTTGCTTTCATGGTCTCCTCCTTCCCTTTTTTCTCTTATTCCTTTGCTACCTTGCCTCTTCCTTTCTTACTAATTAAGTTACTTCTTTTCACTGGTCAATGGGATTCATAGATCTTTGTAATCATCATAAATTAAAACAGGCATGAGTTCATTCTAGATATTTTCTTGGCAGAGCTTTAAAACACAAGTGTGAAATCATGCTCTTGATGAAGTTGGGGGATAGCTGGTTGTGTGGTACTCTGCTGTTGTTTTGGTGTTGTAAGTAGGAGTAGCAGTGCCTTTCATAGTTTCCGCTTCCTTGTAGTTTCCTAAGTTCTGCCTCGAAAGTGAATACTGCAGTTTTAAGGCAGCTTGCTCTCAGTGTTTTAATATCGTGCTTAAGAAATGATAAGTTAACTTATATATGGTTAGTGGCCGCTTTAAAGCTACATAAACTCTCCCAGCAACTCCATGTGCTTGTCTGATGCTTGAGTGTTCTGAAAGGAAGAAAAACCAACTATACCTATCTTGTATGTCACCTTGTCTTTATTTGAAGTAGAGCAAAAAGAATAGCATTGTACTTTTGAATGTTTGTTTAGCACGAGTTGATAAACATTCTTCTTCTAACTTCTGTAAAATGTAGGGGAAGGAAAATAGATGAAAAACTAGCTGCCCTTTCAATGGACATCTCTTCAGGAACTCGGTTTCACAGGATCTGACTTTTTTTCCCTTGCAGCATGTGTTTATGAACAAATAATCTATCTATGTAGTAAAGTATGTTATTTTGAAGTCAAATACAATGCAAAACAAATCTGACTGGCTTATGTAGATAGTGTGAAACATCAAAGTTGGGTTGCTTGGATTGCTGAATCTGCATTCCTGTAGTTTTCATTTGTGGTCACTGGAACCCGTGTAGCTGTGCTTGTAAAGTATGTGTGAGAAACAGAAAAACACTTGGAGTTCATGATACAGAGCCAGGGTAAAGCAGAACTTGGAGATGAAAGAGTGAGACTTGGTTTCCCTACATGAAACTGCTTTCTGGAAGGAGTAGGCTTTCACTGAAATTGTGTAAAAGCGCCACATAGGTTTGACTAAAAAGGTAGCTCCTCCTGAAGGCTCTGTATTGCTTTGAAAGAAATAAATAGGAATAGAATCCCAAGATTTCCTTTCTGTCTTTTGTGTGTAGAGATCAAGACGAAGATAAGTGTGCTAATAAAATCCTTTTTTTCTTCCCTCCACAGTAAAAGAGGTGGAAAACAAGCATTGCAGAATAATGAGGTAATTCTTTCTTCATGTCATATTCTTTAATAGTTTAAAATCTAATTTTTTAAAACTTCTAAGTTCTATCACTTAATTTTGGCTATGCTGCAAATATGATTTGAATGATAATTTCAGACTTGCATTGGTGAAACAAATGGAAGAATCAGGTTAATCACAAGAGGCTGAAGTTTGACTCCATAATGATGGGTGCTTGATGTACACCATGTGTTTGTTTTATCTCTTAGTGTCTTATGAATATGTAAGGACTAGTGGTGTAAGTTTGTATGCATAGAAACAAACAGCTGTGTGTAGATTTGGTATAACTTGTATTTATTTTTGATTTAAAAGAAAAAAGTATGGAGCAAGATGTACAGTCTGACAGTTTCTAAAAACTACTTCAGACATCTTTGTGTGTCAGTTAATTTATTTGAAAGGGATATACTAAATCCCTCTTAAGCCAAGATTTTTATTTCATATTCAAATAAAATATGACAGGCCAAAAGGCAGAGTCTGTGATTAGAAGTGTCAGGGCATATGATGGTATGAATAGATTCCACGTACTTTCATCTTTGCTGAAAACTTAAGAAAAGGCTTGCAATGGATAAATAGAAAGTAGCATCATGTTAGCTGCTAACCACACCTTAACTGTGTTAACCACACCTTAACTGTGTTATCTACCATAAACACTTGTCTTTTCCATAGCTATACCTATCTGTACAAACCTTAACTAGCTTTCTGTTATGCCTACCCATCTTGGATACAGTTGTACTGAATGGGAAATAGCAGTCTAAGGGAAAAAAACTTCGGGGCAAGAAGATGCTGGAATGAATCTAAGTGCAACACAGAAACAGAAATGGGGAAGGCCTGAATAGAGAGGAAGAATAGGTTCAACTCATATCAAATATGTTTAGTCATTTAGAAATGTAGCACATCAGACATTATGTTAGTAATTTCTGTTACAGGAAAGCAATAATGTATGTAGGATCATGCTTCTTTAAGCCTGGACAGTAGTCTTTCGTTGCTTGGATTGCTTGGATTTTTGTGTAAATAATTTTTAATTAAAATGTTGTAATTATCTACTCCATAGTATCCTATCTGGCTAGAATTTTTATTTGTATTTTGCATTCACTTTTTTTTTTTTACAAGGATGGGGCTGTTTTTGACTTCATCCTGTGAAACACAGGTGTAGGCTTCTTCACAGGGTGGATCTTTACTCTTTCAGGTTTCCAGTCTATCTTGTAGTGTTCATATAGGCATTGATAGCATGCTTCACATGAGCCTTCGGTAGCAGAGTTAGCAGAATTCTGCTGTTTACACAGGACATGTTCAAAGTACATGTGTGCCCTTTTGGTCTGTTTTCAGGACTGAATTTTTCTGTCATATCCTTATGTGAAAGAAAGGAAAGAAACCAGGACCATTAGCTTTTAAAAAGGATTCACGTTAGTCAGGACAGAAATAGGTTATATGGAGTGAACAAATGAAATTCACCCACACAAAAGGTTTTTGGGTACAGAATAGTTTTTAAGTCTGGTAGATTTAGCTCAGTAGGAGTGTGTTGCACCATTTTGTAGAAGTAAAGAAGTAAAAGATTCTGGTTTCACTTGAAGCAAGTTTGGGCTGTACAGTCAAGGAGTTTAAACCATGACAAATGGTGGAAGGCATCTTCGAAAATACTGGCTGATGGTGTCTTTTAGAGACAAGCTATGTTAAGAGATGGTACATTGCATTCCAACTTGTACTTGGATATACTTTAGTGCTGTGATCTGCATTGTTTGCATATCACCTTTAACACAGATATGAAATAAAGAAGATTTTATGTCATAGCAGCTACTTCCTATTGCAGTTTCTTTTGATAGCTCCCAATTCTTTATTTAACTTGTCTGAACAAGAGAAATATTGCAAATGCTGTAGAAGAAAGGTAGCTGTAGATAATTTGGGTAGGAAAATATCACAACAACATGTAAATAATAAAAATTCTTGCTTTTCCCGTTTTGTTCTGTGTGCAGCAGAAAGAGGGAAAGAAGGAGCGAGCAGTGGTGGACAGAGCATTTATTGCCCGAATATGTCGAATCTTGAAAATAATGATCCCTAGAACACTTTGCAAAGAGGTAAGCATTGCCTGCAGTAAGAAATAAATAAGGCTGGCGTCAAGTTTCTTTTGAAATTATTATCAAAATTTAAACAAATGCATATACATTACTTAAATAGGACTAAATTGTCCTATGCATTTTAAAATAGCAACATATTAGTATAAAAAACTACATTATGTTCAGTTGTTATATCACTAAAAGTTCTGGTTTCAATTACAAGATAAGCCATTTACTGTCTGCTGATAACTACTTTCTGTAGCATAACTTCTAAAAGGGCATCTGTGTTCATCTTGTTTGATGCAAGGTAGTACACTTCTGTGTGCAAATACTTCCTATCTTTAAATAGCATGCAGTTTATTTGTGATTTTGATTTAGTAACTTACATCTAACCCTTATTAGAAAATGAATTTGTCAGAAAGTCTCTTAGCATCATTTCAGGAAAGCTATGCAGTGTAGAAATCAGTGTCTCAATATTTTTCATGCCTTTTTTAAAAAAAAACCAAAGCATTAGTGGAAGTCAGAACTTAAGCAATGAACTCTAAGAACTTCAACAGGCACAAGAGCAATTATTTCCAATGTACAGAGTACAGAGCAAGCATGGCAGCCAGCTTAGCCTGCATGAACAGGGGCCTTCAACAGCCCATTTGCAAAAAGGAGATACATGGAAGGTAGAAGCATGGATGGAAGTGCCTGTGCGAGTGCTCACAGAACTTCCCTTCATCAGCTTCAAAAGGCCATTAGAAGAGGTTACTGATAATCCCAAAAACACCCAAACATTGCTCCCTTGTTTGAAAACAAGTGTAGTGGAAGCTACAGGCTGGTCAGCCTCACCATATTCCTGGTAGGACTGTGAGCAAAACTTGGTGTAAGCTCACTCTGGCCACACAAAGGACAAAAAAGTGGTTGCAAACAGACTGGATTTACCAATGGCAGAGCATGGCCTTACTGATCTGACTGCTTTCAGTGATGAGACAACTGACTGTGGATAAGGGAAGAACAGAGTTTGTCAAATACTTTGATTTCAGGTCAACACCCTGATAGCCAGACTGCGTTGGCTGTGGATAGTCAGGTGGATGGAAAACTGACTGGGCTGTTGGTCTCATGGTGACTGGTTGCTAGTGGCCCTGTTTTGAGTGGGAAGTTGAAGTAGATTGTGTTCAGAGGTCTCTTGCAAACTTATGTCAGAAAGGTGTCTCAGAATAGCAGTAACTTCTTTATTCTTGCAGTCCTCCATCGTATAATGTGCATCCAGTATATGTATCGACCAAATACAGCTTTTTAAAAGGCAAACTTTCATCATAAAAATGAATTCATTACTTCATTAAAAATATGGTCATCTAATCCATTTCCAGCAAAGTGAGAAAATACTGCATTAGCTGGGGGCAGCAGGATAATACTCTTCCGTTAGAGTTGGATGACTTGCTGGAAAAAAAGGTGAATTTTATCCATTATTTAACTGTTGCCCTTCTGTGGTTGTACTAGACAGGTTATTTGCTGCTTATTGCTGTGATGCTGGTAGCCCGCACTTACTGTGATATTTGGATGATTCAAAATGGAACAATCATTGAAAGGTACCTATACATTTGTTATTTTTAAACATTCTTTCTTGTGTTTAGCTGGGAAGGTAGTCTTATCAGAATACATATTGAGACATTTTATAGCTTGCTTGTTTAAAACAGTTGGGAAACTGGTGTAGTTGCAGTTTGGGGAGGGACCACTATGTTTTTGGAAATAAAAAAAAAAAATCAACTTTTTCTGCTGTTGCAAACAATTTTTAAAAATAAAATTTTTTTTTTTTTTTGTTCATTAAAATGATTTTATTAAAGTATTATTTTTAACTATTTATTAATACTCATTTGGTCACATTTTGTGCACTGAAGACTCTAAATCTTGTTGATCTGAATGTCCAAGAAGGTACTTCAGTACAGTGGTTCTGTGTCATAGATTTAGTCGTGTTGTGTGGATATTAGGACTTTTATTTCTTCCCACTAAGCTGCTTGCTCTTTAGATTGACAAAAACAATGCTCTCAGTCTTACTGCATTAGAAAGTGGTTTTTAGACCTCTGATTATTCTTGTTGATCTTGTTGCTAATTGAAGCAAGTCAGAATGTGTCTTGAGGTGTGAATTCAGTATTTCAGGAGAGACATTTGGTGCTTTGTAGAATGGAAGGACTGCTTTGTTTCTCTTGTGAGAATCTATGAAAGCAGAGAAGGGAAAGAATTGATGTTCTGTGACCATGAATTTCTGAGCCCTTAATGTGGGCAGTTAGAGCAGCAGCAGAAGGGAGATAACTGCTCAGTCTGCCACTTGCCACATGGCTTACCCGGGGGGGTCGGACTGCATCGTACAGCTGATACTATACGTTTCCATGATGAACTTTTTTTCTCTGTGTGGTCCTCTGAGAATTTCTTCGCTTAAGACCTGCAAGTTCATACTTTGTTGTTTCTCTTGTAACTGACTCTGAGTTGGTGGTCATTTACAGTTCTATCATTGGCCGCAGCAGAAAAGATTTCAAGAAATACTTGTTCAACTTCATTGTTGCAATGCCTGCCGTAAGTGCTCTTCTTGTGCTGACCTTTTAGTAGAATGTATTTTAAATGCAAATTAAGAATTAGAGGAAAAGATCTCAAAGGAGTGTCTTAAAACCTATGGAAATTAGTTGTTTTACATGCAGGTCTATATTAAAACATTTTCTGGCTCCAGTGTGTGGGAGACTTCATCAGCGTATTTCCTTATTGGTTGCAACTGTTTTTTTAACAGATACGTTTAGGTTTTCAGGTTAGTTTTGTTGATGGCAATTATGACTATAGGTTTGAGATTCTTTTGGCACCATTGAAGATGAAGGGGTTTTTTTAGACTTTAATTTTTATATTTCTTATGTTTTTCACAGATTTGTTATGCTTTTTTCCATACTTAACTTTCCTTCATCTTGTGGACATCTCTGACCTGCACCAGATAGAAATAATTGTTACTACCTGGTTTGCAATAAATTTAAAAATTAGTTGTCAGATTTAAGGGAGTGGTTGTCAAATGGTGGTTCTTTTCTAGAGTTTATCAGAAGAGCTGAAAATATGCAATATGAACATAATTTTATCTGAAGTGGTGAGATCCACTGGGAAGTGGGGATAGAAATCTAAGCTGTGGTGCTGTAGACACTATATGATTGGTCTTGGAGGTTTTTATGGCATTATTGACTTTAAGAGGAGCATTCATCTGTTTACACAATTTATGCTGCGAGCTGATCTGAGTGTATTTAATGTTGTTAGCTAAATATTGAAATATTGTCTCTTATTTTAGATCTCTTTAGTGAACAACTTCCTGAAGTATGGTCTAAATGAATTGAAACTTTGCTTCCGAGTAAGGCTTACCAGATACCTCTATGAGGAATATCTTAAGTAAGTTAACACCTTGTCCACAGTTTTTAAAAATTGATTCCAATTATTTCAAGAACATAGTAAGAAGATTTCAAACTGCTTAATAAGTATGCACTTAGAAAATGCTTTTGGTCGCAATTAACTTGCAGTTGAGGCTGAGTGGCTTATCCAGGTTGTGTATGGCAACACAGGAGACAGCAAAGTTGGCTCAGTTGGGGATAAAATGTACCACACTGCTTCTGTGACTGGGTCAGATTCCAAAGTACTTCAGTTGCCTTCATATGGTGAAGACTGGATTGGATGCATGAGCTTGCATAGCTCCTTCTGTCCTTCTGCACTGAATTTTGGTTGTCAGAAGTGCTGAGGCAGAGTTTGTGAGGCTTTGCCCAAGTAAGTTCAATAGCAGCACGGGCCTGAGCTTCAACTAAGACATCCTGGAGCCTTAATGCCTAAACAGTCCTGCAGGATTTAATGTGCATTTGGTCAGGCAGAAGCTGTGTTGATTTCCGTCCATTAGTGTTTGCACTACTTTGCATCTCAGCTGTATGAAGCAAGGGCGTTCCAGTTATTTCAGATCCCAGGAAATGATTTTTTTTCTGCCACTTTGCTATTGTTTTCTTTCAGATCTTATACATACTACAAAATGGGAAATCTGGACAACAGAATAGCTAATCCAGATCAGCTCCTTACACAGGATGTAGAAAAGTTCTGTAACAGTGTGGTGGACCTGTACTCAAACCTTAGCAAGGTAAATCTTTTAAGAGAGAACTTTGAGGAACAGCTGTAGACATTCAGGGTGTCAGCTCAAAACAATTGTGTGTTTGCATGTAGATTGCTTGGAGTATGGTACTAAAAAAATTGTTTATGATCTTACTGTTTCACACTTTATGGTTTTTATGACCAAAGCACTGTTGTGAGTTATGAGAATTTGTATTATATTTTCTTTTAAAGAACTTACTGCATTCTTTTGCAGATGAACAGTTATGACTTTGCTTTCTCAGCTAGTTAGCTTTCAGAAGGAAAGCAATGGCTAGCTCTTAGTTACATACAAATATTATTTGGGGTAGGGAGGTGTGGTTGAATAAGTTTTTCCCTATTACTGGTGTTAATTTTAAGGGGATTGAGTAGTGAATGAGACTACTATTGACATTTTTAGACTAATTTTTTTGTTGCTCTGCATTTCGTACAAGCTGAATATAAGCATAGTGCAAGTTACTTTGTCCAAAAACTTCTGACTACAAAACCTGTAAATCAGCTGTTTTAGCTTTGAGAGAGAGATTATGGAACAGGATGCTTGCAATTTGGAATGTTCTTCTTTCAGGTACATGGCCAAAATATGTGGCATTATCCTTTCATTCAGTATTTCTCATAATTGCTTCAGTTAAGTAATCGTGGGTTCTAGTCCACCTTTGATAAGTGAGCAGTGTTATTACGGACCTAAAATAGCCAAGTCCTTTTTTTGTATGGTATGTATTTCTGTGAAGATCATGATGTTTTTATGTTCAATTCTTGAGTGAATGTTGTCAGGAAAAAATCCTGTGGCTAAGTTTGCTTTTGTCTTAGCTTTTAGTTTGTGTAATAGGTTAGCCAGTATTGTGCTTTTGATACAGAGCTATAGCTGTTCTTGGTGTGGTACATGTTTTCTGGACCATTTTATATTAGTTTTATGTTTGTGTTCTAAGCTTTTTTTTCTATGCTTCTCTTACAGCCCTTCTTGGATATAGTTTTGTATATCTTCAAGCTAACTAGTGCAATAGGAGCACAGGTAAACTGAATTTTTTTTTTTTTAATTATAAGCACGTTTTCCCTTCTTTGGTTATAGCCTTGTACCTGTTTGGAATCTGAGGAAAACTGTAGGTGGTAATTGTCGAGTCATACACCATTTGAAGGGATATACTAAAAACATGCATTTACACTTAATGTTTTTTGTGCTTTAGCATTCTCTGTTTTGAGGCAAGCAAATTAAAAACCAGTATTTTCAGGCATTTGGTCAACAATTTGAAGAATCAAGAAAGTTCTGTATTTTCTTCTAGCAGTTATTTGGGAATCCCATTCAGTACAGTGCCCTTTTGACTGCTTATGTCTTGCATGAATTCCATTTAAGGGTGAATGTTTTCTGTTTCTGTGCAGCCTGTGTAAAGGGGAACCATTTCTTAAATTGAGCTGTAAGACTCAAGCTGAATAATTTCAGAAAGAATTCTTCAACTTAGTGATATGATGCATGATCAAAAATGTTCAGGAGTTGAAAAGGAGTAGCTGTGGGACATGCGGTGCAAATTTTGTTGAGACAGGCTTACAGTAATGCTTAACTAAACCTAGGTAACTTCCAGTCTCAGATGTCTTTGTGCTGCTCTGTGTAGCAGTGCAGTTTGTGCCAAATTTAGTCTATGCCAAACTCAGTTTATGCCATTCCAAACTTCAGTGATATTTAATCGTTCTGTCATTTGTCTTTGGAAGCTTAGGATCCAGGACTGCTGGAGAGAACCAGGAAATGTGTTTGAGATATATAGATGAAATAAGAGTGGGATTGAAATACTGACTTCTGTGTGACAGTGTAGCAAATGTATAGAAAAAGAAGTGGGCAGAAGGGAAGGAGAAGAAATGAGAGAGGACCAGTAAATCATTAATGTAGTAAGTTAGGACAATAGGACACATGTCACACTGGGTGCTGATAAAAACTTGAATAGAAGGCTAGGATGACAAGGGCCTCTGGGGACAGAGAATTAGTAAAATTAGTAAAGCAGTACCTACAACACAAAAGAAGGCAACATGATGGGAATTGCAAATATAATTGGATTGGCAGCGTAGGTACATAGGAGATGAAAATTAAGGGATTCATGCTTTCTGGGCATTTTGGATACAGATACTGTCATTTAAGACCATCTACATGGTAAGCTTTTATTCTTTTTTGATATTCACAGGGTCCAGCTACCATGATGGCATACTTGATTATTTCAGGGTTTTTCCTTACACGTTTAAGGAGACCAATTGGCAAGATGACAATTACGGAACAAAAGTATGAAGGGGAGTACAGATATGTCAACTCACGGCTCATTACAAACAGGTACATGCTTGATGGTAAAATATAAGTGTCAATACTGTGGGGTAAATGGAAATTGCATGTTAAAATATATTCGGGAAGTGTGATACTATCAGGTCTGAGCCAAGTGTTTGCATCTTTATGCAGATTATTGTAATGTAATTTGTATGTGCATTATATTCCATAGACAAGGCTAAGTGGGGTGTAAGAAGCTTATGTTCTTCTCTTGTGAAAAAGTACAAACCCTTATGTCATGAGGTTGCTGAAAAGTGCTATATGCCCATGGTTTATGGCTGACTTTTTTCAAAGACTCTCTTTAACAAAAGGAAGTTGCATTTTCATTTCTTTCTTTTTAGTGAGGAAATTGCTTTTTATAATGGAAACCTGAGAGAAAAACAGACTATTCACAAGATGTTCCGTAAACTGGTAAGTGTCTTTTAGCTCTTAAAACATTTTAAGCAAAACTTGATTAATTCTATCGTGCTAATTCTTGACGTGTTCATATAAATGGAATTATGGTGGCTTGGTGTTTTTGCTGCTACAGTGATTAGATTAAAAGATTAGCTAGGAGGCTATAAGCAGAACACAAGTGTCTGATGGAATGGTCTTTCTCTTGCCACTTACCTCCTTTTCACTCACTACAATTACTGTTCTCACTATTTAGTTTTGTGTGTAGGTTGTTTTGACCTTGAGTGCAAATCTTTGCCAGCAGGGACTTTTGTGCAATGCTTGCCACGTTTAAGGGCATGTTAGGGTATCTGAGGTACTGAAAAATAACTGGAATCAAATGTCTGTAAAGTAATAAAATATAGTAAAACAAGTACTGATGCAGTTTGAACTTTCTTCTTCTGTAACTTACCAGGTGGAACACTTGCATAATTTCATCCTCTTCCGGTTCTCCATGGGTTTCATTGATGATATCGTTGCCAAATGTAAGTGTGTGTCCAGTGCTAATGGATTTCTATAAATAACAAAACAAACTTTTTACATAAGAAATGTCTTTTTCTTGCGGTTTCAATTAATGTGTAGCTAAATATTTATTCTTAAACTGCAGATTTTGCCACTGTGGTTGGTTACCTGGTTGTTAGTCGTCCATTTTTGAACCTGTCTGATCCTCGTCATCAGAATAGCACACATGCAGAACTTTTGGAGGTAAATATACCACAATTGATTATTATACCTCTTGATTTTAAATTTTTTTAGTCCACGTAAAGCAACTTTCTTCTACTCTAGGATTACTACCAAAGTGGAAGAATGCTACTGAGAATGTCTCAAGCTTTGGGCAGAATAGTCTTAGCAGGCCGTGAAATGACAAGATTGGCTGGGTAAGCTAAATAGTAAGAATCTTTCTTAAGCTTTTGTTGTTGTTTCTCATTTCATTTTAAGAAACTGATATTAGAATTAAAATAAGCTTATGTGCTTTGTTCCTTGTAGCATGCTAAAAATCCAGTAATTAAAAATATCTTATGCTGAAAACATATGTGACGTATGTTCACTAGAAATTTCACATCCGAACAGTACCAGCATACAGTTTGAATGTTTAGTTGAAACATTGTCAAATGCTCTTAAATCAACTATATATGGATCATTTACCAAACTTTTTTTTATATCAGAAGAAAAAAAATTTGGCTGTTACAGAAAAAGGAAAAGGAGCTTGTAAATATGATGCATCTTAGACCTGCTGGTGCAACTCTAAAATGTAAACATTCTGTTTCTCTGCTGGGTTGAACAACTTTGTCATTTTAGCAGTTTGACAGAGAGCTTATTAGAGCTTCTATGGATTTCTTTTTTTTTCAGTTTCACAGCTCGAATTACAGAATTAATGCAGGTTCTGAAGGACTTGAATAGTGGCAAATACCAGCGTACCATGATATCACAAGAAAAAGGTAAATGTGACATAATATGGAATACGTGCATCTCTGTGTAGTGTTCCAGGCACTAATACTTTTTTCTTTATTTAAGATGGAGGTAAAAAGCAACCTTTGTCTTTGATACCTGGATCTGGAGAAATTATCAACGCTGATAACCTTATTAAGTAAGTTTACAAAGTTTCCACAAGTTCAAGAGTTCAATATTTTTAACGTAGACTTTAGTCAAGTCTTTCTCTCTACAACCATTAGTAGAGGTGTGAATACACATTATTACAATTGGCAATTCCTGTTATATTATAGTTTATTTATGAGTAATTCCACCTCACGCCCACTCAGCATCTCTGTTCTGTAAGTCAGTTCTTATCCTCGCATATTAGCATAATATGGACATGATCTGCTCTCTGGACTTGGGCTTTTTGATAACATTTCCTACTGTTCGTTGGACTATGGCTTCCCAGACCATCTTGTTTCCTCTTAGATATATGTTAGTAATGGACTTTACTCCATGACATAATTCCGCAGTAAAAATCGGTCAAGTCTGTATTCATTTTCAAAATACTTGCTTGTAATTCTGCATGCTCAGATTTCATTGATGTACTTGTGTAGTGATCAATTCCTTCACTCTTTGCAGTCTGAGGAATGTAGCATTGACATTGTATTACTACTTAAAGGCATAAAATACAGCCAATTAAGAGATTAAATAACCTCAATCTGGACAGTGTGAAAAGTACAAAAGTAGAGAAGAAAGAAAGGAAGGAAAGGGGAAAAGAGATGGTACCGCTATTTTTATTATTTCCATTTTAAAAAAAGGCAAGGGGGAAGGTGAGCAAAGAAGTCATTCACTGCATATCCTGGAACTAATGAGATACACTTCACTACTAGGTTTAAAATTACATGCAACCTTAAATATAGGTTAACTTGTTTTGGAGACCAAAGGCTTAGAAGGATTCAAAAAACAAATACATGATGGGGATAAAACCAAACTTGTAGATGAAGATGTTTAAATGCTAAGGTACCTTTTTGGTTCAAGAACTTCCTTAGCTGTTAATAGTTGGAAACTGGGAGAGTGAATGAAGTACTGCTGAAGTCTTTCCCTGTTCCTTAAATCTGTGAAGTAAACACTCAGTATTAGCTTCTTTTAGGTAACTGTTGGTTTTTTTCTGTTTTTTAACTTTGCAATGCATACAGGTTTGATCATGTTCCGTTGGTGACACCTAATGGAGATGTTTTGATTCAAGACCTTAACTTTGAGGTAAGTATCTAATACTTTTTAGTATTACAGAAAACAATATTAGTATAAAATTTTCAAGTGAAGATTATAACTTCAAAGGTCATCTGATTTATAAGAAAAGAGCAAGTAAATCATCGTGTTAGTTTAAAAAAAAGGCAATAAGCTATTTTCCCAAAGTTTTTATTGTTACAAGTGCATTTGCTTTCAGCTGCAGTTGGTGCTAAACCGGTTGGGGAAAAATTAATTATTGCTGGAAACTGCTGATTGTAATGTCAGAAAATTGTGTACAAGCATATGATGATACCAGATTGTCTTACTGTTTGTAGAAGCTTTCAACAATACTTGCACACTACCTTTTTATGTGTTGGCTTTGCGATTTTAGGTTCGATCTGGTGCAAATGTACTGATTTGTGGGCCAAATGGGTGTGGGAAGAGCTCCCTGTTTCGTGTTCTTGGTGAGGTAAGGGAACTTTTTCAAACAAATGGGGGAGAATGCAAAGCACAGTTGTAGTTGGACTTTTTGTCAAGTTTTAATCTTTTTCATGTTGCAGTTGTGGCCTTTGTTTGGTGGGCGTTTAACAAAACCTGTAAGAGGAAAGTTGTTCTATGTTCCCCAGGTGAGACCAAGTACTGTACTTGACAATAGTGTTCTCTTTCTTTCTACTTTGACTATGTTTAGAAATATTTGACATATCTTTTTGGTTCTAACTGTATCTCAGAGACCATATATGACTCTTGGAACGCTCAGAGATCAAGTTATATATCCAGATACTTTGGAAGATCAGAAAAAGAAAGGAATTTCTGACCAGGTAATGATAATTAGTTCATTAACCCTTTGTCTTGCTCAGGATGAGTAATGCTTCCGACTAGAAATACTGAAGCTGCTATTAAACCACTGCTTTTCATAGGATTTTAATATTTACCGGAGTTGATATTGTAATGGTGTAATCCTTTATAACCTTTTTCAACTATTTGTGTAAGTTCATATAAGCTTTATTTGTCATTCCTGTTTCCATAAAAGGTGCTGAAGGAGTACTTGGATAATGTCCAGCTGGGTCAAATCTTGGAACGTGAAGGAGGCTGGGATAGTGTTCAGGACTGGATGGATGTCCTCAGCGGGGGAGAAAAACAGAGAATGGCAGTATGTCTCAATACAGAAATGCTTAACAAATGCAGAGCATAAATAAAAAACATAATCTGAATTGTAAAATATTTTTGTTCATCAAATATTAATATTTGACTTAGAAGAAACCCCCAAAATGTGAAATTACCTAAATATTGAGAAAACAACTGAAAACAATGAGTTTTATACTCAAAATTTAAAAGGAAATGTTGGCCTTTAGCCATCCTTTCACCATGTCTTGCACTTTCATTGTATAAAGAGAATTTCTAAAATAATTGTCTTAGGAAAAAAATGAGGTAATGTACAGCTTTTGGATTTTCAGGTTTCAGTGGGTACCAACTGAATTCCCTTGCGAATACATTTTTGGACACTAATTCTTAACTTCTAACACTGCACTGTTGTTCACAGTTCTGTATCCACAGTATCTTTTTTTTTTTGTCTTGCATTCCAGATGGCAAGGCTGTTCTATCATAAGCCCCAGTTTGCAATTCTGGATGAGTGCACCAGTGCTGTTAGTGTGGATGTAGAAGGCTACATTTACAGCCACTGCCGAAAGGTGAGCTCTTGGTTTCTGGAATTTTATTTCTGTACATTAAGAAGAAACTTAGAATGGCACAAGGTTCACTCTTCCTTATGTCCAGTGTAGACTAAAAATTAAAAAAAAAATCTAAAAAAAAAGCTTAGAAGGGCATTCAAATTTATACACACTAGAATTCAGTAATTGTTTTGTACAATATAGTATATATTTATATATATACTATATTATACAAAAATTGTTTTGTATAATGTAGTGTATATATATGTACACTAAAATGCACTAATTGTTTTGTAGCCTCGCAAATACAGAGAACTTTTACTAACTGCTGTGTTATCTTAGTTTTCCAGGTAGTCTTAGCATGTTGAGTTAAGATCAAATAATTTAAAATTTTAGAATGTTTTTTTTGTTCAAGAGGTTTCTTTTGGCCAGGGCAACAGAAGTGAAAGGCTGCAAGTTAACATTTCCGTCTATTTTGAGAAATGAAAAGCCAAGCACTCTAGGAAAACACGATAGTATTAAATATAGCTTTGTGTTTCCTTTTCCTCCTAAACTCACCATTTCAGATTCTCCGTAGACCATGTGAAATCAATGAGATTCAATTTCACACTCTGAGAAGGAATGGTCTTGAAATAACATTAGTTACTGAGTAGCAGTGTTGTAGACTGATAACGGAGCAAGGCTGTACATCCACTGCAATACTTGCTTGAAACTTGAAGTGGAAACTTATATTATACACTGTAGTGGGGAATCTGTAGGTGAGGACTCTGCAGAAGAAGAGGCATTATTTCATGAACTAATTTTACCACGTTGGTATCAGTATCCTGACAATTTTTAAAGTCTGTTTTCCATACACTTGTTATTCTGTTAACTTGAATATTCATTTTTTGCTAAGTGGCTAATGCGTGTTATTGAAAAATAGAATTCCTGGTTAAGCTGTCCTTGCAGAAAGAAAAAAATGTTACCTTGCTTTGTCATCTGAACCATTTTGTCCTTTCTGCTGCTGTTAGGGATGAATAGTTAACTGAGTTGAAAGGAAACGAAGGTTATTCACCTTGAAATTGTCATACTGAGTTTATAATTCATTACAACTTTTGTGGGTTTGGGATTGTTTTTGTTGTTAGAATTCCTTTATTCACCAGATTTATTGTTTTACCTGCCTCCTACCTTGTCTCTTTTACTCAGTTCGTTCTGTTTGACAGTTAGGAGCAAAAGAATGGTGACATGAATTAAAAATTATAAATGCCTCCTGTTTGCTTTTTTTCCCCCCTGCAAAATTTTGTATTAAAATCTATATGTGTGTATTGTTGTTAATAGTCTGGAAGTTTGTGATTATGAATTTAAGAACTTAATCTGATATCATACTGAAAAATAAATAACACCTAACCCATGAGAAGAATTAACTGTTCAGTGGGTATTTTCATCCTATAGGTTGGCATCACTCTCTTCACTGTTTCCCACAGGAAGTCACTCTGGAAACATCATGATGTATGTAGTCTTTGCTTTAATAAGAGTATCTGTGGGTTTTGTTGACTGACATTATGAAGTTGACTTTGTGATTCAAGGTGTTGTCATTTTACATGGTCATGTTCTGTTTGTGGTTTTTTAAGGTTTTATTTTCATAATCCAGTTTCACTATTTGAAATATTCATACACTTCTAGTTATGAAGGAACACTATCCAAAAATGTTTATATGTATCTATAAAAGTAGCCACAAAAATATGAAACACTCACTAGAGGCTTAAGTCATCTTTCTTAGACTCAAAAAAATCCTTGAACTAAAATCCAGTAAACAGCATGGAGTTTTTTGATTTCATTATATCTAATACAGTTATGCTTTAAAAAAAAAGTCTCTAATACATGGACTTCTTTTCTTGCAAACCAAGATTTTACTGTATTTTTATGCAGACAGACTGTACATATGGGAAAAAATATTGAATTAATACACAGGGATGAATGTGTACCCTAAGTATATTGTCACAAAACCCAAGAGAACAGTGTTAAGTCTAGATGTGGCTGTTAGCAGACTGATGTATGATATGGAAAAATACAGTTTTTACAGAGACAGTTGAATTCAATGAAATGTGAGGTGGGAGCAGCTTACCCCCTGGTTAGCTGAGTTTAAGATTTTGCTAACGCTTTTAAAAATGTTTTTTAAAGATTTTTTAAACTACTTCAAAATACAATTTATTTAGGTCTTCAGAGACCTGGTAATTGTTAGGTGGTTAATAACCTATTTTTTTTTTCCAGTTCTACTTGCATATGGATGGCAGAGGAAACTATGAGTTCAAGCAAATAACTGAAGACACAGTTGAATTTGGATCTTAAAGTCATAAACTGAACTGCTACAGAGACTGATGATTACAGGAAATGTGTAGAATGTCAGACAATGTACTATAAAATTACTCAGCTTGTTAAGCATTTACTATTATGTAGGATATTACTAATTGTGTATATGTTGATTTAATTATTGATACATACTAAGAATGTCCTTATTCTTGTGGTTTAAAAACCTGCCTAAATTAAATTGGGCTTAAATTGGTGTAACCTGATTCATCCTGGGATGCAAACCATTTGAAATCGGCTGATTTGACTTTTGTAGGCCTTCTTTCCCTTCAGTGAAAAGCCCTGTTAAACTTAGGGCTGCTACCTCTCTTGTTCCTGCAAAGCAGTCTTGGATCTTTGCTCTGCTCTGTGCGTATTGCAGAGCGATCTCACACGGTGCAGGACATTGTCCCATCTTCAGATCTGTGCCCCGTTAAATGAGAGAGCCTTTTCCTTGTCCAAGCCTTGTGATGTAGCCAATGTGCCCTTGCTAAAAAAGGATGAACTGAAATTAAAAGACAAAACTAATTCCTTCTGGTGGTAAAAACAAAAAAGTTATTTTTTGCCGAGTTTTGGATTCTCTTTAACATCTGTCTGTCCATGCAGTTCTCTGCAGCTCAGCTCCCGTTCACTCCCAGTTTAGCAAGAGCTTCATCCATCCCCCACCCCAACTGTCCTTTTTCTGTCAGAGAAATATTATGGTAATGAAGAGTTGAGAGGAGGTTGAGGGAGGAAAAGACCAACCCACAAAAAAAAAAGGAAGGAGAGAAAAGTGATGATTCTTGTATCAAACAAACTTGTGAATGTTTTTAGCTCTGAAAAAATGAATGACTCCCACAAGAAGCAAGAGAGAAAAGAATGTGGGTCTAGTCATTCCCCTCCTTAAATCAGCAGAGATTAGAATGGGCTCAAAAATGTTAATCTGTGAAATAGCAGACTGTTGTCCTGTGTTCAGTCCTGTAATACAGCAGTTACTTTTTCCATTCCTCCTTTTCTCCCTCTTCAAAAAAATCTGATGATTTTACAGTTTTGGCTACCCTTCAGGTCTGAATTTGAAAATAAGTGATAATGGTACTCCCTATTTGGTCTTCTAGGCTGTGAAGCCTGAAACAATGCTTTCTTTCTTCTTATTTATTCTTTTATTGTTATGATGTTTCTTGATTTCTGATACAAATTATTTACCAGTGATTCTCTGTGTTGTATAAGAATCTCCAGTCCTTGCTGGTTTTCTTGTTCCAGCTGCCAAATCGCCTCAAAGAAACCAAACTCTTGAAATAGTTCACTGTAATTGTGCTTTCCATACAAATGATTACTGTGGTTGTTTGACTTTGACAACATAAATGCAGCAAGGTGATTTTTGTGATCAGGGAGGAGGAAGGTATAATTCAAAGTGAATTGCTGTTTAGGCTTTAAAACAAAAAAAATATAATACCTGTTGTACAGTGAAGGTCTAGTAGTTTTTTAGTGTTCCATGTAATATATAATATAGGAATGCACTACATGAAGGCATGCATAAAATATGCAATACATCTGTACTCTGTGCATCTTTTATCAAGGGTTTAGATTAAAAAAAACCCCAACTTTTTATAAAATGGATACGTACTTGGATGCACTGCTGTTTGTTAATTTTTACCCAGTTTGGTTAGTCATTTCCTTTCAAGTTGAAATTGCTACCTGTTAATATCTTTCCTTTTATCATAATTCTTGCCCCTACCTGTCAGTATTCTTTCAAAGTACTCAAATGCAAACAGCTGTCCTGGTACAAGAATCTAGTGACCACGGTAGATTCAGAGTATAATGCATCAATGAAAATCATAAAAGCTTCTCTCTAAAGTATAGCATATTCAAGAGAATAAGGTACCAGAATAATTTCTGTGCTTGATTTACAAGAAGGCAGACAGTTGCCTGATTTAACTAATGTCTTCTTTCTGTTCACTGAGATTCTCACATCAGCCATGACGTAGCAGGTAGCAGCATGCTGTGTGTGAAGCTGTAGTCTTGTTTGAATTGTAACCGTGGACATAGGGATGCCAGAGAGGCTGTTGTGTGGGGAGCTTTTTGGTTTGGGCTTTATTTTGTGAAAGTTCTCAGCACAAAGGCAACTTCTTTTCTTGGAAGGGATGCTTTAGTAGCCTTTTAGAGAGACAAAGAAAAAATTAATCTCTGCAATGAGAAAGTTGCTATGATCTTTGTGATTAGGGCAGTCTTTTGCAGTGGAGTAGTGAACTTTGGATACTTCAATGGATTTCTAATACTAACAAGCAAAACCATACACAGCACACTTGCATAGCCCCCCAGCAGCCAATCCCAATTGTACTTTACAATTTTACTGGTTATAACAGAGTTTTGTGTAATCTCATATTTCTTTTTAAAACTAACAACAAGCAAACAAAAAAAAATCCATCTCCAAAAGCAAGGAGGAATTTGCCTTTAGATGCCATGAAGTTCATTGAAACTGAGGATGCTGGTATCTCCTTAGGGCCAGGACTTGGTGTTTCTAAATATACTGGAAGGAACAAAAAACATTCTTCTGTGCTTGATTGTAAGAGGGTCTTATAAAGAAAGTATAAAAAAGAATGATATTTTAGAATTGTATTCTTAAAAGGCCTTACATGAAAGTGTTTGAGGTAGACTTGATCTAATGAGAGATTGTAAAAAAATCTAATGAAAATTATCAAAATCAGTTCTGTTGCAGAATTGCACTGTGATACTGTGTTTTAGTTATGTTTCTTTAATAGCACAAGTTGGAAGTTCATGAATTGGAATTCTGATCTAGCGCAGTAGATAACATACTGATGAATGCTTTCAGTCTCAAACTGTTGGTGCTTTGAGATGGTACTGGTGATAGTCAGATGGCTGCATTTCAGCAGTGGTGGGAAACATTCCTGTGTGTAAATACTGTAAAGTGTTTTGGAGGGGGAAATGGCGCTATATAAATGTAAGACATTAAGTGCCTCTGAAATAATAATAAATCTGAAGATAAAATATATCTAGGCTTTTTATGTTTCTTTATGATGTGATGAAGAATTCTGTAATAATACAGTGAATGCATATGCAACAAATCTTGAGTTGCTCAAGGAGCCCATTGATTGTGTTCAGCTTTAAAAGTCTGCAGTACTGTGAAATTTACCCTGGGATTAGGCAGGTGATGCCATCCAGTTTAGGCTGAACCAAGTCCCTGAGCGCAGTACTTGAAGATATGTGCTTAGAGCAGATGGATTATAGATGCATTAATCTGCTTTGTCTGTGCTGAGATTGGCTCGTTGGTTACAGCATGGTGCTCATAATGTACGAGCCATTCACGTCAGAGTTGGACTTGAGGATCCTTGTGGGTCCCTTCCAGCTCAGAATATTCTGTGATTCTGACCTCTCCTTTGTCTACTGGCCACTTTTTTTCCCTTTGTTGATTTTAGAAGGGCCTGAGTAAGATTAACGTAGCATCAGTATGTAATGAGGTAATTCTTTTGAGCAGTCCTTAATCTTTGTACTTTGAGGAAAATAAGTTAACTTTCCACCTATATTGTATATGTGATTTTTAATTGTTTTCCTTTGTTGTGATAGATATACCAGCTATGAGGATACTTAAAGCACAGTAGTGTGAAAGTGCAGCCAAGACATGCATGAATTAACTGATTTTAAAGTGATCAGTGTTTTCTAATGCTAATTAGTACTGATTTTTTCCTTCTCTTTACTGAGATTAGTTGTGCAACAAGCGTCATATAGCATTCTTAAAGGGTAGGGCTCCCTTCAAAAGAAAATGTCTCAACCAAGGATGCATTCTTAGAAATCAGTGTTATTTAATTAGGCTGATGACTTAGGAGAAGGAAAGGCAACTTGTGTTGTGGATGGGGTGTTTAATACTTAAATTTATTTTTTAGATTGTCCAAGCCGGGGGGTGCCCAAGGGCACACTGGGGTTGCGACCTTCCTAGAGAAAGCTTCCCGCAAGGGAAGAGCCTTTCCAGGGGCTGCAACTTCTCCGGAGCAGCAGGTGGTCTCAGAGAGTGCAGCCACTTTGGCTAGAAGTGGTTTCAGCTCATAGTGGTTCAGCTCTTTGTGAGATCAGCTCAGAGAGACCACCTGGGCAAGCCTGGGGATGGAGAGAGACAAGGGAGCCTTGCGTGGTGAATTCCACAGGTAAGCTTTATTCAGCCATCCCTGGGAAGGGACCTGGCTAGGCTTTTCCCTGGAATCAGGGCTGCTCACAGGGGGTTTATATGGGGAAGGCAGGGTGGGATGGACATCAGTTTAGCCAACAGGATACAGACTATTACCATAAAAAGAGCAAGGCATGTTGGGGGTAGCCTCTGGTCACTGTGAGCTGTAGGAGGGTTCTTATCTCTGGGCATTTAGCCTTCAGGCATCTCTCCTCCAAGGGAGAGCAGAGAGCTCCTGGCAGCCCTCCACATTAGATGAGTGTGAAAGCTGTTACTTGTTCAACTCTGGGCTTCCAGCTACCTGGTTCTTTCCAAATACTTGATTTGAATGCCTCAACACTTAAATTTTTCCTTAGGTAGAGGGAAAATACTACGTTGAATGGTAGAATTGAAACCATGGAGCAGAAGATTCAAACTCCTTTTCAAAGATCAATTCAGCATATTTTGAGCATGTTCAATAGCCTTGGTCCAGTATTTCTGAATGTTTCCTAAAGCTCCAGTCAGCTGTCCCCTCACAGCAAAAATTAAGCATTCTTGACAGAGGCTGTTTGGGAGGTGATGGTGCTTGCTACAGGAGTAGCAGGAGACTGGAATAAGGTGCAAGGTGAGCAGAACATCACAGTGTACCGTGTCATCTTCCATGTCCAGTGCAAAGCATAATTTACTGCACCATGGATTTATTTTTCTTACCAAAAAAAAGCAAAGCAAAATAGCAGGAAATGTGCACAGAAATCTAACCAACCTGCATCTGACTCTTAAAATTTTTCTGGGAAAAACTGTCAATGTCAGGTGTCCTAGCCAGCATGCATGTTGCTCAAATGTGGCACAGGTAGAGCAGGTTAGACATACCTGAGTTGATAGCTCACATTCAAGATTGCTTTAGCACCAGCTGGAAGTGACATGTACTATCAGAAAATTCTGGATGTATTCCCACTGCATTAGTGCTGCTAGAGAAGATGATTAATGAGAGAAGCAGCATCATGGAACACTTCTTTGACAATTACTTGACACACTTTTTAATTACATCTCATCTAGTGTTGACAAATGAGTTACGCTCTGGAGAACAGGTAATTCACTCATCATATTTCTTAACTCTATAAAAAAAATGAAAATCGTGGCTTAGGATGGGAGAAAAAGGACTAATTTGATGATCCTTCTATAGGATTAACTTCTCTGCGCACTCAGCAGATAGTCTGTCACCTAATCCTTGGTGTTCTGAAATGATCTAGAAATGTGAAAAAACAAGTCAAGGTAGGAGTTAAAAATCCATTGTTAAAATGTAAATGTAATTGTCATAGTAACCATGGGATGTCCATAGAAACATCTATGATAATGATCATCTGAAATCTGAGTGTGAAAAATAGTGTGGGGAAAAAGGTTGCTAGTTTTATAGAGAAAATAAACCTCAACTTTTACCTGTCAAGAAAATCAACAGTGTGCAAGTTCAAATTTCTGCTTATAAAGCTGCTATTCAAAACAGTTACTTCTATGTATAATCTATTTTCTTCTTTATCTTTATTTATTATTCTTCTAATCTATTTTATTCTTTATAGATAACCAGACGGTTTGTGCCAGTCCCTTTCCTGAGCATGGAAAAAGAAGGTTCTTTTACTGGTCAGGGATGTGCAGCTGTGTGAGGAAGAGGTTGGTTGCTTGTTTTTCCCTTCACATGTTGTGGCTCTTGCCAGTGCTATGGACACAGTCAGGTTTTTATGATGATGCCTGAAACTTCACCAGGAAGTTTAGAGTGGCTGTGCACATTACAGGTTCCTGTAATAAGTTCTGATGAAACCCATCCTGCTGTGCACTCAGAGTATGAAACTGGTTGCATTCAAGCCAAACCATTCTGTCATTCATCTTGAAACAGAAATATAGCCAAGTTAGGTTATTATGAAAAAAACTTGTCTCTCATGTTAAAAACCTTAGAAAAAAATGTTATCTTCAAAGTTTTCTTTGAACTTCTGCATAATTTTCTTTCCTTGTATTCAAAAGCAGAGTCAGGTGACAAGCAGCCTGGAATGTCACAGACAGAAGGTGTTTTAAGGGAGTAATTTGGAAAATAAAATAAATTCAGGGATTAAATAGGAATAATATGATTAAGAAAATTCCATGGGGATTGACTTGGGAAACTGAAGACATTTTGCCAGTAATCCTGCAATGAATGCAACAGCACAAGAATAATCATCCAGTTGGCATTTTAAAGTGGGAGAGAAGGGAAACTTGGACACTCTACTTATGTAGAAAATATCTTTCACAAACAAGGCTTAATCATAATTTCTCTTGCACTGCTCAGAAACCTCTCTCTTAGTGACCTTTGGCAAATCTGATCCATAGATTGAACACAATTGCTTTTACTGGTGAAAGGAGCACATTTGTTGTAGTGCCCAGCCCTGTTCCTTGCTCTGCTTGTCCACAAACCAAGATCCTGATTTCCCACCCGTCCCTCATTTTGGGAAACATGGCATCTACACACGATGCTGAACCAAAATAGAACAGAACTGGAAAAATGAGGTCAATTCTGTCTAGACAAAACAAAAAATGCTGAGATTGGTTTACTTGAGTGGAAATAGGGAA
Organism: Climacteris rufus; assembly: GCA_013398175.1. NCBI lineage: Eukaryota > Metazoa > Chordata > Aves > Passeriformes > Climacteridae > Climacteris > Climacteris rufus. The sequence continues at coordinate 85,692 of VZRZ01006255.1, read as the reverse complement.
CTCCACCTACATGACTGAGCAAGTTTTCCATATTAAAATAACTTAAGAGTTTGGCACAAATCAAAGCTGATTTTTTAGGCTTGATTATAGAAGGTTGGGGGAATGATGCTCTGAAAAACAGACTCCACGTGTGCAATTGAAGAGACAGTCTATGTAACCAAATATACCTTAGCCTTAATCTCCTTAGCCTGAGTGGTTTAGTGCAAGTAGGTCCTAAAAAACATTTGACTACTTGTAATCATTGTGAATCATGACGAGTGTAAAGGTGCTTCCCAAAAAAGCTAGCCTTTATTTACTTAATTGTAGTATTCTACTGCAGGAATGTGTTGGTACAACAGCAACAGAGCTAAGCACAGTTGTGTCAGGAGCTACTAATGTGTCTTGGTAACACACTGAAAGATGAAGTTTCTATGGAGAGGTTAATAAGCTGATGTGTTGGGAAAAAATAATGGTTAGAAAGCAATGCGTGTGTGCCAGAAGCTTCTTAAAACTCGGATGCAATGTTATGTATTGCAACAAGTCTTCTCTGAAAAGCCAGGAACCCTTTGCAAAATTTTTTTGGAGCTTACTAGGGAATTAAGGACCAAGGTCAAATCTACTCAGCCCACCAATGCTAAAATTAGAAAAAAAAGACCCTTTTAAATTTTTTTAGTTATTACAATAGTTGTATTTGCAATAGTCCTAAGCAGAGAGTTTTGGAAAGGCTACTTTGAGGTTAGATGTTCACATTGTCTTCATGCTTAGGGTGTTACCTCTGCAAACTTCCCCCAAGGCCCTGGGGTACATCATGCTGGTGGTATAGAAGGTACTGGAGTGGATGTGTCTGACAGGCAGTAGTAGTTCCTGTGTACACCAGGGATTTTATTGTCTCTGAGTTTGTTGTGTAGTGACCTGCATGAGAGACTGGGTACAGAAGAGCAGCCTGTCAGCTGCAACCTGTTTTGAATTGTGCCTGTCACTGCCTCTGGAGTAGATCATTTCTCTCAAAAGATGTTTTTGGGGTTCCTTTTCAAGACAGGCTCAGCAGAACTTAAAGCACATACAGCCAAAATAGCCCCAGTTTCAAACACAGCTGCCTTCCACCTATTCCTGCCCCTGCCTTGCCTTTCCTTGCCACTGGACAGATAGCATGTTATCACTGTTCCAAACACAGCTTGTACTTCAACATAACTTACTGCTCAATTTGTGACATGTGCAGCAGTAGTAAAACATTTTCCAATGCTTCTGGAAGACTTCAGTTCCTTCTTTGAGGTTCTTAGTTCATTCCTCTAAGAGTCAAAAGTGCAGCAAGAGGACTCTGTTTTCTTTTTGAAGGATACTGAGGAAATAAAGTCTGGTAAGAAGCTTAACAGCATGAAAATCTAATTCTGAGCTACTCCTGAGTTTTCTGAGACTACAGAAGTTTGTCAGGAGAAGGGTTTTGTGCAGGCTTCAGCACCAACATGCAAACAATAGGTAAGTACTGATGGATTGTTAACTGGGGTCTTGTTTTCAGCAGTGCTGGAATATTGGGCAACACAAGATTCCTGGAGAAGCTGTCAGAGGGAAGCACTGAACAGAACATGGGAGGTGTTAAGGAGTAGAGAGCTGTTCCCACCCTTATATCAGACCTTATTGAGCTGTTCAAACTCTCTGTTGCTCTTCATTATTAGAAAAGAGAAGATCTAATAAATTTCATGTGCCCTTTTCCTCCAAATTTTGGTGGAATCTGGGTATGAACTGGAACTCAATGTGTTAGGCCTTTAGGGACATTTGGATTGTTAGCGTGCTGATTATGCCTTCCTTTGCCACTTGGGGTCACCTTTTCTAGGCACACGAAGCGTAATAACTGCAGATTGCAGAATTGCTGTTGTGGAGGTTGCTCACAGGGCAGGTTGTGTGTGCAGAGTCACTGCTCCCATGGATCAGTGTGAGGGGAGGGGAAGGAACACGTGTGGTGTTCACAGTCCCACTGCAGTGACTCCTGCAGCAGTGACATCGAGTGGTGTGGTGGCACCCTTGGTGCTTTATGGAAACAAATGATCATGTTAAGAATAAAGTGGAAAGATAGGAAATCAGATTGAGTATTATCTCTGTGGAGATGTACGTATTTGGTGTGAATAGATGGTAAAGTATGAAGGCAACAGAGGGAAAACTTTTAGTATTGATCTAGGAAGTGCTCTTTAAAATAAAGCAACAGACAAACTCACTTTCATCCTTGAAATACAAGTACTTGTTATTGGAATAGGTTTTAAAATATCACTTTTCATTCTAGCTCTTTTGTTACACTACCTTTTAATTGAGATATGAATTACTGAATAACTAATTTAAAAATTACCATGTGGTCTCCTTGGGAAAACATTTCTCCCTTCAAAGGAAGGTGAGTTTTAATTAAACCTTTTGATGAAATAGTTTTGTGAATATAACAATGTCAATGCTTTGATGCTTAAATATTTCTTGAAGTAATAAGGTAGAAAGCTTGACAATAAAAGTAGAAGAAAATGTATCAGGGAGTATAAATGAGATCTGGAACTGTAAAGATTCTTTGAGTTCAGGTTAATAACTTTATTCCTGTTTTGAACAAGACACTAAAAAATTACACTTGCACATAATTAGGTGCAATAAGAAGGTACTCAGAGCAGTGCTAGTGAATGTTCTGGAAGTTATTGGCTTAATAACGGTGATCAAGAGAAGCTGTAGAGGGTAAAAAAAATTGCTTCCATGCTATTAATATGTTCTTGTGCTGTGTTTTGATTTAAATGAAATCCTTCCAAGCTGTCTGAAGAAATGAGGCAGTGGGTCTATCTCTCATGAAGAATAAGTAATGGAAACGAGTAGGCAATGGAGACGAGGAAGGAAAACATCAATAAAGAAGTCAGGAGTAGAAACGTTGCAAGTTTCTTACAGGAGCCAGTCACTGAAATATGTCACTACTCGGGTACAGTTTTTGACAAGATGAGAAACGGGCACAACCTCTGCAATTGGACATATGAGACAGGGCCTGGCTGTGAAACCCTGGGGGCAGTCATCGTGGCTGCATGTTTATAACCAGGTACTGGCAGGTTTTACTGGAAGAAATCACCCCTGAGGGAAATCTTGCTATGAACTTGGCTAATTCAGCTACATTTAGAGGCTGAGGAGTTACAGGGAAAAGTGTTCTTTCTGCATCCTTTGGGGGGATGTTGAAAGAGGCCCTGTGGGCTGAATGAGAGCCTGTGCCAGAAGAAGTGGGAGGATCTCACTGGTGTGAAGATTTCTCATCATCTGTTGTAAGGAAGTGATCTGCAGCACGTCACAGTCTTTATGCCCTGAGCTTTTCTAAGAGTTCTGCTGCACAGCTCTGGAGGACACACACCATCAAATAAGGGAAGGGCAGCTCTCTGTGGCACTTTGTAAGGGACTGACTGGGTGCACTCTGTGAGGGAGCATGTGCCTTGGTGAGTAACACCACACCTAAAGGTTGTGGACAGATTTTCAGCTGCCCAGTTCCTGCTTCTCCCCTGTCTAGCAGGTTGTTCTTTTCCTGTCATTCTCAAACATAAACATCAGGACAAACATAAACTATGGAAAGCAAGGTTAGTTGTATGTGGATAAAATCTGTGTAATTAGAAGATTATCCAATTGACTCTTAGGTCTGATAATATGTATTACAAGGTTCTGAAACTGTGTGGGAATCACTACTAACCTGCAAAATAATCAGCTTTACAAAACTGAACTGAGAGGGTAATTTATCACAGCTGTTTATTCTCACTTCATGCAGAAACTCTTTGTCCTGAGTTGCCACATAACTAGTGATCCAAGTTAAGCTTATAATCACGTTCTTATCATTACATGCCTCTCAGCAGCAGCCTTCTCACACTGGGAAGCTGAGTCTGCTAGAAATAGATTAGCTAAGCTGTTTGCTGCCATATCCATCATACATATACTTATGAAGTCCTCTACAGTTATTAATTTTAAGTAATGGCAGTAATTTTATTGTCTGTAGTGCTGTTAGGGATGACAGGAAAGTAGCAGAACAGAATCAGCCTTTATTCACTTATGTGAGGAAGAATGTGGTTTTAAAGTAGTACTATAAAATCCAAGTGGCTTTGTACAATGTGCAGTGTTACATATTCACTTGTACAAGGAGAGGACACAAATACTGTGTCAGGGAACTTGAAATAGTTGGATACCTATTTCAGACAATACCTATTTGCTTTCAGGGAGCCAAGTGGAACAGAGGAATTGGGAGCATAAGTAGGAACGTGCTTTCTTATGGAAACCTGCTTAGAAGATGAGCCAGGGAACTTAGGTGCATAGGAAAAGCCTTCACTTTCTCATATTGATTCCCTGGGTGTCTGGCTCCATCTTAAATCCATACAGTGCTGAAGTGGCCACATTTGTGTTGTCGATATGACCTAGTCTTTCTTCCTAGTGACAATTCCTTTATTGGTATAACAACTTCTGCCTAACCCAATACGCTGAGAAAATCTCTGCATAAAATATTTTGTGTGGGCTCAGCCCAAGGGATATTACTTACAGAAGTTTGCAATTAAAAAGCCCCTGTCTCCACAAACAGAAAAAAACCTCTTCGAAATAGGATCTGTGAGCCCCGTGACTCTGGTTACTCAGCATTGTTGGATGATAACATACTGCAGCTAGGAAACAGAAGTGCTTCAGGCTTCCAGAACTTGTGTAGTCAGGGGCCACTCTTTTGCCATTTTAGGCACTTGTTTGCATTTCTGGGGTGTCTCTTCTCCCCTCCTCTCCTCCCCCCCATATTCACAACTAACCAAGAATCTGTCTAAGTAATGAAGTACGATTTATAGCATCATTCTATCTAATTTATGACAAGCAACTGCATGGTCTAGTTGAATAAATGCTATGCTGTAATTAAAGGCTTTCCTTTTCCTATTAGCTCTTCCCTTTTCTGAGCTTGGCACTGAATGAAGCTGAGGAAGCAGAGGCCACAGGGAAGGGAAGTAATGATGACAACTTTGGAATGTTTTAAATTTGACTCCCACGGGCTCATGTTTTTGATTACTGTTGTAAGATTCCTTCTCCATACAAGGTTTATGCATCAGCAGAAAATGCATTAAGCATTTATTGCACAATATTAAGTAAACGGGTTTTTGGGGGCAGTGATGTTTTTCTTCCCTCTTTTCTTTCCCTGCAAAAAGAGAAATTACACAAAGAAAACCCCCCATAAACCACACTCACACATTCACAGGAGTCTTAATCTATACTTGGATGGTATCTGTGAAATACAATTCTGTACAAATTTTAAGACTGGGGTGTTGATTTTGTAAGATATTCCTTCTCATGAATACAGTGAGTATCTTCTTTTAATGCATGTATGAAGTGTTCAGATCCACAGCCAATTAGTTCTAACTACAAGATGATTTTTTCCATTCTCCTGATTTTTTTTTTTTTTTGCATGTGTTTTGTGTATGCTTATCACCATCATTAGCAGTTCTTATCTCTGGACTAGGCCCAATAATGCCTTGAGTGACCATTAGTACCTCGAGTACAGGCACCACTGGGGGAATCACTACGTGGTACATTCAGAAATGTCTGGTATGCTTTCCATTGGAATGCAAACCCTGACTAATTTCTCAGGTAAGTGGACAGTCTAAAAGTGTCTCAGGACTCTTCAACACCTCCAGTTTGTGAACTGTGGTTTCTCTAGTTTTATCCTTACAGGTGTCCTGGGAGTCTTTTACAGACTATTTAGATTGTGGCAGGTTGCCTACACTGCTGTCACAAAGTAAGTTTCCTAAATGTATTTTTAGTTTAGTTCTGGACTGAATACTGTACATTGTTTTGAAAAGGAAAATAAAGTCTTATGTTTCCAGTCACCTTTATTTCACTAGAAAAGTATAAATAACCATCATAAATGCAGATATCACCAGTATAAAAATTAGATTCCCATTTATAAAATAAATACTAAAAGTCAAAACAACAGGTATCTCCAAATCCCATCACCAAGATGATTTGAATCTATACCACAGAAACCATTCATCAACAGTTTAATTAAAAATGATGTTCAAAATGCAGTAAATACTGCTACCTATTCAGTGCTTGCATGGAGTGAGTTACTACTGACTCAAAGCCTGCAGAGTATTTGTTCTAACACTTACTTGGAACTATCAGAGTACCCTGTCTGTGTAACTCTAGGTGTAGTGTAATTGGATATACTTATAGATAAATAGCAAGTACCTGCTCCAAGAGTGTTTCTTATAAGTTGCCAGTACAGTAGTTTCAGTTTGTTTACCTTTGTCTACATCCAAAGATAAATAGACCAAGTTAATTTTATCCAAGAAGTGCACAAATAATAGTATCAATTTTGTTACCTCTGAGCTAACAGATCATTTCACCAGTTAATATTGTTAAAGACAGATAAATACAGGGTTTGTTTCATAGAAACAGAGAGAGGGTCCTTTTAGTTAGGTAAAGGACACATTTTTCAAAAGTAGTGTTTTTTTCCCCTCAGAAGTACCATAAATCTTCTGGCTCAATAAGGCCCTACTGATCAAGTCAAAAGTACCTCTAATCCAAAATCCTGATTCAGGCAGGACAATAGAAAGGGCTTGGGAACAGTCTATGAGCAGGATCAAGCTCTCTGCAAAGAGACCTTGACAATTTAGAGAAGGCAATCACCAACTGTACAAAGTTCACCAAGGGCAAGTGCTGGATTGTGCACGTGGGATGGGGCAGCCCTGGCTGTACGGACAGAGCGGGGAATGAGATACCAGAAAGCAGCGCCACGGAAAGGGACCTGGGGGTCCTGGGCAATGGGACATTGGATAGGAACCAGCAGTGCCCTGGCAGCCAGGAGGGCCAACCCTGTCCTGGGGGGCATCAGGCACACCATGGCCAGCCGTGCTTGTCCCCCTCTGCTCTGCACTGGGGCGGCCTCACCTCAAGTCCTGGGGCAGTTTTGGACATAAAATCTAAAAAAGACATTAAAGCTGTGAGAGAGTGTCCAAAGGAGGACAACGAGGATGGTGAAGGGTCTGGAAAAGAAGCTGTATGAGGAGTGGCTGAGGTCACTTGGTTAATTCAGCCTGGAGGAGACTGAGGGGAGACTTCATTGTCGTCTTCAACATCCTCACCAAGGAAAGCGGGGGTCAGGTACCAATCTCTTCACTCTCGTGACCAGTGACAGGACTCAGAAAAACAGCATGAAGCTGAGTCAGGGGAGGTCTCGGCTGGATATCAGGAACAAGGCTTACATCCGGAGAGTTTCTGGGTGCTGGAACAGGCTCCCCAAGGAAATGGTCAGAACACCCCTGACAGAGTTCAAGAAGCATTTGGACAATGCTCTCAGGCACATGGTGTGATTGCTGGGGATGGTCCTGAGCAGGGCCAGCAGCTGGACTCAATGAACCTGATGGGTCCTTTCCAACTCAGCATATTCTATGATTCTATGACTGTAACAGATCACCAGAATGCTCTTCCAGCCTCTGGCCACTAATGACACAGGGCTTCCTGATATCTGGAATTTTCATCTGTACTGTCTAGTGGATTTTTTAATCCACATAAAGTTTGGGCTTTAAAATTCCTGTTTCAGAGAGCCTAAAAGGCTCCACCCAATTACCCAATTTAAGGTCTTTTGTTGTTGGCATTTTCTTTTTGCTTTAGTACTGCCACTCGTGTCTCCAATAGTTTTTCCTTAGACACCATTAAGCGGTTCCTTTTCCCTTGCAGCTCTTGCTTTCTTGCGTTTGCACAGAACCACAGGCAGGACAATGGCAAGAGTGATGACTGCAACTGCTATCACTGCCAGGATGATAAAGACTTCTGCTCCATATTCTGTAGGGGAAAAAAAAAATCCAAGACTCAGTTATCAGAACCCACATGTCAAAACTCCTAGCTAACACCACAAGAATAAGTCAAACCATTCCCCCTGCCTGTACATTATTTCTGTCCAAGTGAAAATTTATTCTAGGTTATAAGCTATAAAACACCAAGAGAAGAGTTTTCTATTTAAATTGTAATTTATCATTACTGTGATAAACAAAAATATGTATCTAGATAAAAAAGCTAATTCGAGTTCATTTTCCAATTTTAGAAGAGCTTTTTTAGAGTGCAAAATATTCTTACCTCTGGAGAAAAAAGGTACAGTATGGCAATATTATTGAGAGAGAGATTATTTAAATAATTTTGATTACTTTATATTGAAGAAAGTGTTATCCAAATTGCTAGTCTGAAACTCGACTGGCTGATTCACCTACCACTCACTAACTTATTTACCAGTAAAGAAGTCAGTCTGCCCAATGCTGACCTTGTAACAGTAAAGAAAGTCCTACTCTCATCATCTGCTTCTGGCATAACTAAAGGTCAGTTCATGCTACAAGTAAATGGATATGCAGGTTTCCAGCACTTTCATGTTTTAGAGCTAATTCTTCAAGCACTTACTATGGGACCTGCTATTGGAAGGATCTGAAGAAAACAATTGGAAAGAAAAATTCAGCTGAAGGCTAGTGATGAGATCTGAAACCTCAGTGTCCAGTCATCAGCTCAGACAATTTAATCAAAACAGTTGGGCAAAACCCTAAAACCAACTCCAACTAGCTAAAGATGCTGGAGTCTTACTCAAAGTGAGTTTTCCCCCTGAGTTTCCATGTTCTGACTGTGTCTTCTACCTCATATACTAAATAATTCCATAGCAAGCATCAGAATTGAAAGATGTGAGGTTTTTGTTATAATGTTAAAGACTGAGTGACAAACTTCACCAGATACCCACCATCCAAGACATTTTTTCCTACACTGGTACAAAGCACGGTGCTTTCTTGGCCGTTCCGGTTTTCTCTGCGCGAGGGAATGATTGCCTGGACGTAGAAGCAATAGTTCTTTGTGCTGTCAACGCCTACTTCGAATTCATGGCCTTTTGTTGTTGCATCTTTCTGTAAAGCAAAAAAAGATTTCACACGTCAGCTCTTAAGGTAGCACAGAAATTGTGTAACTATACAGAATATAAATATGATTACAGAATAAAAAGTAGAGTGAGACCTTACCTTTCCAGAACTTTGATCTTTCCAGTAAGAGAGTTTGTATTCCAGGTCATGCTGGAAAATATCTCGAATACTTCGAAAGCTTCCATTAGGAAATATATATGGTGTAAGTGGGTCTTTGACCACAACATTCAGGTTGGAACCATTTTGTGAAGAACTTTTTATCTCTGGTTTTCCAATAACAGCTAAACAAAGATTTTTAGAATTAAAAAACTGACATCATCTTTTCTACATGACATGATCTTTTTTTCTTCCTTCCTCATTACCCTCCCTCCTCAAATCTATTATAAGTTTACAAAGCCAAAGTAATATGGCAAAGTCCTAGATTGTAAAGAAGTATCTTCATCTAGTATATAATGTTAACAAAATGGTCTGCTCAGTGCAGTGAGAAACAAATGGTAACTAAAATCTTACACTACCCTACAACAGGGAAAGCTTTATGCCTGAATATCGTCTTCTCCAATGTCAGTGTGGCTACCATAAGAATCTATAGAAAAGACCTTTAAGGTCAATCTAAACCTTGTTTAAATCAACAGAAGTAATCTTGAAAAGAAATTTATAGTAAGATTTAATTGGCAATCCTACTTACTCTGACTGTAAGGTGTAAATTTTTCAGAGGCTGCATAAGGTGGTTCTTCAAAGTCATCCATCTCTGTGGGCATTACAGACAGTATGTGTGCTGTGTAAGTCTCTTTTACATTCCTGAGCACATCAGTAACATCACACTCTGTTTCTGCTGTCAGTATGCATTTTTTCTTTATGTCAGATGTCTGTCTGAAAAGAGCAAGAGAGAAGTGTCAACACTTTCCAAGCAGACACTTACATATTCAGATATGCTGAAAAACATCTTTCCCCTCTAACTGTATAGATTTCCCACATCCAGTAGAACAGTCTTGCAGGTGCAATAGGCTGAAAAGGACATGAGAAAACCTCAAAACCCATTATCTTGTGCAGCTGTATTTCACAATTCAATGCAGAATCAAGTAAAACAAATATGATTAGTATTAATTACGGAAATACGTTATTGGACACATAAATGAACTAAAGATCCAATATTTTACAAGAATAGAAATAATAAATAGCTCTGATTTTGCATTTTTCTGCAGTTGCAGAATTTATTTAAAAAAATACAAGATGCATAAATCACTTTTAAAGTGTTACCCTTCATGCATCTGGAAACTATTGCCTTAAGAAACATCAGTTGTTAGAGGAAGCCCTATTGACACAGACTGTTTCATGTGACAACATCTCCATACATGTCATTTGCTTTTGCATCTATGCAAGGACAAATGCCACTTAAGAGCCAGACAGTAGTAGTAAATGTCATTGCAGAATTACAATTTAAAAAGTATTGACGAAAAGCATGACCCACGTACTTCTCTTGACATTTAAAGGATAGAAAACAAGTTCATTTACTTGAGACATAGTAATGAGACTAAGAAAAGGGTATTAGTTTCTCATTTTACTTTATCACAAGAAGGGATGAAAAAACAGAGTAGATATTACTCCTTTAATTCTTTTCCCTCTTTTTGCTGGTGAATTAACAAAGAGAAAAATTGTGTGATTTCAGCTGGAAGAGTCAATGCTGACTGTTTGAATATTAACAAATGGGTTTTCCTTAATGTAGATCAAGTTTTATTTTTAAGACCCATCAGAACTCCCTTATCACTTCACCAGATTTCTGATGTCACAGATCAGTTAGTGATAGTGCCACAGGAGATGCACTGAAAAGGGACAGAGATTTGATCTTTGTGATGAAACAAATGTACTTTGTAAATATACATAGCAAACATTGAAGCACACTTCCTCTGGAACAGCAACTTTCGTCTAAAGAGCTGCCTCTGTTGCAGAACTACACCTGATTCTATACTGAATCTTGGGCAAACAGACTTCAATTGTTTTCAAGAAAAACATCTGGAAAAAAACCCCCAGATTAAAAAATAGAATAAAATTTGTTCTGCTATGTGTGTGCTTTTAAGTCTATTAATCTAATCACTCCCTTAAAGAATGAAAGAGCACATTAAGGCATTGCACTGGTATTTCATCCATTAGTCATGAGAGAAGTCTCATTTTTATGCCACTTTTAGAGACAGAAGAGACTACACCGCCACTTTGTCATTAATATGTAGGAAGTTTGATGATGCATTTTCCCTTTAGGGTATGTTTAATAATACTCTATGTATTAAAATGGGAGCTAAGAACAGATTTATTACTGAACTTCATGGAAGGTTTTGTGCAGTTCTGAAAGAGGCATTAGACACTTTACATAAGCTGGCTACTTTTTAAGTCCACAATATTTTATAGCTTACATAAAACATGATGACAGAGGAAGTCTTGACAGCGGTAGACAAACAAAGGTAATTTTAAAGTATTACCCAGCAAGACAAAATTATTAATTAACTGTGATTCACCAATTTGAATAAAATGCAGACTCATTTATTAAACACCTCCCAAGACTGAAGACAAAAGTCCAGACACCTTGAAAGACATAAAAGGTGAAATTCTGCCTAATACATGGTATGTCAGACTGAGCATCAACTCCTTTAGAGTATCCTGGCCTGGGTCTCTTGTGCAGCACCTAACTCCAGAAGTGAAACACTGATCTAAAGTTCAGCTCTCCATTTCTGAAGTGGGCAAATCCAAAATTCTGAACCAGGTATTTTCATAGTTGGACTCTAAGAAGTATTGACAGCGGTGCTGGCCATTTTCCTAAATCCTAATGTTTGGGCACTTTTGCTGTTACATTCAGTCTCAGAAATATTCAAACACACTCTCTTTTCACTTTCTTCAATTGCCATTAATGGACATATCCTGGTGCTATCTACTTACCCATGTATTTCTACAGTATAGAAGTAGCCTGATGGTTTGGGTTGCCACCGTAGTATAGTTTTAAAATTGATTGAAGACCAAGTTATATTGACTGCTGTTGGTAGATCTTCATAGCCTTTAAATACAGAAAGGAGAAGAGTGCCATCAGTCATATTATATATAATTCCTGTTTCCCTGCAGTCACTGTTTAGTTAATTGAAGCAGCTGCTGTTAACTGATACTTGGAAAAGTTCTTTTGGGGGAAAAAGCTCAGTCCTACCCTCTGGGCTCATGCTTCTCTTACTAAAGGAATGTGTCCTGGCAAAAGTGAAAATGGGAAGAAAATTATTTTCTGTCTTATAATTCCGAAATTGGTGAATTAATTTGGAGTCCCGTTTAATGCTTCTTTTTTGATCTAAGACCTCTGCAGAAGATACAAAAGCTTGAAGATACACACGAGAATGTTCAAACACTGAACAAATGTGGCAAAGTTCAAAATCATCCCTAGCTCTATCTGCTGCACAAAGTGTTAGCTCGTATATTTCCATTTATATATTTTGGGAAGATAAAGTCTTTTTAAAAATCAGTGGTTACCCTACACACTTACTACACTGAGAGGGCCAGCCCAGGACGAACTCGTGTCTCCCACAAGTGGACGGGAGGCCGCGGCGGTGACCCATCCCAGCTGCTTCGGGGAAACGCCTGGGAGGAAGCCGGACGGGAAAACCCCTCGCACCCCTGTAACCTCTGGAAATCCCTTTACCTTCTCTACCTCTTCGACAAGCTCGGAGCTGGGGGCAACGGGAGGGAATCTTGCGACTTCACTGCAACTGCCGCCCCCGAGGCCGCCCCCTCCCCAGCGCGGCCGCGGCCAGCGAGGCACCCGCAGCGGCAGCGAGTCCTCGGCGGCCCCGGTCGGAGCCGCGGCCCGAGGGCGAGGGTCACTGTCCCGTTCCCGCCAGCGGGGGCCCGCTCTCCTCGGGCTCCCTCAGGGACAGCCTGTCCGCGGGCTC
>VZRZ01006255.1:9486-72677 GCA_013398175.1 Climacteris rufus | reverse complement strand
CGGCGCGGCGGGCGGTGGGAGCGGCGGGGTCAAGGGGAAGGGGAACGCGGTGGAAGCGGCCGGGTTGAGCAAGCGGGGGATCTTCGAGGAAACTGATGAGAAGGGCGCTGGGGGACGGGCACGTCCCGCGGGCTCCAGCCCCGGCACCGCGTCCCCCGGCGCAGGCCCGCCTGGTTGTGCGGGCACACCTGGACCTGCCTGCGGTCCGTGTGCCCCTGCCTGCTGGGGTCACCAGGCACTTGTAGCACCCCTCCCTTCCCCTCCTGGAATACCGGTGAAACTGGGCACCGCTGGATAACCAGCTTCGTCCACTGCAAACCTGTGGCTGGCTGTCAAGGGGCAAACGGCACCCCAGCTCCGAAATGGCTGCGCTGTGGGGCACCTGGTCACGCAGAAGTGATATTGGGTTAATTAACTTCGATCCTGTACATTCTGAAGGTTTAAATATGTCAGTCCTTGCCTCGCCACACAGAATATTGGACACAGCTGCCCAGCTGGATCACTCCCTCGCTCCGTGCGGACGTGAACCCTGCCAAGGCGCTCCAGTCACAATAGACAGAAAGTAAGTTTCAAGTGTTCAGGCCTTAGTACTTCACCTCTCCCACAAACCAGGGGCTGTTAACCCTTCTCCTACAAGCTCACATTGGAGAAGTAGGCCATTTTCCCAGGAACAGGGAATCCCTTTCGGGCAGAAGGTTTTCTGAATCTCAGTCTTTGCGCCAGGCTCCTGGGCTGTGTGTGGCTCTCACGGTGTCCGCTTTCCAGGCACTTTACCCAAGCTTCGGAGCCGGGGGCAGCGAGTTGTGGCTCCGTGTAATACTCAAGCTCTAGAGGGAGCTGTGTTCGCAGGAGCTCAGGACTCTGCCGCAGGAAGGGGGGAAACAGACCATGCAGTAGAACCCCTATCATGATGCGGGCTACATAGGCATTTGTAGTCTTAAGCTGGCTCTTCTTTTTATTTCCATGCTGATTAGGTACAATATGTAGGTAGAAATATATAGGTAGGAGGAGAATAGTAATGGGGAAGTTTCATATTTAATTACCTTTTTCTCATGATTGACACATACTTGTAACAAACAATCAGTTCTCTCTCATAGTGCAAAATAAATGCATATGGACCAAACTACGATATCCATGTCAAGCAGAGTCTGCTTTAGAATTCATATAATGTGTTCTAAGGTGCACCTAAACCCTCGATTTTTAAGTTAGTGGCATACCTTCATTAAAATCCATCCATACACCTTCTCATTTTCCTGCCTTGTTTTTGATCAAATTTCAGCACTGTCTCTATGTCGCTGTATGCCAGCATTACATCAGCCAAAATTATTGCATGCTTTTAACTTGGTGTAGAATACAGTTCTTGTGTGTCCAGCTTTTCAAGATCACAGTTGATTTTTGAAGGACTTTAAAAGGAGAAACAGTACTCACTTTCTTAAAGAAAGAGATGCTTATGTAAAACTTTAAAGTCACATTTAGTCTTTAATTCCACTTAATTTCGTGTAGTTCAGTCACAAAAAAATGGAAAGCAGATAAGCGCTAGTTTCCAGTTTTTATGGAGAAAATCTCAGGATCCCCTTCTGCCCATCCTTCTCACTCCCATCTTTTCTGCCATGAGCTCCCATACTTGAGATAGTTGAGGAATCATCCAGACCCTGTCCAGACTAACCAGTGTGACCACTGCTACCTTATTCCAATTTCCAGCAAGATATTTCAGTGTTCACTAACACTGAGCTTTTAGATGTCATCTCCTTGCTATGGCATGAGAGAAAGAGGCCACCAGTTTGCCAGAGTGAACTGTTTAAACCAGCTTACCCACCAGCTGAGGGGAGCTGTGTGGTTAGACAGTGTAGGACAACTTTACCAAGCTAACCATTCCGAGGGAAGGAAACTGAAGGGAAAATCTGAAAGATAGGGGGATAAGACAATGCAAGGGGGCAGTATAGCTAGATCAGGTTGGCAGGGGAAGGGTGTGATGGAATAGGGAGAAGCACTGGGGTGAGGAGCTGCTGCTGCCACCTCTGCTCTTCTTCCTATTCTTTGACCAAGTGCAGATTTGACCACAGAATGAGAATTGCTCAGCACTGCCTGGCTCCAGGCACTAACCAGTGTGGGAGAGGAGAGGAACCTCACACTGCCTGACACGGACTCTGAGCTAGAAGTCTGCTCAGCAGCCAGTGACTTCACTGTGCCATCCTGGTCACATTTCCTGCCCACTTTATGGTATTTCAACAGCTCATTTAACACAGAAAAATTGTGTCTTATTTCAAACATATGTTGCTACACACAGGCAAGCCTTCTGCCGACGTAGAGCTCTGGCAATTTGTCTAGAAACCTCATATTCGGCTCCCATAGTGGAATGTCAAAATGTCGGCATCGTCTCTGTACATTACTGTAACCAATTTAGTCATCCTCTGCTCATTTTACAATCAGCACAGAAAAAATTAATTCCTGAGGTGAAACCTGTATTATCCTAGTATATGCATCCAAAGTGAGTCAAATTTATCTGTTTAAGTGTTGAAATAAATGGAAGATTTCTATTGATAGAGACCAGGATCTTGCTGTGACTTTTTAGAATATGTGGGAGACATGCAAGAGCACAAGCCTGGGTGCATACTTCAGGTTAGGATGACCTCTTCCACTCTGTGACATCTTCACTGTGGTAAACCGAGTGGAATCAAGGTGGTTCACCATTTGGAAGGTCTACCAGATTGCAAGCAGATTCTACAGGTTTTCTTTACTTGCTATGTATGCTATAGAACCAAGTGATTATGGGAAAAGTGAGGAGAAAAGCAAAACTAAATCTGTGAAACTCCATTTTTTTTTAAAGAGATGCATGTATTTATTTTTATGGTATGACCTGCCAAGTCTCTAATCTGGTTTGCTTAGAGAGACCTACAAATAATTCTTTGCTTAGCAAAGAAATTGCCACATTGTGTTTTCTGTACTGTCATATATAATTGCTGAAGTGGAATGCCTCAGGTGACATCAGTAACAGATTGGTTTCTTTACGCTGATGGTTTTGCAAGACTGTAAGTAAAATTTTGTAATAGTTATTAAAGTTTTGAAATTTTGTAGTGCTATAAAACATTCATCACTCCATGCTATTGTAAGTCAGCAATATCATTATGCCCCATAGCGTAAAATTTACTTGTGTGAGCAAGATTTTAAATCCCTGAGAGCTTTATACACAATGGAATTGCTCCTGATATTTTTCCTTAATTTTAGATCTTCATTTAATTTGTCTCAGCAACCCATATGACTGAGTAATTAACGTAATTATACAATTCATTATATTTAATTAGAAAGCCCAGAAGTTTAGGTAGCAATCTCAGACTTGGTACTTGCTTCTGTAAATATCTTAGCATTTCTCTTGGATAGCTGCTGTATCAAATGCTCTGTTGTAAATGCATACACAGACTCACAAATATCACTGAGAAACAGTATTTTTAATTAAAAGCATTTGTATAATGTTGTAAAATTGATTACTAAGTTGACTTTTTGATGCACAGAAATGTAATTAGCATAATTTCCCTGTGGTAAGCAATGTCATTAAACTAGTGTAACAGGGTGAAGAATCAATCTTTATACCTAAAAGTAGCTGTGTTTATTCCTGATATCTCCACACCAATAAAAATCCCAGTATCATGAATTCCTTCTACATCCCTGATTTTCTTATTATCATTACTATAAATTATTCTGTGATTCCAAAATTATCTTGCAATTTTATAAAATCACATGCATCTTAACAGAAAATAGCAAAGTTTCATTGTGATAGAACTAGTTTAAAATTTAAATCCAATTCTGACATTAACGGATCTTTCTTTCACTTGTTGAAAAAAAGTAATGAATAAGAAAAATTGAGATAAAAATTGAAATTAGCAAAAGATATTTTTTACAAGGGAGTCACATGTACAATGTTAATTTCTTGTTGATAGTAGAAACCCTTAAGCAAACATTTGTATGTTTTTCTGATATTCTGCTTTCAAAATTTGTTTTGTTACCGCACTGGTCATGCACACATCTCCTCACTTATCATATTGATCCTTTAAAAGAGACACCAGCAAAGGAACAAATCTGGGAGCTTTTGGGTCTAGATGGGCTCGGGGATCCTGTGTGGAAATGATGCCTGCTTGGGAGGCAGGGCAGGCATCCCAGGGAGGGAGGCTTTGAGCCTTTTCCACCCTGAAAATTCTTGTCAACATTGCTTTGGTGTTAACCCAAGTTCCTCTTTCTTACTCACAGAATGACGTGTGATACGTTTATTATCCTTTCCAAAATCTTTGCAGCACTATTTCCTGAAAAGGAATTGGACTGATATATTTGCATACATTTGCTTTCTGTGATCTTCAGGGGTGCCTGGGGGTAAATAAGATTGTGTAAATGAAAACTTAAACTACGCTTTGGTTGGTTGGATGCCTGGAAGCCTTCAGAGAGCGAGTGACTACAGCAATAGCACAGCTGTGCTGTGGGTGCTGGGCTGCTGCTGCAGTGCTGTGAACAGCTGCCTTTGTTTACTGGCGACGCTCTCCTGCAGAGGACAAGCAATTACAAAAGGAGAAATAAATGTCACTGAAGCACAACAGAAACTATGGAGATAGAGACGCTCCACTGTATCGAATCCTTCCGTGCCCAGGTGCTTTTGGCTGGCCAAACAACAGCATTACAAGGTTGACTCTATTGTTTGACACTGTGATGCTGTCTGTCTTCCCTTTATTCCAGGTGTTCCCTCACAATTGTGAAGTAACCTCTTGGGGTATTTAATTTACCCCATTATATCGTAATGACAGAAATTAATCTTGTGGTTCCTATCTCCCTCATATGATTTATTTTTCCCAGGTGTTGTTAGACACAAGTGCAACTACCAGAGCTCATTTATTTAGGTTTTCTTTTCATGTCTGAAATTGTAAGAAAGAGACGAAACTGGAAAAAAACAAAAAGCAACATAAATATTAAGTGACAATAAAACCTGTTTAAAAGGAGAAAAGTACATTAAGAGCAGCCTCTTTCTTTCATATTGAATCTTGTCACAGCTCATGACTCTAAATTTCATGACTGAAATAAGTCTATTTTACTAGACAGTTATTTTTAATTGTCAGTAAAATTACTCCGCTTCCTCACAAATTGTTAAAAAATACTGACTTTTTAATATGAGATGTGATATACATAATTTCTTAGTCAATGTAGTGTAGTCACATTCAGTGTTCTTTAAAAATATTTGGTGTGAGCATGCTTTGAAGGTTAGGCAATTGCACAGATAAAGTAAACAAGGGTTCAGTGTGAACAAATGTGGTCCCTAGGCTGTGATTAAACCTATTCTTAGGAACTGTGAGAGAGGAAAAATAAAACAACACTCTGTTTAATTTTGCTATTGTAATGTTTAACCCTCTTGTAAAATGGCTTTGTTTTTTAGTTTGATACAACAAAAAACCCCCAAACATTCTGTGCTAATGAGCAAAAGGAAATTGAGAGTTTCTTTAAAGTCTCTGTTCTTTGACATTACATTACGTTGTTGATGCTACCATTATTGGTGACTTGGGGATGAGTAAATGAAAGATAATTGAAAAATGGATCAGTTTAGGTATAGGAGAATAATTCTGGATTTGATAAACAGACATAATCAGCCTACTACACCAGTGCAGCTCATCAGTTGAACAGCCCAGGAGACTTCATTGGGAAATGATTTTCCCAGACCGTTTTCTGTGTATCACGCCCAAGTAAAGTCAATGAGTTTATCAAACACAGATTTTACTTTAAAAAATATATCAGAAGTTCCCATTTAGCACTGGTGTATATAGAGAACTTTTTCACTACCATGTGTATAAACTGGTGCTAACTAAGGCATTACATTCCTGTGTGTGGAGCAATCCTCCTGTAGCAGCCAGCACCCAAATGCATTCTTTCACCATATCAGGGGGCTCACAGGGTGATCTTCTAGTGACAATGTGACTTGATTTAGGAGTTAGTAAAGAAGGGGTGAGGGGAAACATCCAGTAACCAGTATTAAGCTAGAAAAGCTGTGTGTTTTGTAGCAAAGGGCTGAATGTTGAACCCTGAAAATCCCAAGGATTTTAAAACAACTTTGTCATTATATTTTGTATTTTAATTTGTTAGGAGTCAGTATAGGGTCTCTTGTAAAGCCTGAATGCTGGCATTCCAAACTGTTAACTTTGAACATGTAGCTGTTTGATTAGCTGTGTTTAGAGCTTTGTGAGTGTATTTGAAAAGAATGTAACGTACATAGAGGAAATATGTTCTTACATTAAGTGTTTTCCGTAGATCAAAGAAAAACTAAAAACTAATAACAGTAATTAGTTATGATCAGAATGTGCACTTTCAGCTTATTTTATTAACAGTTAGATAGTCTAGGATTTTAAGTTTGAAAAAGTAATTTTGTTTTAGCCCAGATATCTTGTTCTTTCCCCATGATATTTAACTTCAAAATAACATCAGACCAGTTTTTGTTTCCTGCTGTCAGTCTCCATCATGTAAACCACACAGGAGCATCTTCTGATACCCACAGGAACATCTTGGGCTATGTATCTCTTCCCCCCCCAACTCCTAATTTGGCTCCTTTGGATTTAACGGGTGTGGTTGGTATCTGATTGATACAACAGTTGTTAGAATAGAAGGAAAAGTACCTTTCAAATAAAGCATAAATACTCCTTGGCAATCTAAGACATCTAAAAAGTCAAAGCCATCCTCCTGTAAGATTCCAGTTACAAACTTAGGCTCCTCAGTGCTTTGGTGAAGCAGTAGTAAGTTGGATGTTTGCTGGTGGCAGGTCCCCAGGTTAGTGCAAACTCTGAAGTACTATTGTTTTTCCAAATGCTGCATGCTTTAGCACTTTAGAGGGTTTTATAAACTCAAAATCAACTTGGATTTAGACAAAAATCAGAACTATGCACTTTTAAAATAAGATAATGTAGCATAAGACATAAGAGACATAAAAGTTCCTATTAAATGAAAGTTCTCTACTTATTCTTTCGTACAAAACACAGTCCTGTCCTCTAGGTTTGCTCTTTTCCCCACAATCTTTCATGGGTTGCAGTAAAATGTGAAGAATCCCTTTAGGTCCCTCGAAAAAACTTCTATTTAAAATCATTTGGGGAGTTGGCTTTATATTCATTTCCTGATCTTCTCAGAAGATTCTCTCTGCTTTTACTGCAGGCTTCTCTTTGCTATGCCTCTCATTCAATCTTTTTCTTCTTTTCTTTTTAGCAGAGCACAGTATACAAGGCACAACAAACTGCAAACAAATGAGACAGCATCTATAGCACAATTAAAATAGATTGTAAATCTGCAATAAAGATTCCAAAATGATCTCAAATGCTACAGGCCCTGAATTAGGCTAATTAGATTACATGCATTTGCATATCTTTCACTATTGACCATTTGAACCAAGGAATTGTCAATTCTTAAATATGTAGGTGCTACAATAAAATTATGTGAATTGTCATTTAGTAACTCACAAGACTTGGCAAAAGAATTTCAGAGTTTTAGAAGTTTATAAAGCAGGGTCTTGGGACTTATTCTGATACTGGCACAAGTACATCTAAAATTCCCATAAAGATATTAGGGAAGTTTTGAAGTTTTGAAGAAAAAGTATGTTTCACCTACAGAATGTAATAACTACATTATTTGTAGTATCCTTGTAAGCTGTTGTCAATATTGGACACTGGTGAATGATAAAACACATTAGTGAAATCAGCTGAGGTTGTCTGAGGCCCAGCTTTTCACATAACCACTTTTGTTTCAATGTACACCAGTCAGCTAAACCTACTTCAGTGGTGGTCTCTCTGATGTGGAATAAGAGCATGCAGAAAGGGAAAAGCACAGATTGTCCAGGTCCTCCTGGATGTTTGAGAATTGCCTGTAGGTACACAGCAGAATAAAGTGTTCATTGAGAACCAGATTCTCTGAACAGGATGCATAGAAGACATCACTTCCAAAGAAAGGTCTAATAATCACCACAGCCTAGAAGTTATAATGAGTAGGACAAACTGTAGGATTCTGCTAAGGCCTCTAAGTTATAATTGATGTTACTATGCAGTACTTTACATCTTCATTTCCAAAATAGTTTCTAAATCACTACATAGCAAGATATTTACTAGAGCTGGTTTAAAAAAAATAAAAACAAACCCAGCATTTTCTATCATCATGTTTAACTTAAATGGCTTCTCACATGCTTTTCAAGTAGCAAAAATGCAATTGAATTCAAAATGCACAACAGATACATATAAATTTCAGAAACATGATGCTTATCAACCTGAGAAATGACCAGTTCATAAGTCCTTGAGTGATGTTCATGAAAATAAAATGGGATTTCGTAGTTGCATAATGAAGTTAAATAAGAAAATAGCAGCACTTCAGCAGATACAGAGTGCACTGTTTGAGAAGAGGGATGCAAACAGGACTGCTAGCCTTGTATGTCTCCTTTTCTACCTTCTCAGGAAACCAATAAGCCTAATGGTCAAAAAAGCAGTCAAAAAGTATGCAAAGCAGGTATAGTCTTCTCCCGTTAATCAATACAATTGTTATTAGTTTTGCACCCTCTTTGGGGAAGAGGGCAGGAGAAGGGAGAAGTAAATAGAACAAAGTTGAATCTGATAATAATGCAGAAGCATATTTACATTTATGCAGTTATATAGATACAGCACAGTGTGCCTCATGCTGAATCACATACCTGTATGTCCAGCAGTTAATCTTGTTGGAGGTAGTTCTCATTTTCTAGTGCAAGTCCTAAATAGAGGGGAAAAAAATTGACTGTACAATTTGCATAGTTTATGCATAGATGCCTTTATGCTGATAAAGGTCAGGGTATGCTTGGGTATCAGTTCAGTAACAACTCCTTGCGCTAGCAGCACATTAGTTTTTGAAAGATATAGAAAGATTTATGAAGATTTAGCTACATATTTGTAGCTTTGTCCTTCTTTGTGAATAATCTGTAGCATCTGTGCTGATATTTTCCTTTATCGAATACAATATTGTGCAATATTGCAAGACTGAAGACAGATAACAGTGTGCTGATCAAGTAGCAGTCCCAAGAAGAGTAAAAAAACTGTGGACCTGCTGTTGTATTCTTTGATAGTGTTTCTGTTTTCCTGCATTTTTTTTCATTATCAACCCTGGTAAATTTTCCTGAAATTCTTTAGGAAAAACAAGTCTACACTATCATCCAGATTACCCAATTCCAATCTTAAATATTACTGTATTTTATTAATAACTTTGTTGGAGTTCAAGATCTTCAAAGTATTTAAATTAAACATAAAACATGGCTAGGCAAACAAAATCTTGAACTGCATATTTCAAATGTTTCACAGGATCCTTTCTTCCTTCTCTCTTATTCTGAGAAGCAGGCTTGACACAGGCACCTCTTGACAAACAGCAGAGGCTTGAGCTAAGATTGTATCACCTTGGAATTTTAAAATCTCAAGAGGAATTTGAACTCGAGGTGTTACCTTTTCAAACATGTAGTACTGCCAGGCAGAGGCAGACATTCAATGGGGGAGGTGGAATTCCAGTAAGAGAGGCCAGAATTGGCTGGATTTCAGCTTCAAAACTCTTTTAATATAGAATTTAAACTCTTACTGCACAATTCTGCTTACATTCAGTCTTTGCTATCTTGTCTTGAGTCCAAAGCTGTGTCCCCAGAATGTGAAGGATTGTATTCAATCCTTCAGTTCTTCTGTCTTAAATATTTCTGAATACTTGGTAGATTCTCATCCAAACCCCAAACTTGTTCAAAGTTCAGTGTTTGTTCTTTGTTACTTGTTTGAAAAGACGACTGAATTAATTGGGAAGTCTTGTGTAGTGGTGTGCAAAATACGTAACTAACAGTTTTGATTCTTAACAAGGTTTTTGAATTAAGCATGTGCTGAGAATTTTCTCTTTCATTGATTCTGCTAATTCCTAAGCCTTCTTATGATAAAGATTATGATACTTTCATTTTCTAGGAAAGAAGGGAGGTAGCACTAGGAACTGAACTCAGACACTTTCTGAATATAAATATGGGCTGCTTTGCCCATGAATTGACTAGTGCATTGCTCAATGATTCATTTGAACCAGGAATCTGAGAAACAAAAAACACTAGACTCAAAAAAGCTTTTATGTGTTACTTGAAAGAAAGAATGGAGTCAGACACTTCCTTGGACTTAGCCTTGCTGACACAGGAGAAAATTAAAGTAGAAAGAAACTAACAGAAGTATTCAGGGAGACATATTTTCTTGCTTCCAAGAAAGAAACAGGCAGGTTTTGTTCTGCCTCTTTGGATGTTTTGCCAGCAATCAGCAGCGTCGGCTCCCATTTCAGAAAGGCCCTCTTCACTGTAACTTACATTCATAACTTGATCTAATTTAATTCTGAGAGAAAACTCTGTTATTTAAAAAGGAAAACTGCAGCTAAAAATGCTCTGAAGTTAAACTGACCCTTTAGTTCGTGTCTATAATAGCACTATATTTTGCCTTGATCACTTGGCAAATACATTGTGTTTTCCACGTTTCCATAGTTGTTGCTCAGCAACTAATTCCCCTATTAGTTGTGGTTTTTAATTGCCTTCACCTGGCTGGGTTCTCTGTCTCCTTTCAGGTGTGTTCCACCAACTCTCCCAGTTCTCTCTGTCAGTAGCAAAGGGACAAGTAACAGAGACTGTTAAGTGCAATGGAGATTTTGTTAACATTAGGTTATTTTCATACCCTTAACTTTATTTATCCTTCAGAACAGTAGTCCTAGGTGAAATGTTTTATTATAATTTGCTTTCAGAGACAGGGGTAATTAAGATAAGAAAAAATATGTCAAGTATATATTAATTACATTTGTTTTTAACCTTTTTTTTCCTGTATAGCTTACTTGCCCCAGGTAAGTCAACTGGCAATATGGCTGGAATATGCAGAGAATATGCAGAAATCTTTTACCTAAGAAAGTTACACAGGTTTAACTGTATTAGCAAAAAAATTTTATCGTAAATCCATCTTCACAGTCAAAATATTTAAAAGGTTTAATTTTCTCTTAATAACATATTTTAATTGCAAAAAATATATTTGAGCTGGATATACCCAGAGACCCAACTCCAGCTCTGTAAGTGTTTTTGTCATTAGTCTTGGAAGTATTCTGTGATGTATAATGGCCTCTCTTTTTTGTTTTGTCTTCTTTCAAGTGTTTTTGATTTGAACAGGAGTGACCCAACCCTTTACTAATTTCACTTCAACAATTCTTTCAGAAACAATTGCTTGTGCCCTACTTCAGGTTCAGACATTTTCCTTCCACATAGCTAGCTGAATGCTAAAGTGTGTACTACTGAGGCAGATCAAAAACTACCTTCCATTACTAAAGAAGCATTAATTCTCCCTAGATCTGAGGGAAGTTGACAGAAGATTTTTCAGTTGCAACCTAGATTTATAATTTGAAGGTATGTAGTTCATAACAAGTTTGAACCTGTAGAACCTGGAACTGAGGCTTAGATCACCTGGTTCTCATTCATTTGCATTTATTTGTAATCTTTGTATAATTGTGCAACTGTATTAAAAGGACACATATTCTAATCTTGTTTATACTGTCTAACAGCTTAAGCTTCTTGAATTTAATTTGGTGATAGAAAGGAGGGGAAAATCGGGTTCAAAGTATATGAGATTTAGACACATGTAAGACCTGCGTCTGTCAGCAATAGTATCTGCCTTGTTAGCAGGCTTAAAACATACATACGTAGATTTTGTTTCCTTTTTAAGACCAGTACCTCTGTGTCAAAGGGATCATCAGCTAATGTTATCTTCTGACAGCCAGCTCAGTGGATATCACATTAGTCCTGGTTTAAATTTGCAAATAAAACTTTCTGCATATATCCACAGTTAAAATATTAGAACATGATCATTTTCAGATATGAAATATCTGCACTCCCAACTGCTAACCATTGTGGGGTGACAGGGTATGACCACACAGCACAGTCTGTATCTTGCAGACTTTCTAAGCTTCATGTTGTCTAGTATGCCTTTGTGGTAGGATAAAATACATGAAGCTGCCTGTGCATTTTCATGTTTGTTGCTACCAGTAAGGATGCACTGCTAATAGTAAAAAGGAAGGAAATTGTAATTCTTATTTAATATGGGCTTAATAATGAGTCTGCATTTACTTTGTAGTAGAACCTGACCCAGGGACCAGCTACCTATATTAACATAGATTGCACTGAGATATTGCTAAGTACCAATTGCAGCTTGACAGATGAGCTTTATGCAAAACATCCATTTAAATGTTCTGATATTGGTACTCTGAAATTCTACAGCAGGTATTATAATGTATTTGAAGAATCAAATTATCTTGCTTTAGTCTTTTTAGACACTAGCCAACACCAGTGATCAGTGCCAGAATTGTGTAGTAGGGTTTTGTTTCAAAACTTTGATTTATTTTTTGCTTTCACTTGGTCTCTCTATTTGTAGCCAAGTGAAGTTTTCCTTTTTGTGCTTTTTTTGGAGCTGACATGTTGCTTGATATACTTCCTTGTGTGCAGCAGCAGGTAAAAAGTACATGAGAGACAGGATAAAGGATTTCTGAAGAAGAGGATGTGACATCAGAAAAAGGGAAGTTTGGAAATTGTAGCTTTTCAGAGCATTAGGACATCCTTTGTCATGCCCTAATGCAATGCTGGATCCTAACCTGATTTATGCTAAATGCGTGTTACCAGTCTCTCTTGTAAACAACATGCTTGCAGAAACTGTAGTGCATATGCAAACTGCCTATTACTGAGTTTTAAATATGAAATTTTCAATTTTGATTCTGTGATGTCATCACCCATGTTTTAATGTATAAATGGCTCTACAAGCTGTGAGGCATAGAAGAAATATGTTTAGTTTTATTATTTCCTGTGAAAATTAGTAAAAAAGTGCATCTAGCTAATTCAGTTTGGACTGTTTTATTTTTTGTTTTTCTATGAGAGGAATAGAAGCAGATCATGAAGTCATAGGAATATTTTCATATTTGTCTTATTGGTGACTGTCATTTATTCGCAGCATGATTTTATTCCTTCCTTATTTTTACTTCTGTAAACAACTACTTGTCCTTGTTCTCTTTTCTTAAAAAGACAGTTTCTAAAAGACAAAAAAAGGGCAACTCCCCATGAATAACATGGGGCAGTTGTTTATAAAGTGGGGGAAACAGGGAGGGGATTCCAAGAGGCTTGAGGCTTAGTCAGAAATTGCATTCTTTCCTTCTTCTACACTTCTCATCTGTTGTGTAGTTACCAGACTGAAGGTTTGTGGCAATTTAATTACTGTACATGTGCTTCGATTTTGGAGGCTTTTACTAACTGGAATTTTGTAGCTACTTGGTACCTGTCTGTATATGGTTTCTAGCATATCTTGTTTTGATATTTTGAGATTTCTAGTAGTAGGCAGGTGTCTGAGCTAATGGGAGGGTACAGTGCTGGGGACTCGTGCCTGGACATTGCTTATGTGTAACCTGACTGCTGCATTTCAGAAAAAGAAACGAAGATTGTGGTTGTGGTAGTGGTGTTTGAACAGATAAGTCATGCAGCAGCTGGTGAATACCTTAACATTTTAGAGCTTTTTATCTTTAAAGAAATAAATAAGTGGTGACACTGGTGATATAGAATCTCTCCCATGTTGAAGAGGTGTCCCTAATGATGTTACAAAAGGCATGTATTGCACTGTCTGACACTGCTTATATGAAGAATGTAAGCAAAATATATCTTGACCTATTTAAAGATGCACCGGCTCCTCCATCAATTTCCCTGACATTTTAGAATGAAGTTGGTAGCTTCCACTGTACATTTAAGTGGATTTGGAGCCATAAATAACATTTTCAGTTTTCTGTAAGCTTCCACATAATTTGATGAACTACAATGACCTCTTTCAACAATTTTGTATCTGTCAGACAGAAGGAAGTGAAACTACTCTCAATAAAAGATCAGATATGTAAAATTTTCAAAATGGAGAAGGTATAGTGTAGAGGAAGAGTACGAAAGTTGTGCAAAATGGGAAAATATTGAAATCAGTGGGATGTTACTTCCTTATAATGAAAGTTGTTTCCCCAAAATGCTTCTTTTATCTGGTGTTGTGCTAAAATTCCAGATGTCTTTGGATCAATAGAGTTCCCTGTGACTGAGGTTGTTTGGTATCATCTAAAATGCAGCTTAGTCTGAAATCTGTGAAAGTTGATAAAGTTCACAGAAAACCTTTATGATCTTGCAAGCATTTTCCACCTCTTTTATGGCAGGGAGGGGACAATGCTGCATTTTAGAGTGTTTGCAAAGATAATGACATTCTTCCAAAACATAAGAATGTAGTTTGAAATATGTTCCCATGAATAACCAATCACAGTCATATGAAGACCTCTAAACCAAAGGGAACAATGTTGGCTTTCCCCCCACAACTTTCAGGAGAGGACTTAGGTTGTGGACAAGAGGGTGTCTGAGCTAAATATTAGTACTTTAGTAATTGTTTTCAAAGCTCACCTTTAATCCAAATTGTCACCCAAGACTCCTAATTCTTCTGTCTTTGCAGATCTGTAATACAAGGGTGAGATGGGCCTTATGATTCTTCATACATGATTTGGAGTCCTAAGCTGTACCGTAAGCAGCAAATAAGACAAGATAGTAAAAGCAGTACAGTAAGTTAATAAAAGGAAATAATAATCTAATCTTCTGGTAGCCAATAGCTATTCCAATGGCTGAAGATTTTAACAGAGCACCCAATATAAAGTGTATACTATGGCAATTACCAGGTCAAGATGATACAAATCATTGAGATAGTAATGGTTTAATAAATAACTGTGCAGGTGAATTAGACGAGAGAAGAATTTGATCCAGTTCTGGAATTTACCATCACTTTTCAATGGCCAAGCACAGTATTTTTATACCATGCTGAAAGGTCACTAAAACTTCTTTAAATAAAACTTATAATTTGGTCTGCCCACCATTTAATTTTTCTACTTGTCATTTTAGCTATAAGCTAGGGTTGGTCATCTTTCACATTACAGAACAGTAGTAGGAAACTGATTTAGTTCTTGTATTGGGTAATAAAATTGTATTAAAACAATAAAATTGTATTAAAATTGAATAAAATTGTATTAAAACAGCTGTTGGGGCTTTAAGTAATATTGTTCTGCATCCCTATTTTAAACATTAATCTTAGAAGGTGCTTCCAAGAACTGTCTTAAAATTTAATATATTAAAAAAAATCAATTTGGTGCCAGAAGAAACTAGGACTGATATTTATCAAAAATCCATTGGGGATTTTTTTTCAAGTAATATGTAATTATTTACAGTAATATTTGTATAGATTTGAATTTAAATTCCAGCTATTAATAGCTATTAATCTAAGATATGTGAGGTAGCCAAGATATGAAATGGAAGGTGAGAAGTTGGTGCGGTGGAGTGCTCACTTCACTGGTCTGTGTTTTGTATGGTGTGTGAAGATAGAGAGCAATATTAGTGAAAATTATTGCTGTAAGTTGAGGTTCTGCTACAGATAAACTTGTCTGATTGTGCTGTAGAACTACATACTTTGATTTCATACATAAATTAACTCCCTAAGGGGATTAATTACTAGAATCAGAGGCCTTTTCCAGTCTAAGTGGGTCTGTAAGATCATTGAGTCCAACTATTTAACCCAGCACTTCCAAGTCAGTCATTTGACCATGTCTCTCAGCACCATATCTGCATCTATTTCCATAAACCATGATGGGAAAAAACACCTGTAAAAATGTGCTTGGATACTTGATTTCAATGTTTTCTCCTTGTTAACAAATAATTTTTAAAATGGCACTTGTATCAGCAATCACAAATCTATTTGTCTTTGAAATGAGTTAATTTAGTTGTTATAATTCAGATCTTATCTATAAGTAAAGAATTGCTGGATCTGTAAACCAGTCTTCTTTTTCTCTTTTACCTTTCTTTTTTTTCATCCAGCCTAAATTACTACAATTCTGTTTTGCATCTGTTGGTCCTTATATTTCTGGTATTTCTTTTTGTTTTTGTGGTAGCCAGAAGATCAAACTTGGGTTTTTTTGTCTTTTATCTATACGCTCTGCGGATATTTTACAAAAGAATGTCACTGATTCCTACCAGAATAACAAGTGGTATTTTCAATTTGCAGACATTTAGCAAGGCATATTTCTTTCTGCAGAAAGACTGTAGTGAAGATGATTTCAGTATATATAGGAAGAGCCACAGAAGGATGTTGAAGGCTGTAGAGCTATGGTTTCATTTGGGGCAGGGATGGGGGAGTGTGGTGGCAAACAAGAAACCAGTGAAATAAAAGGAGTTTGCACTGCAGCTACCTTACCTTTACATAACTCAAAAATTTGCAATTACATCAATAGTTGTATTTTTAATGCCCCATTGTAAAAACAGAAAAGAAACACAAAAATATAAAATTTTAGGTTCCTTCCAATCCAAACCATTTTATGATTTTATGACTCTAAAATATATAACTATTTTTGCTGACAGCATAAAGAAGACAGAATAAAGGCTCTGATTAAAATGTAAATTATATTGTAATCAGATTAATTTTACTTACCACTATCTTACTTTCAGTAACTTTTAGTGCAATCAAAGTTTGGGATTCGTTTCCTCTACAAAAACATATAAATTGCATTTGCAATACTCTTCAGACTTTCTTTATCTCTACCATACCAAAAAAATCCATATTGCCAAGATGATTTGCAATATGAGAATAAATAAATAGTTTCTAGCCTCCACTTAGTTTTCTGTCGTGGCAGGATATTCCTAATGATTGTACAGAATTCTTGGCTGTATCCTAAATAATCCAAGATCATCTGGGCCAGAAACTCACCATACTGTAGATATGTTCAGATCAGCAGAATGTAGTCAAAGAGTTAATCAGATGAGTTCATCTTCTGCCAAGAAATCTAAGGCAAGATTTTAAGACATATTAGTTCATCTCTTTCTAGGAACGTTAAAGATCTGCTACTCAGGCTTTCAGAGAACTGGAACAAGAGATGCTTATAGCCAAAGGTTATTCTCCTCAACAAAAGATATCCTCCTGTACCAGCTTTTACACTAAGGCTCCCTGTTGTTGTAAAGGATCAGATTTGTAAAGAAATTTGTTATTTATGAACTGAAATGAGAGGACCTGTATGCCAGCAGAAGATACATTGTATGTTTCAATTCTAGAACGTAGGCTTATATCATAGATTTATCCCACTTGTTACAGTTTTCTGTTGTAATGACTATTGTAATGAAATTATTTTATTTACCTAAAGCAGGAATTCATGACAGGTGTGCAATGGGAGTTTCAGAGTGTTGTATTTTTTTTTCTTTTTCTCAGTAGCTTAAGTTGTGCAACAATGTGTTCTAGGTTACAGTCAGCCCCGTTATTTCTCATGGTGAATAATGATTTATGTGTTATATAATAGATGTATTAATCAAATATTTGTCAAATTTGATACTTCTTAAAGAAGTAAACTATCTGTAGCAAAGACTGCAATGTCACCAGACAGACAAGATTCTGAAGCAATATTATTAGTCTTTAATATACACAGGATTTTACTGGTAAAAGTTGAGCCTCTGTAAGGTCATGGAGACACCACGTTAGATATAAATCTGAGCAGCAAGATTTTACAAAGTTTTGAGCTTTCAAGTTGGAGGACAGATAATAGCATTGTAGGGAAAAACCTTCCATGTCTGTTGTTTAGGTCAGCTGTGTCCCAAGAGCTGCAAGACCAGCTGTTGCTGCTAATGCTTCTTAGAGGAGAAGCTTGATAAATTCATATTGCAACAGAAAATATATGAGAGCATCAGTAGGTTTCAATTATGCAGAATCACACAGAATAGTCTGAGTTGGAAGGGACCCAGAGGGATGGAGTCCAGCTCTTAAGTGGATGGCCCATGTGGGGATCCAAGCCTTGACCCTGGCGTTGGTAGCACCCTGCTCTGACCAACTGAGCCACTCTCAGGGTACAGACAGTGCCCTTGATGTATCAGCAGTGCAGTCATGAAGATGATTGTCCTGTGACTCAGCTAAAACATGCTCATGGGTGAATAGAAAGGAGAACTGTTTGGAGGAGTTTGAGGCTTATTAAGCAGGAAGGCAGATGGAAACTGTTCTCCTTGCCTGTACCAAGGAGGCTTCTAAGAGAAGAATCATTCCATGTTTTGTATGGGCTTGGCTGAGAATATTTCCAAAACTCAGAAGGAAGCATTCTATTTGAAAGGGACCTTAACAATCTGGACTTCATAATTTATGCAAACCAGGTCCATCAGTTGGATTTTATGATCAGTTGTACTATTGCTTTCTATTATTTTGGCTTAGCTTGGAAAGGGGCAGAGGGGATTCTGATCTTTGCAGAATCTGAAATGTATTTTGCTTAAGAAATAATAGGAGTTATATCTAATGTCTAACTTATAGCACGCTGGATGTGCTGAAGCACAAGATACAGAAAAATGCCCAGTATCTAAAAGACAAACATTAGTCTGTCATAGAGCTATTATGTAGCAGAAAAATATTAGTTTTGATACAGACTAAAATCACTTAATTTATATAATAATCCTTTGTTTGTACTTACAGTTAAGCTTTTGTAAAACAATAATTTTCAAGATCCCTTCTTAGTTCAGGTCGGCTGTAACAGAATAACAGTGATATAAAATTTCAGTCACAAACAACTGGGAGTTATTTTCCCATCTTTGTAACAGAACCATGTAAACAGAGAGGAAAAGATGTTGTGTTTTAGTTGAATGTTTTATTTTCAACTATCTACAAAATTCTTTCAGAGTTTTCCCTGTCACTAGACAATATTCCTTTCTGTTTGTAGGCCAGAATTATTCTTCCTGTGCTTGTCCTACAATAACTGTATGAAATCATAGATTTTTCTGGAACTTTTATGTCTTTAAGGTAATGTAGTCCATGCCTCTATAAAAATGTAATTGCTCCTGGTTATAGGATTTCCTTATGCTTTTACTTGAAATGAGAATATCTTACAGTGTTTACCCAGTAATATTTTTTTCAATTTCTGTCCTTTATTCCTGCCAGTACTTCTTTAAACATCTTCAAGTAAGCACACTACTAGGGATTTAGGGATTTATTATTTTTGAAGTGTCTTTATTACTTTGTTTTTCTCTAGTTATTACGTAGCCAGTTCTAAATTTTAACTTTGATATCAGTCCTATTTCTCCCTGAGGACATCCATTGTACCTCCTGAAAGCCCCTTTTTTGACAAATGTAGTGTTCTGGGGACATTTTTGATTAAGCTGTAGACTAAGGAACGAAGCATATTGTTCCCAGGTAGTATGTATTGTCAGCTGACCATTCCTACTGCTGTGGCATACTGTAGGACTGCATATCAGAGGTAAATTTTCTTAGCTCCAAATCTGCACTGCAATTCACTTTTTTCTTTTTTTTTTTTTTTTTTTTTTTTTTTTTTTTTTTTGTTTTGTTTTTGTACAGAATGTCTATCTTATAATGTTCACTAGCACTCTCCTCACCTTCAATTTACAGTTAAAATGTTAGGGTCAGTCATGTCAGTACAAGTTTTCTTGCTTCACAGAGTAAAATGTCTCAAATTCAGTGGTAACTTCAAACATTACACCATACTAGGAAATAGTTTCAACCAATACTACAGTTATAGGGCTTTTGATGACTTTTGATAAATCTAAATGTTACCTAGGTTAACTTGCATTCTGATTGACATTTGTAGTTCCAATCTTGGCATGTTGATAAAATTGAAAACGAAAATTTTAATCACTCTAACAGAAATTGTATATTTGTAGTAAGTCACAGTCAATTGATCTATGTAAACAAAGTAGTGATGAACTGAGATAAAATGCTAAAGAAATATGACAAAAGAATGATGTTGTGTCTCACTACTGCAACAAGATAAATAGACCAATAGGAAATGTTTCACCTCAGTAAAATTAGAGAAATTTTATTTACTTACTGAATGCTGATTGGGATTCATAATCCCAGTGAGACACTTCTGGGTGTGTACTCTTATAATAAATACACACATTCCACTGAAGGAATTAAAGCTCTTGGCACTAATAAGGAAAATGATCAAGGTAGCATTTACTGCTTAATTACCTGTCTGCTGCATCTGTTCAGAGATACTACCTTGCCCTTCAGGAACCCTTGCAACAGACACTTTAGAGATAAGTCTGGTGGGGTACAGGTAGCAAGTTTCTCTCCAAAGTCTTGTTTCAGGACCCACACAAGGACATGTCGCAAAGCAAAGTGTGGGGACTCAAGAACTATTTTTTCCCCAGAAAGCTAATAATGATAATGTACTCCAGACAGACTAGGGCTCATCAAATTCAAGTACCCCAACTTCCCTCATCTTGGGGGACAGGATGAGAAATAAG
Source organism: Climacteris rufus (assembly GCA_013398175.1). Lineage (NCBI taxonomy): Eukaryota > Metazoa > Chordata > Aves > Passeriformes > Climacteridae > Climacteris > Climacteris rufus. The sequence goes on along the minus strand of VZRZ01006255.1, from coordinate 52,357 downwards.
GGCTAGTTTCAGAGCTTCAAAAAGACTATGCAATTGATGGTGTGGTGACAATTGCTTGATAAAATGCATCTGAGTCACACCCTCAACACAGGACTCTATGTAAATTGTACAGTCTAACCCCAAATGCCTGACTTCAGTTTGCTAACTTATGTTCCTTGTAGGTTTTCTTTCCTGGTGGTTTGTTTGTCATGCAGCTCTCTTGCCATGTCTTTGTCTCTCTTCAGAGTTATGTTTTGTTGCTTGTTTTGGCAGTGAACTCCATGGTCAGTGGTATGATTTTCTAAGTGTTATTTTTTTTCTTGTAAGTGTTGCAATTGCTATAACTGGTCATGTGTGTGCCCTTCCTCAGAAAATGATTTTGCACTGGGGTGGGGGCAGGAGCAGGAGATAAGGCCATAGTATGACTTTAAAAGCCTCTTTTGTTTGGTTTTCTTGTACACAGTCTATTTTATTGGTAACTCAGATTAACAACAGTAGATACTATTTAGTTAGCTTCACAGTGGTATGTACGCAGTCACACCTGCGTATACACCAAATAATCACAGAGATTTTGTGGTCCTCAGGCTTTTATACTCATGGGAGAATGAATATGATTTTGTTTTTAATATAGCTCTCAGATTAGACATGCAGCAAGTAAAAAAATGTAGTATTTAAGTATCTCACTTCTCTTTGGGCTTCCTGAGAGAGTCTTGTAGATAATGGGTTAAAGAGAAAACTAATGCATCAAATGACTGCTGAATCACTGGAATTACAAGAAAGGCTGGTCAAAAAGACTTAACTGGAACTTGACCTGAAATAGACTTCCTGGTAGTAATTCAAAACTTAACTAGAGTAATTGTAACAAGAAAGGACTTCATGTAATCCTGCTGTTGATTTAATTCCTAATGTTGCCTTTGTCTACAGTACCTGAATTACCTTTGTTTTCAAGTATCTTTCCAATTTTTCAGCATTGCCAAACTGATCATAGCCACTGAAGTTTACTAATGGTAACATTTTAAAGGCACAGGTTGGAAGAGTCTAACAAGTGACATTTTGTTATAACACCACTTTTCCCTTGATTTGTAATATTTTTTTAATTCTATGTATACTTAACCCTAAGCGCTTTGACAGAAAGGCAGCAGTAAGTATACTTGCTATGACTGTAAGTTAATGATGAGTGTTGTTATACAATGTTAATATGCTAGGATGTATACCAAAGAAAAGTTGGAACATAGAGCTGTGGGAATTTGAGACTCTTGAAGATGCCAAATCATGTGATCTTTCATAAAATTCTTAATCTTTTGAGGAACATTTGGTTTGGATTCATTTTTTTTCCTCACTACACGACTGTTCTAAAGTGTGACTATTCTTTCTAATAGTTACTAAATTCCTTTGAGAATCAGCCTAAAAGTACTGATAGTCATCTTCCACTCACTTCTTATGCTCAGATTTGGTTTTAACCTGAATAGCTTTTTGTTATCTTGTCTTTGTTTTGTCTCTGTGCACGTGGCACAGAGATTATTGCTTGGGAGTTTTCATGTGTTACTTTTAAACAAGGTAAGCTCTCTGAGGTTTTTCTGTCAGCTGGGATCTCTGATCCCCTGACAGAATGGTTATACAGAAAGATTAAAGAAGGTAGCCTCATAATTTAGACTAAAGTTGAATGCTAATTAATCTAAATACACACATATTGTTCAATTCACTGGTTGGTACTGCAATATTGACTTTGTAATATAAGGCAGGGCAGACCAGGAGTGAGGTATGATTTCTGTTCTTTGTGTGCAAATCTACAAACTTGGCTAGACCTGTAAGGCATGTAGAAAAGAGTGTGATAAGAATTCAGAAGTTTGGTCTGGAACTTTCAATGTCAAAATTCAAATATATGTGTCCTTTATGAAATAGCTGAATTGTATCTACAGCCAAGAAGAAACTTATTTAGGTAAGATATAAAAACTGCTCTCCCTACATTGCTATTCTTCATAAATTCCTGAAACTTTCTCAGAGTTGTAGTTGTCTTAGAGAAGTTCTTATCCTTACTTTCTTGGGTATTCTAGGGAATGTCCATAGCAATTACCTGGAGAGCAGACAGAACATAATATGAAAGCATTTGAAACTAAAATGGATTCGTTCTTTAGTCTTAGAATTTGCAGTTTGGAGTCTGCCATCACTGTGAAAATTATGTCACTTCAGAAACGAGGGAAAGAGAACAACTGCAAGAAGTTTCAGGAAGTTTGCAAAATGCACAGAAAACAGCTCTTGCTTTGTTTGTGGTGACGTGACACCTTCTGCAGGGAAATTGCTGTAACTCTGAAGCTGTTTCATTTAAGACAGTGAGGAGCACATGCTAGAAGATGATTTCTTTACTAATGCTGTCAACTGGTTTTAGTTACTACTATGGAAAGCACTATGGAAACACTTACTGATATTGTTTTACAAGCAGCTTAGGTAGACTATTGCTGAAAGATGCAGTCTGCTGTAAGGGTACTTGTTATACACAGAATATTGTACAGTAACTCATATGCTTCATTGTCTAATGATAAGGAGAGAAGGTGCAGAGAAGACATAAAGTTTCACTGACTCCTCTTTCTTGGAATATACTAAGAAAGGGGGTTAGTAATAAAAAGTGAAGTGGAATAGAAATGGGGCTGTGGATATGACTACATGTTTTAAGTGGACTGGGATTAAGTGTGGCAGGTCACGTGCAGCTACTGTCTAATGAGCACAGTGGGCTCAGAGCAGAGGAGACAAAAACAGAGGATTTAGGATTTGTACAAAACACTCCTCAGCTAGTGAACCTGTGACCCTGCAGTTTGCACTGGTCAATGTTATTTTAGTGACTTCATGTGGCAAAGAGAGAAAGCTATTCAAACATTTAAATTCAAAATGTTGAGATATCTTTTGTTTGAACTCTACTGGTATTGGGAGGAGGAAGGCTTGTTCAGAGAGGTTAGTATGCCTGTAATACTCATCAATTTGTCCTCTATTTAAAAAATTGGAGGCCTTAGAAGTTCTTTTCTAAACAAATAGATATAGCAACTTCATGATTTTTCTAAATGAAAATAGTAATATTGCTGAAGTGATAGGCTAATCCTCAGATTCCTTTGTTTAGAATTAGAAAATAAATTCTTACATGAAGTGTAAATGGTGTAAATGCATGCATAATACAAAGGCAATAATGATACTGCCTGTGAGCACTGAGAACATTTTCTTTGTGTTTGACTTTCCAAGACCAAACTGAAGAGAATAATTTGCTTTCCTGTAATGATCATTCCTGAAAATGTTGTTACAAGGATGGGCTGAAAATGATGTCACAGGAATGGCCAGATCAGTGAAGTCACATCTCCAAAAGGATGAACTGTCAGTTTGACGTATGGCTTTTGAAATGGGGAAATGTACACAATTTCCTCAGAAATATGCAAACGTCTTTATTTAAATATTGATCTTTTACTTTCACTATTCTGTCACATAAAACAAAAGTATGCAAACATTTTGAGATTGTGAAACTTTCCTCAATTTCAAAATATCACCAGAGTCAAAAAATGGCATAAAATGTAACGTCATAGATAGTTATTTTCCCATTCTCATTATCATATTGATCCTCAGATGAACTAAATTCATGATTTTCAGCAGCTAAGCAGCTGCACAGGAGCTGAAAATTTAATTCTATATTTTAAATTTAAAATGTCCCTAGAATTTTAAATTGGGTCTGTAGTTGTGTTGTTCTTGTTATTACAACATTGGCCATTATTTCTCTCTAGACCTTTTAACTGTTTAAAACACCTGTAATTACTGCTGCTAATACATAAGGTATTATATATTAACATAATACATAATATAAGCATATAAGGAAAAATACTAAAAAATGTTTAAGTCCAAAAGCACTGAGAATTTTAGTAAAAGAGATAGGTCTCTTTACCTAGGAGTGAACAGGTGGATATTAAATGGAGCAGTTGAAAACTAATTGTGTTAAGAACTTGTAGCTTTCCACTACACAGATCTGTTCCATAAATGTTTCAGAGTGAGGGATGTGTGATGTACAAACATTGTGCAGTGAGTATTTTGTTTAGTCAATAGTTTGGGTTGAAGCCCAGTCTGACATGAAATACAAACTCTGTGCAGAAAGATTTTATGATATTTTCTTTTGTGGATAGTTTGGGCAGAAATACAAACTGGATCAGTAAAAGGCCAATCCCAGCCAAGCTTGCTTTTGGTTTTCCTGGTTTTTCTGTAATTTTTATTGAGGCTATCACCTCTATGTGAAGCTTGGAAAGGCTCTTTTGGGCTGCAAGAATTCCCCTGGCTCAGGTACTCACAGCTTTTAGAAACTGGAACAGAATGCTGTAAACACAACAGCACTAAGCCCTTTTGTCCCCGTTCTGTTTTCTGGTCCCAGGTCTTTCACTGGGCTGAGCAGATGTTGACATGTGGTGTGTGAGGACGTGAGGCCTCTGGAAGGGAGCAGGAGAGCCTGGGGAGGGGTTTTGAGGAGGCACAAACAGAACCCCGGGGCCTGTGCTGTGCCTCCTGTTCTGCTGGTGTTGTATGACCCCCCTCTGAGTTGATTGCACTGTGTGGTGCACAAAGAGCCATTCTGAATAATCCCAAGCTTTAGCACTGCTGGAAGAGATCCTTGCTTCCCTTGGTGTCTCACGTGCTGTTACTGGTGGAAAGTGCCAGAGGAGGAAACAGTGAAGCTGAGCCAGGTTGGGGCACCAATGGGTGAAGTGCTATGGGGGGCAGACAGGGTGGGGATAAAACAGCAGGTGGGGCTGGGGGAGGGTCCTGTACTGAGGTCTGGAGAGGAGGAAGAGGATGAGGAAGGTATTGGGAGACAGCAAGGTAGAGGTGGGAATCCCTATTTAGTCACAAGACCACAGCCATCTCCAGTTATACAGTTCATTGTGAGTCTAGGACAGCGCATCAACCTCCAGCCTGGTGAAGCTCTCTCAAGCTGTGTCACTCCCATGACAACTCCTAGCATGCCCCAAAGACCCCATTTACTGCACCAAGACTGTTCCAATTTGACTAGTTCCTCACTGATGCATCTTGGAATCTTCTTTGCTGCCACTGCAAAGCGGAATCATGTCTTTAATCCCTGGGGCAATAAAAGTAATTTTGGCTTAGCTTTTTTCGGAAGTTTTGAAATTTCCTAATATGCTGTATTTCTTCAGTTTCTATATCGCTGCTACAAGTACACTAAGAAGCAAGGTTAGAGTTAACTCATACATCTCTAGCTGTTTGCTGGCTTTGTCTTGCTGGAAAGAACCTAGAAGTCTAAGTGTAAATCATTGTCATCTGCAAGGGCATTCTTGTTGCACAGAGTAAATAGATTCAAAAGAGATGCTTTCATTTGTAGGTGAAGAATCAGATCAATCCTACAGTGAAACTGCAGCTCCAGAATGACTTCAGCCAAGGTAATTTAGTTTTGCCACAGCCCTATTTCCTTCTATGTTTTGACATAAGCATTTGGTGTAACAGTTACAACAACTGCCAGAAAACTGATAATATAAAATAGTAATTTTCTTCTAGCTTAGCTCCCAGAGTTGACTCACCATAGATCAGAGCATGGTAGCACCAACTTGTATTTAAAATGTTTTGGTACTGCACTAGTGGCACAGTTAGTGCTAGTGATTACAAGAGAAATAATTGTAGGCCTTCCTTCCAGCTGAAGAGTAAAAGGAAAAAGAACAAAGGATTGTGTTTTGTAATACCTTCAGTCTCTTTCCTGGCTAGACACATGAACTGATTTGACTCATGGAATCAGAAAAATTGTGATCTCTTCCAATTGTTGTACTTTCTCTAATTACTCAATTATCCCATCTCTTTGTAGTCACTATTCAGTGTCACTTTTAGAAACAATGAGCAATAAATAGAGAGTTTAACTGTTTCTTTTTAGTGTAACAAGAGAATAATTTTAGAATAGAAAAATATGTCTTTCTTAGTCCAATAATAAATTAATTCTACCTGTTTGCTTGTTGATGTGAAGAAAAAGAAACAACTCCTGCTAGCCTAAAAGAAACTGCCTGCGGAAGTCGTGACTCTTTTAAGTCTGCAGAGGCATTTATGATGCCAGATAGTGCTTGAAAATTAAAGCTGGGCAATCTAAAGACCAGTAATAACATGCAAATTTTCAACAGTCACTGCAAAGCAGAACATTATATGTAAATATTATTATATGTTTTATAATACTTGAGATTATTCACAATGGTAAAATGTCTTTATGAGGCAGATGCTATTACGCAGACACTTCCTTAAGCTGTGAGTTTAAAACCTCTAGGACTGGTCTGGGCTGCTTCCTTTGCAGAAGCAGCTTTAGTGACACATCTCATGTAAGTCAATCTCAGATAAATGAAAAAAATCCTGTTCATGCATCTTTGCGTCTTCTCTATGCATCTAATGAAACCTGTGTCATTTGGGCAAATGACAAGGCTTTACAGTTTATGGGCAAATAAGTCAAAATGTTGTAGAAAGGCAGCTTGTAAAAACAACTTGTGTGGCTGAAAGCTTAATGATAAATACTGAAATCCTGGAAACGTAATTCAATAGTTAATCTATTTTAGTCAGGAAGTCTAAGTGTGAAGGGTTTATTCCTGAGCTAATAAGGCTCAACAAGAGAGTGAATTAGAGTTGTAATGCCCTATGGCATCCCAGCTATCTACTGTGGAAAATAAAGTAAAGCCTATAAAGGTACAGGCTTTATCAGTAACCTCTTTTTTCTCATAGTTTACTGTTGTTCTTCTCTAAATGGCAGTGCTTCGTTCAGTCTTGGGCAGCCTGAATCCCACAAACCAAGAGGAAAGACAAGTCATTAGAAATCTATTCTTTGCACCATCCTTAAGAGAGAGGTTAAGGCCTGACTATGCTTTGCTGCCTTCTCTCTGCTCTTTTTCCCCTATGCTTTGGGAAATGTCCCAGTGTGTGTTTCTGTGCCTGCACAAAGGTGGGTACAGTTTGTTCCTTTTGCATAACTGCCTCTGTGGAACGCTCCTTGACCTCTGATGGGTTTAGTTTACCCATACAGATGAGCACACATCACTTCATTTTTCAAGGGATTATACAGCCCAGCTGCATTTGAAGTTGCTTGCTCTATCAGGTTCCTGTGCTGATGACTGATGTATGTATTGACATAGTAAATGCCATTTCTCTTGGCATGGTCAGGTTTCTTGTCCATGGCCAAATTAACTCTGTGTAACTCCACTGTTGAAAATCTCTACAGTGAACGTATCATAACATGTCCTGTTCACAAGTAACTCTTTCAATGGCTTAATTTCTGCCAAAATTACTTATTCTTGCTTTAATTGTTATTTGTGCTAGTACATCTCTGCTAAGATCAAGTGTGCTTCATTAGAGTAAGCAGAAATAGATCTAATTAATTTCTTCTTCCTGTAGCCACAATGCAATGACAACATGGAAAAAAAGGAAAAGAACCAACCATAAAAAAACCCCCAAACTATCAATATATTATCAGCAAGCTTTTTCCATATCTGTTCAGATTATTAATTAGCAGCACGAAGAAAGAATTAACCACAGGAGTTTGAAAGGTCACAAAGCTATACATCTGCAGCATAATATTATGACAGAAGGTCAAAAAAAAAAAAAGATGGAAGTTCTTTGAATTTTCAGGAAATTAATTTTTCTAAAAAAGTCATTATGTACTTTTCAAGTCTGTGTTACAAGGTTTCATTGAAGAAAAACAGTTTAACTGCTAAAGGATAATAGTATGAAGAATATGTAGTTCTTTTTATGGAACAGGAACTCAATGCATTTCCTGCTTTGTTTAAAATTTTTTTTATAAGCATGGGTTTTTTTATTTTCTCTCTGTCAGCAGTACATCTTACTGGATTTTTTCATGTGGTTTTTTTTCTGTTTGTTTTCTTCTTGTTTATTTTTTTCCTTACTCTTTTTTTTCCCCCATGAACATCTAAAAGGAGAAAGGTGCTTTACCAGAAATTTGCTTTACTACCTTTTATTCTGGTTACTTACATCTGTGACAGTATAACCCCAATAAAAGGCTTAGCAGAAGTAGCTGATCATCTGATTTGGTCTGTAGCATTCTCAATTATTGACACTTTGCTCAAGAACAAGTAAATTAACAAACGTGTTGCAAAAACCACTGAGCCATTCTTATAGGGACCCTTACAAAATATTTACAGGTCAAAGGTATGTGTGGGATGTGGGAAATCCCTACTCATTTATTTAATGGGAAATAGGCATTTGTATCCTTTAGGAAAAATGCAGAATTTTAGCTTAAGTGTTTGCTTAGGCATCATCTCAATCTTTTTGTGTTGTTCTGCTGAACCTTGTATGGCATGCCATACAATTATTGAGAAAGCATTCTACTTCTGCACACGTTAAATTTGTGACAAAATATACAGTCCATTGTGCAGTCAAACCACAAGGGACTTGATAATTTGAAATTTCCTTTGCTGATATGCTATCCTATCAACACAGTCTTTGCCAATGCAAATTGCAAAAAAGGCAACCTGTCTGACTGTTGTATTACCTGAAAGATTTAATAGCCTGAGAAATCTAATTTTACCTAAAATGCCTTGCCATGAGTGTGTGTACTTGCTCAGTTGCATTCTAAGAAATGGAGGTGACATCTGGTAGAACACAGGTACCAGAACAAAGAATGCTTCTGCAAGGCTTCAAATGCTCCTCACACCTCTTGTTATGAGGAGAATGTCACTTTGTCCACCTTAGTGACAAGCTGCTGGTCATTACCTTGTGAAAGAGGTTATGTGTTCTGCTTTGAATAGACCCCAAAGAGATAAAACTTACCATGATTGTGTATCTAGAAATATGCAGGTGAACTAGAACATTGCTTGGAAAAACTGTAGAGTTTGGAGTTTTGGTAAATCATAAAATCTGGCAGGGCAGAAGGAGGGAGCTGCTACCTAGACGGGATATCTTAAGAGCAGTTGTGCAAATACAAGGTGATTAGGAACCTTGTCTTCTCAGATTCCCCATTTGTATTCCTGTGATCAAACTGGCTGTGCAAGGACATCAAGACTCAAGAGCTGACACAGTGTTAGCAGGAGACCAAATCAGGGTTTAGCACTCCAGTTGATGAAGTCTTCTATTATTGATGACAAAAGCTTTTAAACTGAAACACAGTTTGCTTCTCTTTTCTTCAAAAGTGATTAAGATCTGAGAGAAAGTCATAGTATAGGAGCCAAAGCTGCTTCACTGTAAAAATGGAATCAGACAAACGCATGCTGATTTCAAAATTTTATAAAATGTATTTGCATTCTTCAAATTAAAAAAAAATAGTTCACATCTGGTGCTGTTAAAAAGAATATAAACTGAAAACTCTCTTATCCTCAGATATGAATTAATGGAGAAGATTTTTGACACTGTTTTCCTGTAATACACCTCTTCAATTATCAGTATGTAGAGACACTTCCCTCTCATTCTGCTCTGAGCTTGTCTTTCAGTGCCAGAATTTCCATTTCTCATTTCCTTCTTTTATCATTGCATCACAGAATGAATGGTGAGAGGTTAACTGCACAAAAAAGGTCAGGAATTTATTATGAATACTAAAAACCTTTCTTCATGTTTGCGAGTTTAGTAATGCAATAGAATAGACGTTGAGTACTGTCACATGCACAGCAGTTCAGAATTCGTGGGGTTCATTAAGGGACAGATGTGCTGGCTGTTCTTCAGGTGATTGACAAAACCACTTACTTCGACTGTTATGGTCTGTACTGTTACCTTTTCAGTAAACCACAGCACATCCTCGTGGGCATAGAAATAGAAAGACACAATATGTAGCTGTGCCAGTCAGAGATGTGAGGAGGAAGTGAGGCCCTTCCATGCCGCATATGCTTTTTCCTTTGCGATGGGTTGTACATCATTAGCGTTGTATATCATTAGCTATACAAATAACACCAGAAGAATGTAAATCTGTACTAATAGAAAACACCATTCTTCTGTGTTCTGCTCCTGGACACTCCATGTCTTCCAACTACAGCAGGGCTTTTTGGTCACAGCACAAGCCTAGAACTTGTCTGTAAAACCAGTGTAGATATCTGGTCTGCAGGACAGTTGAACAGGTCCACTCCTACCTCATATTATTAAAGCTGCCTCTACATATCATGTGTCATACTGGCACTACAGCTGCTCCCTGCAGCAGGTGAATCCCCTTCTCACAGGAGTCTCCCAGTCTATACAGTTTCTCACTTACTGTTTTCCTCTTGCTGCCCCAGGATGTACCCTTGGAGCTGCTCCACTCTGAGCATGTTCAGTGTCCAGTTCTTCTCAGGATGAAGTGCTTTCCCTTTCCCAGGCAAACAGACAGCTGCTCTTCATCTGGTCACAGGACTTGTTTAGCAGAATGCTCAATATGCCTGTCCTGGACACTGCACAGAAACTTACAATGTACACTGATGTTCTTCAGAGACACCGGCCATTACACCTGAGAATGAGATAACTAAAACAATTAAATGTCTGTGCACCGTGTGATTTCTGACAAACTTAAAAACTTAGAGAAAGAAAATAGTTCTGTTGCTGGTTAGACATGTGGTTTCCTGTCAGCTGAAAGGTGAACTCACAGAGTTCAGGTGTTACTGCCCTGGAAGCACTAGTACCTTTTTGGCATTGAATGTAGTTCATGAGCATGATCAGAAGATATTCTGGTGATAGGGGGAAAAAATCTGATTTTGCATGCATCTGTCTCTAGGCATGGCTGGAATGGGAATAATGGCACATTCTTTGTAAAAACATTATGGGATGAAAATGAATTTGGGGTGCATACAGCTGTCTTCCAAAATATGGCATTGCTATAAACTAGCTTGGCAATACCCCTGAGCAGAACAGTGGGTAGCAGTGACTAACACCTCTGCTTATAAAGAAAGGGACTGGAAATTAGTCAGCCTGAAAGATTAGAAGCTGCTGGCTTTTCTTATACAAGCTTCCATAAAATAACATTATATCAGAGGAACTTATTGGGCAACCTGGATATTTCATTGTATCTGGGGAAATGAGTGAGCAGCTGAGAAAAAAAGCACATCTGAACAAACAGAGGATTGCACAGTTGGATCCTCTAACACAAGGATCCAAACTGTAGCTTTAAGTTATATGCCTCTTCTGTGAAGTTCAGCTTTGATGCTTTGATCAAAAGTGGAACTGGTATAGGGACTTTAATTTGGATAAACAGCAAAGAAATAAATAAAGTGAGGAGATGTTAAGACTGACCCCACTGGGTCCTCTAGGCTCACTGACGTCCTCATCTTCAGTGACTTTCTGTCACAGATGCTATAATAACATTATCTTGTTTACTGAAACAAATGGAATGATTGATGAAGACAGCTTTCCTTTCTAATTTAATGTTTAAAATTTCAGGATTAAAATGCTTTAAAGCCAATGGTAGAGGACAGGAAGTGGCATGGCACTATAAGAAACATGCTGACAATGGCAAGGTGCTGAACTATTAAAATTATCACAGATATGGGCTTTTTCACATTAAGGTGCTGTCACATGAAGGGTTATTTCCTGCATTTCAAATTCCTAGTCAGAACTGTCTCATTTACCAGAGGGTGTGTCTGCTATCATGGAGAGATTTATGGGTTCTTTCTCTGGAAAAGATAATTGCGTGCAACTGCATTCAAAACTGATCCTGAAAACTGCATGGTTCACAGACGTTTCATGTTCCCTGTTGTCTGGCTGCTGATACCCCTGAAGAATATCAGTGAACTTAATAAGAATTGTAAGTTTTGTTGATAGTGGAACCAGGGTAGAAAAATGTATTGGGGTTTCTCTTTTTGATAAAAGTATGCTAGGCTTTGTCTTAACAGGAGTGTTGAAGGTAACTGAAAAATAGGTATGAGGTGAGGTATTTGGACTGCAGTGTTAAATGTGAAAGTATTTGAAGTACAAGTTTTCCTGGTAGTTAGACTTAGTCCCCCTACAATAATGTAATTCTGGAAGCAGCTTTCTGAAGATTCCTATTAATAGAGAAAGGGAGCAGATTAAAAAACAGTGAGAGACATCAAAGACTGTGTTGGGAAAGAGAGAGGTGGCTTATGAATGCTTAGGAGCAGGAATGAAATTGCTAAGAGGGGAAGCAGTCGAAAGAGGAAACAGTAAAGAAGAAGAAACGCTGAATGGAATGGACAAGAGAGACTGGAGGGCAGAGGGAATGATCCTAGAACCCAGAGACTAAAGGGGAGAAGATGAACAGGAATCCAGCTGAACAGCCCTATTCAGCAAAAGAACAAGGGTATTCAGGGTGTAAATGTGAAAAGTTATTAAACACTGAAGGGGACTTGTGAACTGACATATTTCTGTGCTGCACATAAGCTATATCTGAGTCCAAAAAATAAGGTCACCATTGCTTTGCATCTCATGTTCCTATATATTGCTGTGGAAACAGTATCTCCTTCCTCCACATTGTCTCATCCATATAGTTCTTTAAAACTGAGGGCTCTTTTTTACAATTGATACGAAATCTTGGTGTTCGCTAGGATAATTAGGCATTTTGAAAAAAAAAACTTATATAAGAATTATATAGAGAGGGATAGTGTATGAACAGATGAACCTATGTATGGATATAGTATAGATAAAGACATTTTTTGCTATCTACCAGTTATTTACAATGAGATATTACTATAATCTTTCAACATTTCACACCTTAGACTGGATGAAGCAGCTCTTGAGAAGAACTGAAAAATATACTTGTATAGGACTATAACAAAAGTATCCTAAAGCAACATGACAGGTATAGAGTACATTAGCAGTACCTTTATGAAAGTAGTTATTTTTACTTTCTGCATTTTACCCATAGTTACTAATACGTACAGCTAAAATCTATAAGCTGCGTATTTGTACTTCTTCAAATAGGGTTGTTCCCCCAGTTTGAAGGGTATTTTTACTTGGATCATGCAGACTCTGACTGTAATACGAAGCAGAATGTGGAATGAAGCTTTCATAGAATCACAGAATGTGCAGAGCTGGAAGGCACCCATTATAATTATCAAGTCCGTTTCCTGGCCCTGCTCAGGACTCCCAGCCATGTGCCTGAGAGCATTGTCCAAACGCTTCTTGAACTCTGTCAGGCTGGTGCTGTGACCACTGCCCTGGGGAGCCTGTTCCAGTGCTCAGCCACATGCTGCATGAAGACACTTTTCCTGATATCCAACCTAAACTTCCCCTGACTCAATTTCAGGCCATCCCCTCAGGTCCTGTCACTGGTCAAGAGAGTGAAAAGATCAGTGTTTTCCCCTCTGCTTCCCCTTATGAGGATGTTGAAGACTGCAATGAGCAGTCTCCTCTTCTCTGAACTGGATATGCGACTCTGTTTATTCTCTAAAATCTTTATTATTCTCATTAAGTAAAAAGATAAAGGCTCAAGAATGTCTCATAATGAACCAGATTAAGCCATATCAGTGATAGCTACTGATAGTTCTTTTTGTAGTTTATCTGTTTAAAACCCTACATCACTTAATCCCTGCAAACCTTTTCCTCATTGTACATCTGCAGGTTTTGGATTACTTAACTTTTTATTCCATAGAAATCATGCAAAACCATCTCAGAAAAATATGCTGAAGGCCAAGCCAGGGTGATACCTTATAAGGCATTTCATAGCAGTTCCAACATGTGTCACAGAACACAGCTGTGAGCACACAGAGTGCTTTCCGCTCATCATCACAGTATGTGAGTCAAATCTGCAACGCCGAGGGAGAGGAGTTAAAAATGTGTATGAAATTAAAAGGGATTTGAGAGAAACTGTCCTCTAAAAATGGAGTTATTTCTCTGTCACCATGAAGATCACTTATGTCTTGCTTCATTTGTAGCAAAACCAAAATCCCTACAGCAAATTCAAACATGTTTAAACATAGGCAAAATATATTCATATCTTTTGTTATGCTTCCTGCCTGGGAAAATACTTTTTCTTACTAAAAATATAAAATTAAGAGATGTCTTGGTTTGCCTAAACCTGAGGGTTTCATTTAAATAAATTAAAACCAAATAATATTTAGTTCTATAATAACAAATTTTGGTTTAGACAACCAAAATTGAAATGTTACTGACTTGGATTTTCTGCTTTTAACTGCAGGCAAACCATTGGTTAAATTTTCTAGTTAACGGATGACTATGCCCTCCTCTCCCCCCGCAGTGCAGTATATGTATGGCAATCAAATAGGCTGCTTTTTTGAAAAGGCACAAATAACCTATGCCCTTAAGGTGCCTGTAACCAAGGTGCTTGATTCAGCCATTATTGTGGGGTCAGCTGCACAATTCAGACCTCAGTTAGTGCATGCCCAAAATATGTGAAGAATTTTGGATTGGAATTTAGGTTTGGGCCTCTTTCAAATTCACCATTTTTCAGAAAAGTGAGGAAGGAGTCATGCACTTCAGGGTGAAAAGAATCCTTTGGAATTGAAAACCTCTGAAGTTAACGTTAGTCTTTTTCTAATTATTTACTCAATGAGTTCTAGACCAGATGATTTTGTAGTCTTTTGAATTTCTTTATGGCTTTCTGGTAAAAGCGCAATATAACAAACATATCATCAGTGACATGCTGAGAATAATGCAGTAAGCACAGGGTTGGCAGGCTTCTTTCTGCTGTTTTAAGAACTATTCCCAGCAGAAGCCATGGGAATCTGATATGACCATCAGAGTGCTTTCTGCAGAACTGAATGATTATTGTTAACAGATTTTTGCAATAAAGAATACATGTGGCAAGTTGCAGAAGAAAGCAGACTAGGCAAGACTAGGCAAAGGGCTAAAAGTTTGACTAGTAATTGTTACCAGCTCCTTCCTACCATTGCCTCCCACACCAACCACTAAAAGCCAGATTTCTTTGTGGGAGCTCAGGGCAGCAATTCCAACCTTTTTTTTTTTTTTCAACTACTTGGTATACTTACATTTTTGTAAATTTTAACAAATACTATTTGAACCAGCCATGTGTTTAAATTGTTGCTAATTCCTTGAGAGAGATCTTCCTCTAAAAGTGGATGATAAATGTAGCTGGTTTAAAAAAGAAATAGTAGGATTAGACTATTTATAGCTCTACTGACTAAGCATATAGATTGCAATACTCATATGTGAGAGGAATCTCATGATGTGAGACCATCTGGTACTCTATGAAGGAAGCCAAAGGCAGTGCACATCTGTAGGCCATCAGGTCATGCATATCCCTACCAGAAAGAAGAGCTGCTTTCCTAAGGATTACATGAGGCTTCTTTTCAGAAATTCACATTATGTTTTTAGACTGTTACCCACATAGGATGTTTTGTCTACCTGGCAGCACAGAGTTTAAGGATGGGACTTGCTTCTTTGGAAAAAGATTTAGAACTCAGCAAATTTGTATATGCTCTTAAAATGGAGCACAGATTAATATTAGAGGTTTATTCCTTGCATCTATTGCATGAAGTCAATAGATATTTCAGTTCTTGAGGTGTGTCTGCTAGAGATAACCTATTAGAAACTAATAGAGTCTAAAAAAATGATGATTTTGGTTTCATAACACCAGATAAGGACATGGAATGTGAGTTTTCCCTTCCTTTCCCTTCATCTGACTATGTTTTATTGCTTTAGCTTTTTAGTTTTAGTTGGATCTGCTAGATTTTATTTTGAAAGGCCAAATGGAATAAATTATGTAAGAAATACTACTTCTTCAACACTACTTCTTTCAATTGTGAATGGAGGCCTTATAAAAAATCCATAGTAGGAATGGTCATCAATTTTCTACCAAGTAAGTTTTCACTAGAAAACTGTGATTTGTTTAAATGTGTAATTGGCTAAAGATATATCTATTAATAGATATTTTAAAGGGCTTCTGATACCATGCAGGACCTTGCTAGAGAGCCTGGTCTGCTTCCTTTCTAAATCATTCAGCTTGCTGCTACGGAGTCTTGGCTCTCAGAACTTTGCATCTGGGGAATATCTGCAATATAATCTGTTTCAGGGTTGGAGATGCTAAACTGCCAAGAATGGCTTACTGGTTTTAGTTCCCAAGCATGAACTTCCTCCTTCATGTGTGATTCTAAGGATGTCCTAGTCCCTGGAACTAAACTTCTCAGGTGATCATGCTTTCAGAGGGGTGAAAGACCACAGCTGACCCTGCACTCTAGTTTGCTCCATCATAAATGCAGCATGCACTCCCCAGTATTTCTTGTGGGTATTCTGTTTCTGTTTGGATCTTTTAGGTGTGCAATAGAAATGGCAAAAACATCTATCAAGTGGCAGTGCTTAGCCCTCCCAAAATTAGGAGGGAAAGAAAGTTCTCCTTCCACTTTATTTTTTCTTATTTTTGAATTATAGATAGTGTAGATGGAGTTCAAATTCTACTTAGTCAGACAAAGAAGTAAAACTTGTGGCCAAAAGATGTGCTTTTGTTTTACTCCTTCTAAATAGTTCCATTTAAACTGTTAGACAGTTTTTATAGCAAAATTCCTGAATTTCTGTATTGTGAAACAGATTAGAAAAACAAGGTGGACTTTGTATTTTAGCGTGGGTGTAATTTTGTGTCTCAAAGGGGGAAGAAAAAAAGGACAGAAATTAGTTTGCTTTCATGTTCTTCCTTTGAAGAGTTGAAATGTATTATTTTATGTAATGTGTTTTGCAATGAAAATGTTATAATCTTTTGCCCTAAGCCCTCTGGAAACTCTAAGCAGCTCTGTTAGATATACAACAATCTGAGAAGAAGTTAAAATCTCCTTTATGTGTATTTCTGTTACATAGGTACTTTATACAAACCTGTATTTCTTTACTTCTTACCCCATGAAATGGTGGAGATTTTTGTCACTCTAATAATCATCATCTAGCAGTTTGCAAGCAATATGCTGAACAAAAAAATATGCCAGGGTTTCATTCCATTGCTGTTTCTGGCCTGTGAGCACTATTCCAATCAAAATACTGTCAGAGAACCCAGTTCTATTATGTATTCATTGGAATAAGGAATAAGTTCACGTTGTGCCGCTGAACTCCACAGTCTATTCAAACCCTTTCAGTAATAAATTAAAAAGCAATAGAATGCTAAGAAATACCACACATTAAATAACTTTTCCAAGTAGCAAAGAAATTATGTGCATCTCTTGAAATCTAGTTATGTACAGGCTTTTTCAGTGAGTTTATACTGGCTGCATTGCACACATATTGTAAAGTAGGAATTAATTATGTCAGCCACTGAGTAGGAACCAAAATCCCACAGAAGTAATAACACCATTCAGAAGCACCCAACTACAGCGTAAAATCTAGAATGTTAAATCTTTGGCTTTGTATCTTGCCAAGTGCATCTATACAGGTCTTCTCTACACTGTAATATACTCTCTGCTTTCCCCTTGCAAGCACGTCATATAGTGGTTTCATGTTCATTAAAACCATCCCAAAAATTTCCTGCGTTGCTTAATAGAACAGGAGATTCCAATGAAAATCTTACCTTACCTAAAGAGGGCTGATCTTAATTCTTGACTAAATGCAATTTAATTCTTCAGGCTTTACCTCATGCGTTTTGTCTATTCATGCCCAACTCAAGATTTAGCCAAGTTGATGTGGAGACTCCTGGGTAGTTTCCACATTCTGCAGAAGCTCTGCTCTGCCCCTGAAATGGTTGTTATGGACCACCAAGGTGTATCACCTGCCTGGAAATCAGTTTCTAAAATACTATTGGGGCTCCATCTCAACAGGACACTCTGAACTGGTCAGGGCCTAGAGCACGCAGCGAGTTGCTCTGAATTCTGGCACCGGTGCTCTGTGCTGCTGTCGTCGTGGTTATATAATATCATGCCTTCTGGACCCCTCTAGTGTTTCATCCATCCATCCAAGATGTTGAGTAAACATTAGATCTGGGTTCTGCATTTGCTACCAAAGACAAAAGAACAAACAGATTCTCTGATCATATTCCCGGAAGAACTCCAGTATTTTGTTGGGCTGTCTTCCACATAGTCGTTCAAGTGGTGAAAAGCCCGAAGAACATATTGTTTCTTTTTGGGTGCTTTCAATTCCCTGTCCTGCCCCTGTGTTGGGGATTTTCATCCCCAGGCAACCTCAGAATAAAGGAAGCCAATCAACCATCTGCTGAACAGCATATACAAACACAAGGTTCCCTGACCTTGGACAAAATCTGTTTTGATTCCAGACAATCTCACACAGTCACAGAGGGTTTGCAGGAGTGGTTGGCTTTCCAAGATATTTCCCCAGGGGTTGGTACTACACTGCACTCCAAGGCTTTTTTTGTAATCTCCTCAGGTTCCTTTGGGCTACAGACATCTCCCTGCTGTCTCAGTATTGTTTTCAGCAGGATACTGGCTAATGGTCAACAAGTGAGGGTCAGAAGGACAGTAATTTTCCATTGAATGTTTCAAGACTCTTTTCAGGAGCCAGGTCCATGCAGCCCAGACTTAGGTCTATATTACTAGGTACCACAGTTGCTTAGTAACAGTTAATATCTATCTTGTCTTCCTGTGCATGGGTTAGAAATGTACATCATCACAGAGGCAGCCCACATACATATATGGACATGACAAATAGCATTGTCTGGTGGATCTTCCCTAGGATCTGAAACACACAATGATATGCTACACAGAGGCAGCCACTGCTTTTGTCATCTTCTGATCACAAGACAAAATTTTAAAAGACCTCTCTTTTCATCCATGTTCCTCTTGAAACTGAGAAGTCTTTATGTTGCCTGACAACACTTAGAATAACTTAAGCCAAACTGTGCCAAAAAGGGTTGATATTTGGGGTTGTGCCTTACAAGATGCTTTGCTCTCCCAACTCTCAGCTGGTAGCCCAGTACCATTTTCAAGTAATTTTTCATCAGATATTTTGCCTTTTGTAGCTGAAATAAAAACCACTAGTGAGACCAAGTTCTGTCTCAAACATACATCAAGGTTGTTTTAGTTTGGCTTGCTCCATATCACCTTTGCAATATGCCTCAGTTTTCAGTCTCCATGTACATACAGAACTCTGAACTATTAGGCTACTGCTCAAGGCTGGATTTCTGGATTGTTTTCTGCCCAGTTCACTAACACTAAGTTTTCTTACTTGGGCCAATGTTATTTGGATAGGCTGCATAGAGATACCTGTAGTCCTTTACCACCCTGCACCTCATACTCACTGTGTGGTGCTTCCAGTGAGACAATAATCCATCTGGGTGACATCCTGCAAATTATTGATCTCAATTTGCAGGGACTTCTGAGTTGACTTTGCTCCATTTTTAAGAGGACTTCTATATTTCCTGTACCTTCTCCCAGTACATGTACTTCAGCTCTCGTGGGTTCACAGACAGGAGTAGAAATTGCTACTAGAATTGCTGCTTTTGGAACTGCATTGTTAGGCATTGCTACAATTGCTAACAGAACCAGTTTTCCTGGGTTTTCTGTTGGATTTGCTGCTAGTTATTAGTGGGGTTTAATAATTATTCTTAGGATTTATTATTAATATTTGCAGTTGTTACTTCAACAGAATATGTTACAGAGTTGGCTTTGCTGCTCCTTCCCCTTTACCGCCTCTTCTGGATCCATGTTTTCCCACAGCCGTATTGTTCATGTTTTCCCTTATGTTCAGGTAACCCAGCCTAAGCAATATTTGTCACAGCTCCAACAGAAAACTTTTCTGCCCTTATTGCTTACCAGATCAGAAAGAATGAAGTGGTTCAGCTGACTGCATGAGAAAAATCAATAGCCTTACTCACCTATGGTCTTTAAGGAATCTGATGTCTAATAAGGAGGGAACAAGCCTCAGTGCCTGCCCCTATATCCAGCACCTCTTTCACTGCTACTGCAGTAGGTGAAGATGGCCATCCCTGAGGGCTGTGACCTTAGCCAGCACTTGGCAGTGTCCTGTGCGGCTCCTGTCCCATCAGCCTCTCCACTCTATTGCATTTGGAGAGGTCCCATATGCCCTTCTGAAGTTCTCACAGTTACGGTGTCCTGGGTACTTAACTTTCCATTTGTGAAGGAAATCTTTTGAAATCTCAATTGTTATTGTGTTTAATGGAGGACATCACTATATAAACTTTCTCTTGTTAAAAACATAGCTTCCATATATACAATAAAGGCAAATAAGCAGTAAAAGCTATCTAGTGATGAAAAAAAAGAGGATAGATGGCTCTAGTCACATGCCTAACTGCAGTCTACTCTTACAGTTCTAAAAGTCGAAAAGGGGTTTCTTCTTCTCCAAAAGAGAGTTGCCTTTGAGTACAAACTTTTAATTAAACAACCAATTGCATTACTTTTGAGCATAAAAAGGGAATTTTAGTCCAAAGAAAATGTCTATTTTACTTATGTAATTATCAGTCTTTTTAATATTTACATATATATACATCATCTAATATATAAATATGCAAACTATTCTTTCAAACACAGGTCTTAGTAAGTGTGCATTTCTTTTAATTGGTTTCATTAATTCAGTTGTTACTTATGTTGGTTTCTCTCACATTAATATTAAATGTGTGTAGTGAGTACATATCTAGAACAGTACACCTAATACGGAGATTCACACAGACTCATTGAACAGGAGCTGGCATTTCTTGTTTCCAGCAAATAGTTTTCAATTTTCCCAGGACATTCTACCTCCTCCTTGCAGAGTGGTTTGGCCACAGTTTCTAATTGTGTGAGTCAGATGTTCTTCCTTTTCCATAGCCTCCCACTTTTGTATCAATCTTTTCCAGATTCATGGAACAGAGAAATAAAAAGCATCTGAGAACAGAGTGGTGAAATGAAAAATTCCAAATGAAAAACAACAGTAGTCTTTTAATCTCTGAAAACAACCTGGCCAGTTTGTGAATTGAAAGCGTACAACTACCAAAAAGCAAACACCACATATTTTTGATCCAAAGGTATTTTCTTTCTGTAGAATATGAATTTTAATTTAAGAACTTTCCAATCATCTTCTTGGCATAGATTTTAAGCCACAGATGAGACATTGAATTATTTTTTTTTTCTATTCCCTAGCATGCAAAATTCCAGTTAAAAAGAAAAAGTAACTGTAATGACTCCCTTGCATCAAATAGTCAGACTTGAGGAGCCAGCAGTGAAGCCAGATGAATGTTTCTTCTCTCACACTGCTGAAAGGAAAAGCTTAATTACAGACAAATTATTACGGCAGAATGTGTTTCCCCTAATATTACCCTAATGCAGTAAGTGTTTGGTTAAAAGAAAGCTGAACAAAGCAATTTGATCCCTTCTGCTGGCTATAGGGCCAGCACTTCAGCTTGTTAGTTTCTTAGAAACCCACCCTCATTGAGTTTTCCTACCCACTGTTAGTCCAACCACAAGTGTGAGTAGGTAGACTCAGTCAGTGCCAGTAATGTATTGATTTATTGCAGCTTTATTGCAAAAAGAAACCAGATAAGTAATGAGGAGAAAGTGCATTAGCAGAAAGTTTTGAAAAAGGAGGGTTTTGGCACCCTGTGACTTTTTATTTCAATTTCTTAAAATATGCCATCCAAATACAGACTTGAAAATAGGTAGATGGACTGGTAAACTCTACTGAAGAAAGAGATGGTTTGGCTTCTGACCTGTTCTGTCTGTGTCTGCTCTAACGAGGAACTCTGAGAGCTTTGTTCAGAAACTCAAAAAGCAACAGTGAGCAGTGGAGAGCGCGACACTGCCTCAGGGAGCCAAGCCCCACCAAGGGCCTAATGACAGTCAGCTGTCTCAAATTAAATAAGTATGCTGGAAATGAATGAAGACAGATGTTTTTTTAAAGTCAAATATATCACTGAAATCTTTCCAAACTCAAAGGAACTTTGCTCTTAATATGTGATTCCTGTGTACTCATAACTCTGCCAGAGGCCTCCCACCCCAACAGTCTGTTCCAAGACCGTACAGGAAAACATTAAATATTGAATTGCTGGTTCTTCCAGAGGATTTGGAAATAACAAATTTCAAAACAAAATCTATTGGAAAAGTTGCAAAGTATTTATACAGAAAGATCTTTATTTATTTGGAAACATGTATGAAACAACCCTCTTACCCTGTTTTCATGTGTAGCTTACCTTTATTCCGCCCAAGGAAATACAAGTCCCAAGACCAGGCGAGCTGGGAGCCTGCTGTGCTCTAGATACCTGCATTGCTTAAGATAGGCTTGGTGACATCTCTTTCTGGTGGGGCATTTCTATGTGAAAGTCTAAGTTGTGGAACAGTATGGCAACCTGGCTGACAGCTGATACTGCTGCAAGGTGTGACAGGGTGTACAGTGGCACAGTTGGGCTGAGCAGGCGTAGCTGTGCCTGTTTCTCACCCACACTACCAACAGGCCTGTGTGAGAGGCTAGGAAGCACACAAGTGGTCTTTTTCCAATGCTAGCACGCTGACACAGAGCCCATGTGTGAGGACAGGTTTGTGTTCAGGAAATCTGCATACACAGTTTATTTATAAAGACACACATTTAAACCACTCTATAAGCAGAGATGTAAAAGTATAGTCTGAATATGTGGATAAATGTTTATACCTAAGAAATGTCACTTCAGGAGAAGTCAACATAATTCCCACCCACAAACCCTGTGCAAAAAGCCCACAAAACCACATTCATGCCTTCAAAGTCAACAAGACTAGGCTTTCTCAGAGCAAATCTCTGCACTCTAGTTCTCTGAATCTATGACATTTTCATTGGCAGAAATGTGCTGGATGATTCTGATTATCACAATACTGCATAAAGACAGACATCCTGTAAGCAATCAGGCTCCAGAATGTCGAGCATGTAGATAGTCTCAAACACTACCTGAAGTAGTGCTCAGAAACTAATAAAGAGAATAAACGCCATGCATTCTTTATGGTTTGCATCACCAGGCAAACAGACACATCTTACACCATTGTTACTAAACTACATAGCTTAAAAATTATTTAGTAGCTTAGAAAAGAATACGTGAAATATTGCAATCTGAATTTTAAGAGGCCATGACTGTGCAAAATGTCTGTCCATATTAGTATTATTTTAGTTGTACTGTCTCATACCATATTTGCATATGCTACTTAAAGGATTTAACAGCTTAAATTAGAGACTTGATTCCTGACCAGCATCAAAACCAAAGGCATTGAAATTCTTTGAGAAATACTGTGCTTATGTTATTTCTGTCTCAAATAAAAGTAAATATGACCAACAGAAATGCTTTGGGAACGATAATCACTTTTCACAAAGTGATCATTGTGATTTCGAAATCTTGGTAGGTTCAAAGAGTTTAAAGACAGTTAAATACCTACTCTGCATTTAAAACCAACCCTAAGTTTCAACTTTTTAGCTGTCCCTGCCTCTGAACCCAAACTAATTATATTCAAGTAGTTCAGCACTGTAGTGATTACTGATCATATTCCAGAAAGGACTTTTTTGCTGTGATAGTGTATAGTAGGAAACAATGAGATGTAATGGTATTTAGTATTCTTTCCCTACTACCAGACCACTAACAAGGAGAATGTGTTTACATTTGTTCTTAGATTTCAAGGTATTTTGGAGAAATCAAATCAAAGTAATTATGTTAACAACACTACCGTTTTTTCATCTGAAAAACACTATAAAACAAAGGTACAGGCTTTCATTCTCAGATAAGGAAACTATGTCATGGGGAGTTAAGTGCCTTGGTCAAGGCACCTGCAATCTTTGTCTGCCAGTTCTGCTGACAAATATGATGCTTTTGTTTATATGTATAAACACATAATCTTTATATTTACTGTAAAACTAGGGCATATCTTTTTCAATATTAGCTCAGCTCAAATGTGGCTGTGAGAGCCATGATCTTTTCTCACAGTTTTGTAAAATGTCCCATGAATTAGAAATAGTATTTGATTGACTGTAGCGACACATCAAAGCAAGAGGCATAAAGTAATGTGCATGATAAGCAAAACTTCTGGGTCAGTGGAGAAAAGCCTTCAGCAAGGGGAGTGAAATCAACAAATATATGTTGATGAAAAGATTAAACAAAGTTTCTCTCATGTAAGAGACCATGGCTAAAGCTTACATGACTTCAAAAGGTGCTCTAATAAAATAGAAAAGGTACTCTATTAAAATAGAAAACTGTTCTCTTATTGTCACAGCTGAATACATCTCAGCTTTAGCTGCTGTTTCATATTCTAATATTTCAGATTTCACTGCTTTTTCGGATAAATGTTAGAGAATTAAGTTCACATTTTTATAAACCCGCTCCAGTGTGTTTAGAGGTTATGTACTAGATAGTATGCTATCATAGCTTCCACATCTCACTGTGTTTCTGGACATTTTTAGTTGTGGAACTGTTTAACCAACCAAGAAATTAGACCTGGAAGATCACCTGGTTGTACAAATTCTTACTGTTACACTAAGATTTGTTTCTGAGATAAACATGCTTTCATCTCTCTGTTCTAGTGCCCTAAAATAACTGCTGTGGTCATGTCAATATTCATTCATGAATCTGCGTGAATAGATTTTTAAAACCTGAACTTTCACTTTATTGTGCTTTTTCAACTTTGATACAAACCTAGGGTTCACAAGGAATACAGAATTAAGATATGGTAAGCTTTTAGTAAGGTAGAGAGCAGCTTCTTTCTTTTGATTTCATTGTTATTTTTCTGCATAAAGTTTTCTTTTCTATGACCCAAAAATAACTATTTTAGTATTTGTTTCTGTCGTGCTCCCAGTAGGCATTGAACTCTAAAATACAGTTGGGTTTTATGTGTAAGATATTATATGTAGATTATAGGACATATGAACTCTAACATTCAGAAATACTGTGTCTTGTGTCATGTGTTTCCACACAAGGAAAAGATCTCAATTACAAATTATACCTCTTCTTTCTAAAGAAGGATTACTGCTCAGTGCTAAGGAATGTAACAGTCCTATTCATAGTAATTTCTGACACAGCATTTAATATAACCATACACAGACATAACAAGCAAAATAACTCGAAAATATTTGTATAGTTATTAAGTGCTAATAAAGCTGATAAAGAGCATGACTGCCACAGACATTATGCAACATGGAGTAGTATGATCTGTTTTTAAAGGATGTGGTCTGAAAGAATAGCAAATAGTTTACATGAGTTAGAGTAGAATTTTTTTTTTAAGGGATAGCATTACTCAGCAAGTTTAACGTGTTGGAATCAACTTTTTCATTTCTCTGGGGATTTTAGATTTTAAATTTTAGCTGGCCACAGGGAGTATATCATTAATGTTTGTTTTTTACATAGGGGAAAGGTCACATTTTGGAGAAAAAAAAGGCATAGTAATAATAAAAACCATACTGATGCCATGCACTATTTCAGTTCTGAAGTTTAAAATAATTTAGAAAAGTAATTTGTCCCATGGCAGATGAGATATTAAAGGTAACTCTTCAGCCAAGTAGATGGAGAAGGGGAAAAGGAAAGAATTACAAGCTGTTCAGTCAACTTTGCCACAAAGAAAAATTCGTCATCAGACAGCAGTCTCCTGCCTTGCGCTGTGGTGCACTGAAAACAATTTTTGGCCCCTCAGACACGTTGTTGCCACTTGACACAAATCGTTGTAGACAGCAACCCATGTTTTGCCAAGTGTTTCCAGGGCGCATCATGGGACAGAGCGTGTTACCACTTGCTCTGTGCGAGTTCTTGCTTTCTCCTTCCTCTTTCTCATTGTGTGGGCACAGAACCAAGGTCTGGGCATTTCGACGTTCCAGAGCCTCTCGGCTGTGCTGTTCCTTGTTCTCACCGCACCCTGGGTGCCACGCCTGTGCCTGTGCGGTCCCCGCTCATGGGCATTGCTGGGCCTGGCAGCTGGCCCTCGGGACGCGGAGCTCAGCCAGCGCCCGTGCTGCTGGGCCCTGTCTTCTCTGTAGCCGTGCCAGGGACTTGCTGTATTTCTGGCCCGTCCTAGTGGTCCTCCTCAGCCCCAAGCCCACACCTCTGTGCCTGCCCCACATCTGAAGTGGTGCCATGAGCTGCACCTCCTCATTACGCTCAAGGTTCATTCCTCTGTTCCTCCCTTGCCCCAGGTCTCACTCCTTCGCGCCTGCCTTGCCCCTGGAGCCCTGCCCTGCCATCTGCCTTCTTACCACACCTGGTTCACATCATCCTCCCAGCCCCGCAGCTTTACCCCCACAGTGCTCCGTTTCCAAAACAGCAGGAGGCCGCAGCTCCTCAGTGCTGCCCTGCCTGTCCTACCTCCTCTCTCAGCCCAGGGCCCTGGAGCTCTGCACTGCACCCCCAATGGCACCACACCTCCCAGTACTCCAGATTCTGGGTCTCCTGTCTCCCTGCCCACAAACTGCCAACTCAGTCCCATTGTCCTATGTCATGGCTGCTTGGTGGCACATACAAAACTGATCACAGAGATTGTCCGAACATCACTAATTTGTGATTTGTTCTCTTCAGATGAGTTGATGCTTTACTAGGTGTGGAAATCTATTTGTTGATCTGTCAGATAGGCATGAAATGAAATACAGGACAAGATTTCAAGTATCACAACTCTCAGATGGTTCCAGGATGACACTGACCTGTTGTGTCTCACTGTTTATCTTCTGTAGATGACTTTGCATGATTAAGTGTTTTCCATATTTTACTTTGTATGACCTGACCTTAGATTTAGATTGAGTCCACTGAAAACTGTGGTTATCATTATTCCTAAGATGCAAAAACTCTTAAGCTACAAGAGATTTATCTTTCTGAATTTCTTCTTGTCATTATGGCATTAAGTAAATTTTATGTATTTTTCCTAATTTCTTTCCTTTTTTTTTCCCTGTCTGCTTAAGTAATGAAAGTTTGACACATGAAGTCCTTTCTAGTTTCAGATTTGACATCAACTCTCATAAGAGAACTCTCATATACTATCTAAGTGCATACATTTTTGATCATCAGAAGAAAACAAACAGATCTTTATTTCTGGCAATAGGATCTCTGACTTTGACATATACCAGAAAAACAAATACTTTGTATTTTCATATTGTTTTGACATGTCCCTATGTTACTTTAAATTACTACTGATGATTGTCAAATTATTAGGGTCTGAAATGCAGTTCCAGTGGTGTCTGGATCCTTCTTAATAAATAGCTACAGTTAGCATCTTAAAACTCAAATGCAAATCCACATTTCCTTCCAACTTTGAGACTCAGGTGACAGAGGAGAGTTTCAGTTAAGTTTCAGACTTTGAGAGGGAGTAAATAATATATTTTTATTTTACAAAAACATACCTGGAGTGAACATTTCAGTTTTACTTACAGTGTTTCATTAGTGCATTGAGAACATTTTCGTATTAACAGAAGTATTTAATGAATATTTAACTCTTAAAATACTTTGGCTGCAGAGTAATTAAAACAGTGTAGATCCATTCAACTCACCTACTAATGCGAGAAATCAGAATGGAGAACACCATAACTGAAATGTATTTTCATCACAACTGAAATATTGACATTTTCATAGAGTTCTGAAAAAAATAAGAAAGGAATGCCAAAATACCGCATTTTGACATCATCAGTAAAACAGCCCCACATTGAAATATTCATGATTCTAAAACATTAATATCCATTTGCTTACATTTCAAATTGATTCAGAATGAAACAGTATTTCCTTCAATGTCTTCAGGGAGATGGAGTTTGAGGAGTTTTCATGTCCCCATTCTCTGCATTGTCTAGTAAAACACTTCTAGTAAAATACTTGTAAAAATGCAGCACAGAAAGATGTCAAAAGGGATCATCCTTTGCAAGTTTCATCAGTGGCATCCTGCAAAATCATCACTGGCTCTGATGCCAGGGATGAATCTGGCATTTCATATTCTGCAGCATCTGCAGTGAATTGAGTGCCATCAGGACTGACTTAGAAAAATGTCTTGTTGGTTTGGAAAGACATTTTTGTCTTTGTGGGATAAATACTTCTCAGAAGCCAGCATTACTTACATGTAGTTCCTCAAGCCTTGCTTCTCATACTGTGTTCAGATAGCAATGTCCTGCAAATGGCAAAGCAGATAATGGCTGTGATCATCCTTAGTGTATGTCTGAAAAGAGGGCACGTCTTATATTAGCACCACCTCCCCCATCTGAGGCATCTTCTGGGTCTGGTTGAGTTAGTCAAGTCAATGACTCAATATTGTTATGACTTTTTCAGGGCTCCGTACATAACATGATATAAACATTTTGTATGTACTGCTAATAATAATTTATCAAATTGTTATTTTTGGCAGTCATGATCTTCCCAGAGGAATAAACACTTGTATTAAACTGAACAAGGCTGGACTCTGTATAGTATAAATGGAGGAGAGTTAATCTCTTGTTTCCACTTTTATGGTTTTACTTTGTTTTAATTTTAAGCCATGACCAGGGAAGACTGTTTGGAGCAGCTGTTTCCTAAAGTATACATTTTAAAGATGATTGTTAAGTAAATATTTTATAATGTGAAGATACTGCATAGCTCCTTCCTGCACTATTTACAGACTTTCAGCCCCATTGACTTCAGACATTTTTACATTGTTTTCTAAATCAGTCAACAACTAACTGACAGAGGGAGTAAGAAGATTACTGACAATTCCTGGAATGGAATAAGATTGTAACAGCAAATAGTAGAATGGGAAAGACAAAGATTAGTAGGCTAATTCTAGGGACCATGAATAAGCCACAGGATGACAGAACAACATTTTTACTACCAAACAGATACCCTGTGAAAGTGCCAAAACCTTGATCAGATCACCTGGTCAAAACTGATCCAGATTCAACTGTTTATGTTTGGCATCCTCTGAAAGCCTTAGAGCAGAACAGTTAGCCCAGCAAATACATGTTATACAGTTTGTGAAATGTATGCTGTGTTAGATTACCCAAGGTTACTAGATTGGATCAGATACTATGTTTTCAAAGCACTATGGCTTGGAGGAGCTGGAGCACGATGAATCTTTCTGTTCCCTTCCAGAGAGGCAAAATCAGGTCCTGGAATGTATTCTGGGGACCCTTCTCTGTCTCATAAGGACCCTGGCAGCAGGGAAGGCATTTGTCTTGCATGTGTTGTGCCCCATCACTGCATGGTTTAGTATAGATTGGTGTTGGCTGCCTTTTCTGGTAAGGGGGCTGCTTGACTGCAATGAGGAAAAGCCATTGTGTAACTCGCTACTGTTTGGTGTTTCAAGGGAAGATAAATAAGTTCTAATGGTTTGGGTAAGGACAGTGTTATTTATTGCTTTAAAGTATTACAGCTTAGCTGTTCTACACGTAATGAAAAATACAGAGAATATAGATATAATGTGACTTTTGAGTCTGTAGGAGCCTGTGAGCAGTCTGTGTTTGCTAGAAAGCACTGGCACAACTCTCCTATCTGTGTTCACTGCTGTGTCTATGTGAGGTGGACAGAGGAATGATCTTTTTGCAGTCATTTTGCATATTGCCTTCTGATGTCTTGCTGACCTGCAGTGGTGCCTCTCAGTAATAGGCTGATTACTGCCATCCTAGAGTTCAACTGAAAGCATAGGCATGCACACAAGATTTATTTTTAATAGACTTTACTGAGTATATTTTTTCACTTCATCTCTTATTACAACTGGTTTCAGTCAATTATAATTCTTGTAAAAATTCCAGCCTGGAAGTTCCAGAGGTATTTTCTGCCTGTCCAATAAGCTGTAACTACAGGGCTACCCCAGTTTTGACCACCTGAACTGTGCAAGCCCCATTTGATGGGGCTGTGAATCAGAGTGAGTCAGTCTCTGTCACTCATTTTTCCTGTATCTACTTTTCATTTGTTTTGTCTTTTTCAACTTCGGTGTAACAGGCTAAAAAAAGATTAAATAAACCACAGAAGCAGTATATTAGGGACAAAAAAAAGGAATGTGTTGCATATTCTATTTTCTGTCTTCCTTATATTGCTTCCTTTCAGAAGAATGAAATGAAGTAATGTCTCTGCCCATCTCTCATTGTGCCTGGCCCACTCATATCTATGAATCAAAGCACAGATAGATACTTTTGCATTGTCTGCTTATCTGTCCATTGTCTGCTCATATATACACCCCTCTTTACTGCTCTTTCAGCTGTCACATTCATGCTGAATGTTCACAATATTCTGACCTAGCAATTTACCTTTCAGTTTAGAGAATTATACAACGTGAATGTGTCCATGTAGCCAACAGGTTACCAACTGGTTGGTCACGTTTGCTTTCAGGAATGCCCTGTGACTATAAATATCTGATCACCCGTACCCTCCCAGTGCCAGTACTTTCAGGTTAAACGTATAGTCCCAGCATACTTGTAAACAGTCCTATATCCCTGGAAAAGATGCTGGCAAGTGGGTAGGCCTGAGTCAAAATAAATTAGGCATCAGTTATTAAGTTTAATATAGTTTTTAACTGTCAGTTATTCCACTATACTTTTTAACTATTAATATAGTTTTATTTAACAGGCTTTGAAAAGATTTTGTTATCACTTTTTAAACAGACAATTCGGGCAGTTATCTTCTCAGTGTTACTAACTACATGCAGTATATTGACATTACATGCTAATTTGTTCTGCTGCCCATACACCAATCAGATTTACAAAAGCACAGGCCAAAGAATGCCTGTGCTTTTTATTAGCAGCAAGCTGATTATAGAAATTAATCAATTTTTTCATCCATTTTACATGCAAGAACACTCGAACATTTCAATTTACCAGTGAGGAATGTCTATTATGAAACTGTCCATTCAGTATTTGTTTTCAGACTCTTATAATCAGAAAATAGCAGTAACACATACTTTTGTTCAGCCACGTCACAGTTGAACAGACAAGCTGGGTTTAGACCTGGTAATCAACGAAAGGGGGAAAAGTGTAAAAAAATGCATTAGTTGAAAAAGACAACATAAAAGAAATTAGTCACTGTCATTTCATAAACAGAAGAAAAGGCTGAATCTGTTACAGAAATTATTGTTCAAGTAGTTTTGTTTTAGGAGGAAAGTGTATAGGCAGTGACTACTGTAACAGACAGCGAGTATCTCAGCAGCTGTTATTACGTGGTCTGTACTCTGAAAACCTCAAAGATTGGATGGCATCAGTAACTAACAGGATGGCTAATTCAGAGTCCCTGAATAAATATGCACAAACCACACTCTGGCAAAGGCGTTTCCATCTCTGGAGAGGTTCAAGCATGAGATATGACAGCTACAAGAACTAATTTGTCGAGACATCAGGAAGGGCAGCAAATATTAGTAACCAGTGTATGTTCTTCTACATCTTCCTTTCCCATTTACCACAATGAACAATGGCAGATGAGAATCATATTGAATACCTGCTTTTGGCTTTGTTCCCAAACCTTACTGTTGTTTAATATTTCACAATCCTTATGAATGTTTCTTAATAGACAGACAGTATTTAGTCCATTTCTATATTTTATCATTGAAATAATGACTAGGAGTGAGACTCATGAGATTTCTGAATTCATTCTGTCTATGATAGTCATTCTTATAAGAAAGAACAAAGAAAAAATAGCAAGAGATTGTCTGAGAAACTTTGCTGTCTACATTCCTAATGTCTGTTTTCTCCCTGATGACCCAAGCACTTAATATCATTGTCCTGAGGCACATTTCTCTTCTCTCTCCCTCCTTAACTTTTCTGTTGCAGAAGCTTTTGCTTCTGACCTTGGAACTTTTGAGACATCAGTTGTTTTGTTTTCTCTGTCCCACCAAATTTTCTATATTAAACCTAGCACTGTATGCCCCATTATATGTAGTGGTGGAATCTAAAGAATAATGTATAACTGCATGAAAAATGAAACTCTTTAGCCACTATTAAAAAGCTACTTCACTGCTCACTAGTGGGAAGGAAGTGAGATTTGTACATGAGGATTTCTAAATTATAAAAACTTGCAGCAAACATGAGTATGAGCAATTAGGAACTTCCTTCCAGTTACCAAAATTACAGATACTCCCGGAAATCTGAAGTGTTGTAGAATACTGCAGTGCCAGCATTGGGTTCTCATGGACAAGCCTGAAAAGCAAGGTGCAACTTGAAAGATGTGACTAGAGGGTTAAATTACAAACGTATTAGCAGAAGAGTTTTTAAATAAGGTGTAACAGAACACAATGCCTTGTCCACGCTGGCAGCATGCCATGTTTGGAAATTAAGTATCTTTACACCTTCAGTTTAAAACAAAGATTTTAGGACATTCCACAAACTGAAACATGGAGTACAGCTTGTTAATATGGATAAGAAAACTTACAGCAACTTCTAACCGATCTGGTCAGATGCCATTTAACAGGCTATGTCCATGACTCGCATTGTAAAAAGGATGGCTGAAACACCATTTACTTTGGCCCCCAGTATTTGTTTCATAACCCTCTTAGAAGCAGAGTGACAAGTAAAGCAGACCACACATGCTAAAATTCTGTGGGTTATGCCTATTACTCTTTTTAAAGTTTCAGACACACATTGAATATATACTTCTCTGGGACCTAGCGAGAATGGAACTCGTATTGTTCTGTGGAAAGATGGCATACAAAATAATTGTGTTTATTACTGATTTTCAAAATAATTCAAGGAAATCTGGGTCCAACTGTGACTCCTGGTGATGTGGATGTTGAAAATTCTTTGCAGATAGCTGGTTCCTGAGGGAAACATATCATGGTTGAATGTTTTTATTAAGATTACATTATCAAAAAAAAATATTTTGGTTTTGATGACTATTACCCTAGTAAGAAATGGAATGTTTGAGGGTTTTTATTTAAGAAATCAGGTGGAAATAGGAAAACTGGTGTACACTGGCCACTAGTTTTAAAATTTCAGCAGTCTTGTTACATGAGTACTATCAAAGTTACATGCACATGTGTATTTTTCTCCTTACACTGAGTATGGTGCACAGCAGACCACAATCAGATTAATACAATAAACAAAGCCATTTGTGGCAAAGCCAGCATACTTTTTGTACGTAGATAAGGGTGCTTTAGGGGAGTAGATGAACACAGCTGTTGCAGTTTACCAAGCAAGAGGCAGGACTGAGGCATAGAGGGCTGAAAATACTTGCAGAACAGCAAAAAGCGAGGCACAGAAGAAGGGGAAAACTATCTAAAGGACATATCCCTACATTTAACCCAAATCTTATGCAAATTTTTCCTGCAAGAACAAGCAAACAAATTACTACAAATGAGTAATCATATGGGGGCACACCATGGGGCAGGTTTCTGGTGTGTCCTGGTGTGCTTTCAAATACTCCATTTTGAGCCATAACAGCCAGACCACTACAATGCCTGGGTTTCTATGGGTTCAAAGAGAAGCCAGAAACAGACCAGAATCACCTTTTCCTTTTGCATCTAACTCTTCTAGAACAGTTACATATGCAAAACAATCCATTTCTAAATAGTTTTTTTATGACACGTTATTTATTTTCTGAGCCAAGCGCTGACAGAAAGCCGGATTACTATTAGCTAATTAATTGACTTCATACAGGGAAATTGAAGCGTAAAGTTCACAGGTCAACAAGGTGAAGAGTAGTAAACTCTATGAATAAGAGTTTGCATGATTAGCCCATAGATGTTTGTTTTGTCTTATTCCTTTACTGGTAGACAGGAAAGACCATGGGAATTCCCAGATGCATCCACATCCTTTGGGTTATACACTTTCCTAGTTAGCGTTATCAGCAACTTTATGTTGTGCAAATATGTTACGTGAACAGGAAATTATTATACTGCCACTGCTCATGTCAGTTTGACAACTTCAGGTTTTAGTCACTAGAAAGAGGGTCAACATCCTTTTTTTAAAAGTATCTTTCCATTATTAAACATGCGATGATTGCTGCAAAATGGTGTTTCCTCAAATAGCTGCTCAAAGAAGATATTTTTACCTTCTATCGAGTGTTTCATACATTGCCTAATAGTTTTCTCCACTGTAACGATACAGAGTTACTAGGACAAACGTGGCTTGTTGGGAACAGCTAGTAGAATGCTAATTCTTTTTTACTGCATGAATGTTGTCAAAGTACAGTAGCTATCCCATAACTTTACCCATAATGTGACAGACTAGGAATACTGCTGTTCTGTTGTTTAATCACAACAGATGAGTAACACTCCTTGGATTATGTGCAAAGATTAAAATAAATCAAAACTGCAACAATATCTAGATATTTATGTACATTTTCCTTTACATAGGTCTCAATGTAAGTCTGTATCTTATTTTACCTAACAGCGCAAAAACATTTTACACAAGAAGATTGCTTATAAAAAGGATTATGAACAGAGTGATGAGTTGTTATTGCAGAAGCAGAATAGTTACCCGAAAAGAAGTCTCAGAAGGATGCAGTTCTGTAATCTTTATAATGGAAGAAAGTCAACTTTAGTGACAATACTACAAAATTAGTTAATATTGATCTTACTGCTATTACAGGAAAACTGTTTCTTGTTTCACTTAAAATGATGGATGGAAACATTAACACAAAGTGATTACATATTGTTTGAAACTATAGATACTGGAAGTACCAGGAGGCAAATGAATGAAAGCAGAGCAGGGCTGGCCAATGACATGGAGCTCTGAGCTTCTGGGTTTGGTATCCAGCTGTTCTGTCTAGCTGAACTTCATGCGTTTGTGCAGGATAAAATTTTATAAGAAAGTTTGATATATAATGTGTAGCAATATTCTATATCTTTTTGGATAATGGGGAAAACTTAAATATCAGGGAAAAGACTTTAGATTTCAGGATTCCTCTCTCCAAAACAGTTGTTTATAATGTTAGATTCCAGGAATTCTTAATAGAGAGGGATTATTTCTCTAGCTATTTCACATTTAATTAGGTTTTGCAGTACTGGACCACTGTTCTTAGCAAATATTTCAGCTATTGCACTCTCACCCTATAAATAGCTGTGCTTATAAGAATGACTGCAGAAGTTCTATGAGTTAGAGCTACTCATCTGAGAGAGTGGCCTTGGTGCTGATTCAGTATAACTTTAATGAAGATGAATAAACTGTTTGCATAAGCCATGCCATCACATATTCTATAACTCCACCTCTGTTGGTTCCATGACTGCATTCCACTCACTGTTGATTTTCTTCGCATGACTAATTAAGATGAAACATAAATTAAGCATGTAATTTATGAGAAGTCTCTGTGAAAAAAATGAAGGTAAACCAAAGGTAGTATAAAGAATAGGTCAGATAAATATCAGACGTCTGTGGGCCATTATCTGACTCAACATGATGAGCCACATACAGATTTTATAAACCTGCCATTCAAACATCAGTGTTTGGAGAGCATTGATGATTCTTTGACAAGGGAGCCTATTGGCACTAAGCAAATAGTCATCTTTCCTTCTGCTTTTAACAGGCTGAGCAAAGCAGGGTGTTCAGTATTCCCTTTTCAAGCAATAGATATGACATATCTTTAAGTCTTTTTAGCATGCATTGACGTGGAACTTTGGATCCTGTCCTATTGTATAAAATTATGAAGAAACACATTATTACCCATGAAGACCTTTTTCCTGGAACTCCTGACTAAAATAATGATTATTCTCAGGTAGAGGAATTGTAAGTAAGAGGCCACATTGTGCAGTGAATATAGTGAAATCTACAAACTGACTGCTAACTTGAGTAGATTCTCTGTTGCCTGCCTGCACTGTTGTTGGGAGCATTATATTTGAATAAACTAGATGATCTAATGCCTTCTTGATATAAAACCTGTGTTATTTTCAGGAAGAAAAAGCAGAATAATATATGCTGCCATCCAAGCCTCATTAGACATTTACAGGCTTTATTTTAACAAGACAACTAATTAATACAGAGAGAACGGTACATGCTTCTAAACCTCTGTACAACAAACATCTAGACACAATAAATCCATGAAAACAGGCTGAAGTTGTCACTAGAGGAACCAGTGAAAAGGAGTGCTCGAAAAGTCCAAAACTTAAAGCAACAACGAAATTTCACTTAAGCCTCTTAGAAAAGGCTGTAAGAAAGCGACGTGCTGTGTGTGGGTTTGCCACCTGGAGCTCAGGACGCGCTGTGGTGGCAAAGCTGAGGCTGACAGAACTGCCCGATGGGTACATCCAGGGGGAAATACCGGGGCAGCCGCGCCTTCTGCAGTCGTGGCACTTGGGAAGGGCCCAATGTCAAGCCTACAGTCCAAGCTGTCTCTCTGGATTCAGTGTGGGTACTTTTCACTGTCAAACACTCAGTAGCTGATTCCATTAATATAAATTGTCCTTACAAGGATTAAACTATCAATGAAACATCTTGTGCTGGCAGAAAAGACTTGCCTCTAGAAGGAATTCTTGTAGTGATTCTGCTGCTTATCTTAGCGTTGATAAAAATCACATTGCCCTGGTCTCCACCCAGCTAATGAAAATGTCTCATTGTTTTCATGCAGAACTAGACCTGACTGTGTAGGTCACAGATATTTCGACAGGCTGCATGTGGTCCAGCTCAATGCTTTTTCAACTCTATTTGATTTGGGTTTATGCTACATTATTCCATTCTCTTTGCTGCTCTCAAGAATGTCTTCCATCCTTTGTTCTATTAACATAATTTATAGACCATTCCATCCTTCCCCAACATTACAAATACAGTTTTCATTTTTCAGTTTCTCTGAAATTCAATCAGTTCCCTTCCCTGGCATTTTGTGGGGGGATGTTGTGAAGAGCAATATTACTTCTCTGTTCTCTGTATTGAGGCACTCAGATGTACTGGCATGTCTACTCTTTGGACCAGAGAGGGACATTAGCAGTCCTGAAGCACAGAAGTAGTTCCAGTTTAAGCTCTTTCATTTTATGCTGCCCACACCATTTACTGGTCAGAACCCTGAGTACATTGTAATTCTGACTTCCCACAAAGGTACAGCTCTAGTTTTGTTTCTTGTCTGGCTTGGTAGGTAACGTGTGATCCTGAAACATTGATCCTCTTGTTCTATTCTAAAAGCTTGAAATGAGTCACTTCTAAAGTTTATTATCAAGTTCAACTCAGCAAACAGTTTCCTAGGGTCAGGCTGTGCTCTAGCTTGTGTGTTGACGGGGATGAAAGGGCTCTTTGTGCAGATCTCTGCATGTTTGTGTGGAAAGTGGAACAAATTAACTTTGTAGCATTACACTCCTTCCTTGAATGATTCATATGTTTGGTAAATCACAGGAGAGGTGGTGGTTTGCAACAGTAATCTAAAACTATAGAGGCAGTAAGATGTGCACACACTAGTGTTCTAGATATTCTAGAAGATATATTCTGTTCTGGATAATCTACTCCATAATAATTATCCTGAAATAAAACCAGAGTTTCTCAATGCCTTGGAGATACCCAGAATAATTTGGTTAATTAATTTGGTTATTAATTTATTAAATTCAAGTGAGGAAGGCTGAGAAGTGAAGCATCCAAAAGGCATCAAATTACTAAGAAAAAATACTGCTTATTTTATCTTTAGTGCATTTTCATCATTATATGTATAACAGAGTATTTAAACAGTGCAGTTGTAAATTTATTATCAGGTGGGATTTTCTAGATGAGCAAACAGAAAAGTTAACATGGAACATCATAAAAAAACCTAACTCAAGTCATCCGAATGATTGGATTCTTTTGATACATAGGACAGATGTTTCCCAGTGGATCCAATGGAGTAAGGGCCATTATTAGCAGGCTGAGCAGAAACCCGGCAGGGTGCTTTGGGTTGTTAGCCAGGCCTGAGACTGGCAGGGCCCTTTCAGGTCAACACTGAGGATATTTGCTGACAGCAGAGGAAAGGTGATGCGCTGCTTGTGAAAGGGAGTGGTAGCAGACACAGATTCTTTTGATCACTCCCCACAGTCTTAATCTTTTATGTACCTTCAGGACTTTCACTATTGCTTGTTTAATCCCCACATAGCTTTCATGCTTCTCTGATCTGCCCTATTCTTCTCTGGCCAGTTGTATGCCTCCCGGTACCAATTCTAACCTCCCTTAGCTCTCAGGTTCCCACTTTGTTCAATCTTCACCTCCCTTTCTCAGCCGTTTCATCCTGGCTCTCAGTATCATTCACATCCAGACCCACCCTTCCCTTCAATCCTGCATAGTGTCCCTTGCATGCCAGTCATCCCTCTACCTCCTCTCTCTGGCTGCCATTCCCCTGCTGTCCTAGACTTCCATTTTACTTCAAGACTTCTGTTTCTGGTGACTTTGCTGAGCCAGTCCTGGCTTTCAGTCGGCTACTGTGGCTTAAGAGGGGCATAATGGCCTACTGTCTACAGCATTGGGTTAAATGCTTTCATCATATTGACCTTTATGAATCCTGTAATCCTTCTCAGAGAGCTGCTAGGTCCTGCTTTCATTATCAACCAAGGTATTCCTTATCAATTCCAGGAATCTGTTTAACAGCAATAGCCATTTCTCCTTTTTCTTTACATTCATCTCAGGATCATTCTTTGTGCATTGTGCCTGCCCTCCATCAGGACAATCACTGATGTGAAGTCAAAACAGTGAAAATATGTGGCAGGTCATAAGCACATTTCAGGGTTGTCCGAACTGTCTCAGTCAGGGCCAGGGTACACTGTGCAGACACAGTCTATGGATTCTTTAGCTGTGAAGCTCTGCAATTTGACTGAGCATAGACTGATTTGTCAAAGTGGTTTGGGTACATATGGACAAAGGTTCTCAGATACAAGAAAAATCAGAAAGCATTTCTTTCTCCTTGTCCGTTAAAAAATCTCTGATCCAAATAGTGTGTAAGAATTTATTTACTATTATCCAAGAAGGGATACCATATTGTCTGCTTCTTTAATTTCAGTCTTAAAAATGACTGAATAATCTGTGCTGATGTTTTCCAAAAATCTTTAGCACCTGCCATAAGAAATTTCAGACTGAATGGTTCAAGTGAAATGAGGTCATAAACACCAGGTCTTAGAATGCAAACCTGATTAGTAGCTTGAACATAATAGGTGGCATTATGTTCAGTTTCTGGGTGTTGCCGTTCAGGATATTCCAAGTAGCATAGCTACATAGAAAGAATAGTGTCTGCCTGCTAATCTATTGTACATAAGCCCATCATTTGAGAGTGATGGAAATTATGCTCAGCTGCACCTTCTCTAATTAGGCAGAAAATGTTTGCTTTTAAGTTGAGTTTCTCCGTTGCTGTGTCCTTTTATTAAAGTAATTGGTCTCTGTTCCTTGCCTGACCCAGAAAGGGATACAGATAGGGATAGTCATCTCACTTAACCAGTCTAGCAAGGAACTGTCATGTTTTCATTTAGTACCTTCCTCTCCCAATCCACATTCCTGCTCCAGTTTTAACCAGGCAAGTTTCTTGGTAGAAACGTTGAGCCCTAAGTGAAGGCAGCGCCAGGATTCGTTCTCAGTGAATAAACACTACACTCACAAGAAGTAATAAGAACGTTGTGATTAAAGCAGAGGCTTGGAGACAGGAAGCTTGATTTCATGTTTGATTTGCTTCTATATATTCTGTGTGAAATATTTTCTTCTGTAGATTTGTGAAAAAATGCCCATGAGGTTTCACTGCCACAGCATTTCTGTTGCTCATGCTGATGGACATGTCTGAAGGTGGTTAACATGTAAAATACGCTTTAAAAACTACAAGTAGTCATGAAAGCATAAATGCTTATCTCTCTTGCTGTGGTTCTCCCACTGCAACACACCAAGAAGGTTGAATGATTAATGTCTTAAAACACACATAAATCAGCGAGTTCCTGGGTACTCCAGGATTGTAAATATTTTCTTTTCCTTTACAAGAAATAAAACATACCTGACAGATCAGTGAAGACTTATGAGTGAACATGGATCCTCATCACACTGATCTCCCATGGAAGTGGCTGTAGTTGGATACAAGGTTGAAATGAAGCAGATTATAAAATTGGCATCTTGTGCATGGGGGACTGAGACCAAAGGCTCCAACATGGGCTTCTGACCTTAGAGAGAGCACCAGATAGTGGACATCTCTCCGGTCAAGTCATTAGAGCTCACATAAAAGGACCAGTTCTGTAATCCAATACTCTTTTCCAGAACTCATTTTTTATCTCCCGGCTCCTCGCTGAGTGCTTGAATGATGCAGCTACAGAACCAGGCTCCATCCTGTGAAAGTGGTAAGACAGAAAATTTAAAACTGATCTTAGCAGTTTGGACACTTTGGGGCAATTTGGGGCAGGATTGGACAAATAAGAAGCAAGAGTTTTTGGTATTACATTTTGGATGTTTAAACCCCTTACTCGATAAGAGCCTTGCTTCCTGATATTTTCTTCAACTGTAGCATGAGGATCCTCATTTGTGAAACTGGCTTACTATGGCGTGAGGCTCTGCACAGCCGTCCCACAGGCTGAGCTGGAGCTCGAAACTGGGAGTGGAGCCCCACCTAGTGACACATGATAAAAGTACTCAGCTGCTACTAAGTAGAATAAATGTTTTATTTGATAATTTTTGTAATTCAGGAAAAAAACTTACTACAATTAAAACATTTCATTTACTAATCCTTTTTTTTTTTAAATGCTATTCTGATCATGAGTTATTTTCTACCATTTCTAAGATAATTTTTCCTAGGCTAGCTGAAGAAATACAAGATTGATATTGCTCAGAAAAAGCAGGCCTCTACTGCTGGTTCCAGTGTTTTTATATGAACTTCAGTTGCTTGGACTCTAGAGTTTATTAAAAAAAATATTTGTTCCACTTGCTGTTTTCCTT
Organism: Climacteris rufus; assembly: GCA_013398175.1. Taxonomy (NCBI): domain Eukaryota; kingdom Metazoa; phylum Chordata; class Aves; order Passeriformes; family Climacteridae; genus Climacteris; species Climacteris rufus. Next base: position 11,926 of record VZRZ01006255.1, on the reverse strand, counting down.
TATTCACAATAAGAATGTAACACAAAACTTTAGGAGGATCATTCAAAAAGTGCCAGATCAACAGCAAAATATTAGCATGTGATGACAGCAAGTCATCAGATTCTAATATAGGCCTTCGTTGCTGTCATCATTCTTCAAGATTATTTTTCTTAATCAGATAATGATTCTGTCAGAATGCTCTTTGTGTCTAGGTTAAAGATTATTGATAATTTTGATTATTTTTCCTGATATAATAAAAAAATGAACTTCTCTTATAAAAGAGGGTTATTTCATGTGAAATTTCACGTCTGTATTTCAAGGGAAAATGTTTTTTTCCATGTGTTTTCAAAGTGCAACAGTGCAAGTGAAGGAAAAGTTATTTTCTCTATTTAGGCTTTATAAGCACAAAACTACCTTTTCAGTTTTAGAATTTTATTATAATTTTCACCCAGATTATGAAAACTCCCAACAAATTGATGAAAAATGAGCATTAAAAGACAGAATGCTGTTAAAGACGAGAACTATGAGCTGGCTGGAAACGGAATGGTTTGATAAATCCTTTATAAGGCATAGAGTTTTTAGAAATGTCTCTTGCTATGTTTTCTCAGAACCACTTTTTGGGAGGGGGTGTGTGTTTAAATTTAAACCAGAGTTGAACTGAGTTCTGTGTAAATCAGTTAAAGTGTCAATTTCAGAAACATTGTATGACTTAACCTGTTTTTTGGAAAAATGTAGTTATTTCCAGTCAGCTTAGAAGGACTTGAAGTTCACTGGGGCAGTAATTCACTCCTTTTATAAACCCAGTTTCTGATATTACCAATTTACCTCCATCTATGCTAGTTTGTCACCAAGGTTTCATGCTGCATTTTCTCTGGAGATCTGGAGAACTGGAATATGTTGGGTTTGTTTAGTTGTTTGTTTTGGTTTTTTTTTTTTTTTTCCCCTCAGACCATCTGGAACCTCTGTTTTTACTTTGGGTCTTATCTGCAGCAAAAAATACAATTTGAATATCATATNTTTTTTTTTTTTTTTCTAGACAAGGCCAGTCTAGTGCTCTGTCTCCTATACAGGATGGAGCAGTTCTTAAACAGTTTTGCAAAAGTTTCCATTTAATTCAATTTTATTGTAGCTGTAGATGTTGTGTTATTTCTTAAAGAGAACATTTATTTGGTCCACTGATTGTCAGGAAGAGGACAAAACGGTACTTTTAATATCTTTTCAATTTGTAATTTTCTCTAGATTGTTGAGTTGAGTTTAGTGAATGTATAAATAAAAAGGGAACTGGGACAGCACAGAGAAAACATTATTAAAAGTGGCTAATAATTCCTGCATTCCTTGGTCATCTGAGTTACAAGGATTGACCTAATTCAGTGTTATTCTTGTTATTGCAGGTTATTCCTGTGCATGCAAACTTCATATGGACATCGATGAGAGGTATGTATAGCCTAACACAGCACGTCAGCATGATGTAACTGTACAAACAGCAAACAGACATAAGCTGGAAAGGACCTGTGCCTGACATATATCAATAATGCAGCCAGAAGAGCCAAACGGGTATCGGTGGGCTTTACAGGACGAACAGCCCCATTTTGACCTGGCAGTAACAAATCTTCAGTTATTCACAGAAATAAGCAAGTGACGGGTGAAATATAAACCTCCCCCCGGTCTGTGTAGACCTGCGGCTGTGGAGGAGCAGCCGGCGACCCCGCCGGGAGCCCTGAGAGCGCAGGGGGACGGCCGGCCCCGAGCGCTGCTGGCTGCCCGCGCTGCCGGAGCCTGTGCTGGAGGCTGTGCCGGAGGCTGTGCCGGAGCCTGTGCCGGAGCCTGTGCCGGGAGGCTGTGCCGGAGGCTGTGCGGGAGCCTGTGCCGGAGGCTGTGCCGGAGCCTGTGCTGGAGGCTGTGCCGGAGGCTGTGCCGGAGCCTGTGCCGGGAGCCTGTGCCGGGAGCCTGTGCCGGGAGCCTGTGCCGGGAGGCTGTGCCGGGAGCCTGTGCCGGGAGGCTGTGCCGGAGGCTGTGCCGGAGCCTGTGCCGGAGGCTGTGCCGGAGCCTGTGCTGGAGGCTGTGCCGGAGGCTGTGCCGGAGCCTGTGCCGGGAGCCTGTGCCGGGAGCCTGTGCCGGGAGCCTGTGCCGGGAGGCTGTGCCGGAGGCTGTGCCGGAGCCTGTGCCGGAGGCTGTGCCGGAGCCTGTGCTGGAGGCTGTGCCGGAGGCTGTGCCGGAGCCTGTGCCGGGAGCCTGTGCCGGGAGCCTGTGCCGGGAGCCTGTGCCGGGAGGCTGTGCCGGAGGCTGTGCCGGAGCCTGTGCCGGAGGCTGTGCCGGAGCCTGTGCTGGAGGCTGTGCCGGAGGCTGTGCCGGAGCCTGTGCCGGGAGCCTGTGCCGGGAGCCTGTGCCGGGAGCCTGTGCCGGGAGGCTGTGCCGGAGGCTGTGCCGGAGCCTGTGCCGGAGGCTGTGCCGGAGCCTGTGC
>VZRZ01006254.1:8230-21079 GCA_013398175.1 Climacteris rufus | reverse complement strand
TCTCAAAAATTGAATATTGCACAAGGTGAAAGAGAGCCTGACCTAAGTGCTTAATGACAAAAAGAGTGAGCAGATCAGTGTTTATAACTCTGATAATTTACATGACCTCAGGAGAGCCAACCCCGTACTCTGCTATCTTGGTTTGCAAATCCTGCATAACTTTCCAAGCGAAGGCATCATGCCTGTGTGGCTGACCTGAATTCAGGAGGTCCTTAAACACACGAAAAGCTAGGAGGCTTCCCTGCAGGGTGGTGCTATCACCCTGATCCACTGGGACACCTCCTGGAGGTGCCATAGTAGCCACCTGATCCTCCACAGACTCTCCTGTCTGGTCTGGCACCCCCACATTGTCCAAAAGACTCCAAGTTCCCGACTGCAAACCCCCCCATTTCACTGTTTCCCAGAAATGCCTGGGGTTTCTGGGGCTTATGATCACACTACAATCAGTAAATGTCCAGGGGTGTGTGTGCAGCAGGCATCTTCTTCACCACTCGGTGACCGCAGCTCTTCGACCCTGAGCCAGCGCACTGTCTGTATCACTATCCGAGTCGTCAGAGTGAAGCTTACTTGCCAAGTCCAGCATGAACACCTTGGGAGGGGCTGGCGTGTTTGCCAAGCCCATACACGGTGTGCTGACAGAGCTTGGAGTGGAGTGGAGGGAGGGTGGCAAAGCTGGAGGAACACTATATGAACACAGTGGGCGCATCGGAACATGGGCTACCTGAGCCGCTTGTAGCGCTGTGTCCACCACAGGAGCCACCACCAGGCGTGGCACAGGCACTGCCGCCACTGCTGCTGGACGCAGACCCCCTGCTGCCTCTGTCCCCAAGCGCAGGGTATGCGCTGCCGCTGCCTCTGCATTCCTCGGGGAATCCCCCTGTGCTTCTGCATTCCTCGGGGAATCCCCTTGTGCTTCCGCTGACATAGGAAGAGGACTCCGCCTCTGCCTCTTCCCCAGCCACCTGAGCTGGTGGCGCTGGCAGCGGCTTGCACAAGCACCTCCAGCTGCTGCGAGACATCGGTCAGCGGGAATATATCTGCGAGGGAACAGTCCACAGGGCCAGGCGGCGGGGCCAGCGCGCATGGCACATGCACATGCACAGTGGGCTGAGGGTTGGGAGCACACGGTGTGCCAGAACTGATGGGCGCCGGCGCCCCAAGAGCATGCGCGTCAGGATCTGAGCTGTGCACAGGTGTGGCGGGGCTGACCCAGCTCCCCTCTCTCTTCAATATTTCAGTTAGCTGGTCTCTGGGGGATGGATACTTAGGGGGAACGTAATCCTGTGGTGACGTATCTACTGGCTGGATGGATTTGCTTGAGACAGCCCGGCCAGAGACTGAGCCTGTGCAGATCGATCCTCCCCGGTGGAGGGATCCAGGGCAGAGGAAATGTCCTCCAGCGCTGAGTCTGCAGTCAAGTGCATTAAAGCATCAAAAACACGTCTCTAAGTGCAGCAGAGTCTAACGGCATCAGAGTCTCCATACATAATTTCATTACAAATAACCTCGCTGAATTTGGCCCATAATGAGACATCCATGGGGGAAAAATGGACTGCTGTGAGCCCATGCATGAAATCCCATTCCAAAAGGGCGCCAAGGGAACTCATGGATACCTCAGCCTCCGCTTTTTCCAAGGCAGCCTTCCATGCAGACAGCACCGGATCACTGCTCCGCATTTCTTTCCAAAAAGAAAGAAAAAAACCCCGAGATGGGCGGGGAGGGCGAGGGAGAGAGAGGGCAGGAAAAACCGTACCTCTGACCTGGCCGGTCCGAACACATGGGGTCACCAGATGTAGTGGCGAGGGACAATAATGAGACAGCACACACCTTGGTTCGCAGAGATCTGAGAGCCAGCCAATGAGCTCCATTTATTGTGTTGTCCTTTTTATATAGGAGGAACCCAGGTATATGATTGGTTAGGCTCGACACCACCCTAATCCAAAACATATCATCCCCAGACAACAACAACAGGTGCTTTATCTTACTGTTTTTCATACCTCCCATGGGAAAGAAGGATTTTCTCACAAGCAGCCCCAGTCAGCAAGCCTTGGGCTGCTACATATAACAATCCAGAAAGTCAGATGCAAGAATGGGACTTAGACTGGAATTCCTCGTTCCCAATTCAATGCATACCTTCCTCTGTGGATTGCGCTGATATGCTATGTTTTACTCTTATCCAGGGAAGACCTCTTTTCCCCTGGTGGCTCTGTAGCACATTACATGGAATAGGAGACACCCAAAGGGCATGACAGGCTCTAGGAGGATGGGTTATAATGGCTTGGCACCTTTCCACCTTGGATACAGGCCCAGGCAGAGTTTGAATAATCACTTGAAAACTTTGCATCATCCTAACGAAATATTCCACAAAGACCAGTTCTCTGTCAAATTGCCTTCACCACCCAGACACTAGGAGACCTACAGTGATACCTTAAAGCCGAATAAATGTTCATGGGGCATCTGCAACTACAGATACAATTCACTGTGTGCAGCTGTAGCACCATTCTGTGCCTTAAATAGCATCTCTTTCAAGCAAAGATATATCCATGTTCCTGTTCACTTATGTGTTGTTTTCTTCTTGAGACAAAGCCAGGATTGAAAGCATTGATGTTAGAAGAAATAAACAAAAAAAAATGCAGCAGAAAGTTTGCAAGAAGCAGTCTCCCTATTCCCCACTGCCAACAGAAGCAAACTCTGCCAAAGCAGTGTTCTTTTATCCCCACATAGAGACAAGGAACAAGGATCTGAGACTTCATCAATATTTTCTATTTTTTTCTGTAGGAAAAAAAAACTCATTTATTTTGTGAGAAATAAAAATTCATTTTGTATCAGGGTTTTTTATCATAGTATTATATTCAGAAATAATATAGGGTATATCTGTTGAACCATCTGAAGCTCACTCTATCTCACAGTTAATGAGAATGCTCTTCTAGGTTTCTATTAAACTCCTTTAGTATTTACTTATGTTCTGATATCAAGCAAAGTGCTTTATAGCTCTTTAAAAAAGGTAATTTACCAATAACTCTACAGAGCAGACATGACAAAATTCTGTCCAAGACAGCAAATATAGATCCCTTCCTTACAGCACTAAGACAGGTAGACTAACAAAATAGAATTGCTCTTACAGACCCAGGAAAGTAAAAAAGAGAGGGAGAGTAAGGAAGGTGAGAGATAAAGAAAAGAAAAAGGCAATTAAGCTAATGCACATTGGGTATCACAAGGTTATAGATATTTCAAGAGCTGAGCAATTTACCGTCTGGAACGGGAGAAGAGCTGCTGCATAAAATGTCCTTCAGCTCAGATTTATTATGCTTTTACTTGCATTATACGTGATACAATTAGCAAGAGGTGCCAATAAGGCATTCTCTCAAGGACATGGTCATTTCATACCATCTGTTATTAATTGCATTGTCCTTTCCTCAGCTAGATAGAGGGGGAAAAGTTCTTTGAGAACCACCTGCAAATTCTGACCGTATGATGGCTGGAATTTAAAATTATCTAACCATTGTATTGGGATGGGTGAAAAGAACCAGAGGAAAACTGCTTCTCAAAAATTCAGGAAAAGAAAATCATGAATATAAGGACCTAGTGTAATGTATTAAAGTTGTATTGGGTTTTCTTTTTTCAATTTTCAACTACAATGATCGTTTCTCTATAAATATTGCAGAAATTAAATAGGAACTGTTAAACCTCACCACTTAAGATAGAGCTGCACTGTGTATGGTTTGTTGAAGATGTATGGTCCTTAAGTTGTTCATAAAATCAAAGATAATAAAGATTGTCTGCTCCTTTTTTATTGGGTTTTGTGTTTTTTTGTCTGCTGGGGTTTTTGTTTGTTTTTTGAGGGGATTGTTGTTTTTTTTTTGTTTGCTTGTTTCTTTGTTTTGTTTTTTGGACTTTTTTGTTGGAGAGAAAAGAAAGGAGGTACATAAATGAGACTTTACCTCAACAACATAATTTTATTACTCTGTAAGTAAGAATGCATTATGGAATTGTGTCAACAGTATGTATGTTGTACCGTTTTGATTATCTGAGAGTGCTGTGTCCCCTCCCAGCTCTGTGCACATCCTCGCTAGTGGAGTGGGTGAGGAACAGCAAAGACCTTGGCTCTGTGTAAGCCCTGCTCAGCAGAAACAAAAACACCCCTGTGTTAACAACCCTGTTTCCAGCATGAATCCAAAACACAACGCCATAATAGCTGCTATGGAGAAAATAAACTCCACCCCCAGGAAAAGCAGCAGAACATACCACTACACAAATCATTAGACAAATCTCTACGAGAAAGTTTTCATTGTTATGTTGGGCTAGATTACTGGTTATACCCACACACACCCATGTACAAAAAGAAAGAAACATTTATCCAGCCATTTGAACAAGTATTAAAAAAATCTAACTGTGTCATGCTGACCACTGACCCAGGACACAAGAGCTTTGACTCTAGTGCACAGGTAAATAGTCAAGCCATGCAAAATGTTCTAACAAACAGAGAAGTAAAGAAGTACTGAACACATGAAAAGCAGGAAAGCCAGAAAGCTTAAGGTGAAATCTCAGACACAGTAGCCTGTGTAGCAGATTCCACAGAGAACAAAAGTACAAGCTCCATACAAAGCTTTGTATTTCTCAGTTTCAACACAGTAACTTAATTGTAAAATATATGCTAAAAATCTAGACAAATGTAAAATTTTAGATAGAACCAATAAAATAAAGTTCTGTAGACTCTTGTCTATGGCTCTTGTCAAAAAATTGAGATGCACTTGTGAAGAGCACACAAACACAGCACTGCATACAGAGCTCTGATTACAGAGATTGTTAGCTACCTCATGACCCTGGTATTGCTAAGAAGCTCCTTTGAAATTGAAGCCATGATCTCACCATCTTATGTAGAAATCAAAGGAGAAACAGAATATTTGCCTCAGGTATTGGCAAAGATTGTTTAAGAGATCTGTCAAAACCTATCTCTTTTTCCCTCATGTGTGTTGACAGTCCCAGAGCCACAATATCATTGATACAAGCAAAACCCAATGGGAGGTGTCTTGCAACTTGTGTGCCATGATGAATGGTTATAGGCTCTTCAGGAGGGATAGGAGGAGGGGCAGGAGAGGCTAGAAGGTGTGACTGTATGTAAGGCAGGGTTTGGATTGTGTGGCATTTACAGTAGGCAATTGTACAATTGACACGGTTGAGTACCTCTGGACAAGGATAAAGGGGAAAGCAAACACAGCAGATGTTGTAGGAGTGTACTTCTCCTGCCCAGCCATGATAATGATGGTGATGAATTATTCCACAAGGAATTAAAGGATATCTCTAGACCATCCATTGTTGTCCTTATGTGTGTTTTTAACTTCCCAGCCACCAACTGGGAATATCATACAGGGGACACAAACAGGTCCTGGAAATTTCTAAAGCACATTGCAGGTACGCAGAGAGCCAAGTAAGAATGGCACCCTCTTCAATTTACTGTTTGCAAGGAGAGAAGGAAATTGTGGGCAGATTGGTGACTGTCTTGGTCACAGTGACAAGGAAATAGTTGAATTTCAAGTTGTTGGTCATAGGAACAAAACTTCAAGCCTAGGTATGGGGAGAGCAGATTTCAGGCTGATAAAAGAATTACTTGGTAATGTCGCCTGAGAATTTGTTTTTGAAGGTCTTGCTGTCCGTGAATTCTGGTAATTTTTTCAGAGACATCTGCAAAGACCACACAAGCAGGCAATCCCACAATGCTGGAAGTCAGGCAAGTGGAGCAGAAGAACAGCTTGGCTGAGCAGGAAAAGGAAAGTATGTGGACATTGGAAGCAAGGAGAGGTGACATGGAAGGATAGAGAGGCCTTAGAAGGAGGTGTGGATAGACTGGAGAGTTGGGCAGTCAATAGCCATATGATGTTTAACTAGAGCAATTTATGTTTTCTGCACTTGGGAAAGGACAGTCCTAGTTATCCATACAAACTGGGGGAAGAGAGCCTGGAGAGCAGCCCTGCAGAAGGACAATTGGAGGCTTGGGCTGGTTATCTACTAGATTATCCTAGACTGCTTTCTGCTTGCTGCACTGTGTTCTCAAAAGATGCCAGGGCAGTTGAAGGGTCTCAGGAGGATTGTGGCCTATGAGCATGATGCTTCCCATAGTTCTTCATCAACAACCTCCCAGCTGAGTGGCCTGTAGTAAACAAGATCCACAGATTCCTTTGCCATCTTGGTCTCTAATATTCATTCATAAATTCCCAACATGTACATTGCTATTTTTCAAAAACAGCATTGTATAATCCATCCTTTGTTTTACTTTGTTTAATATAGAAGACAATCCCCCACCTTTCTTTCCCTGCCTGTCCCTTCTAAGCAGTTTATAGCCATTGAATGCAGCACTCAAGTCATGTGATTCAACCCACCAAGATTCAATAATGACAAATATATCATACCTTTCCAGTAGTACAGCTGGAAATCTTACTGTTTCATCCTTTCTTTCCCTTATTACTGTACTACTATTGAAGACATCCCTTGAGCAGCATTCGTAAGATGAATGAAATTGGAAGTGAATTGATAAGCTTTCTCATATGGAAGAACCCCTTGCAAACTCAAGGGGGCTGCTTAAATATACTGTTAAATTACACAGTGTTAAATCTCATCACATAGTACAGATCTTCAAAAATGCCTAATAAATACATATTTCTTAACATTTTACCTACATGTGGCATTTGAATGCAACAAAATAGAGTAAAAATATCCCAAGTGTCTATAGTCGGATCGTGAGATGTTAAGACATGCCTAGACTATTCCTCATACAGTATTCTTGAGTGCAGCTATATATCATCTCTTGAGAAGACAGCACATCCGATGAGACTGATTTCTCTTCCATGAAAACTATATTTTGTAGGCATATCCAGAGATCAATAGCTGCCTCTATCCCCTAGGTTATGACCTATTACTGGAGTACTTAACTCTAAGACAGCTCCCTACATTGTTAAAGGAGTCATAAAAAATAAACAGACAGACCTGCCTTACTAGTTTTGCATTCCCCCAGATATTTGTAGTCAGATTTTCAGCACTTACTGCAAAACATCCCTATTTGTGTATGATTTGTTGAAAAATGAATGCTATGGAAAGAAGAACTCTTTGTGAATGTTGTAATCTCATCCGTGGGCATCACATGTGGTTCTGACATGGATAAACTACCAAAGTAAAGAATAGGGAGAAGAATATTTAATGTGAAACCTCCACCAAAGTAATACGAAGTCAGAAACACAAACAGCTGAGAAAGTTGTATTAAAAGATATCTATACTTGAATTTAATGTTTGTAAAAGATATTGGAGCAGCAGCCCTAGAGATGGATGCTTTTTATTCAGCCACACTGGGGGAGAGCCCATATGTTTCTTTCTGTTCTATTGAGCAGACAGCAGCAGATGGGCATTTCTTTTTGCCTAAGAAAGCACAGGACGATCATACTCCAGGGAAATGCAGCTAGATGACTAGTTGTTACGGCACTAAATAAACACCATCAGACACAGCACATGCTATAAATCCTGTAGGTATGATCAGTGAGGAATGAAAAATAACTGCTAGTGCCCCTTATTGGGAAGTTAGAAAGTGTGTAAGGATGTCATTAGGTCATGAAGAAAGAAAATTAAGAGACGGAAAATCTCAGAACTTAATCTGGCCACTGCTGTAAAGGATAATAAAAAATATTTTTATAAATACATTAATACCAAAAGGAGGGACAAGAAAAACCTCCATTCTTTATTAGATGAAGCATGGATTACAGTCACAAAAGATGAGGAAAGGGCAGAGGTACCTAACAATTTTTTGTCTCAGTCTTCAAAGGCAGGTTATCCTCAGGATAACTGGCCTCTGGAGCTGGTAGATGAAGACAGGGAGTAGAATAAACCCCCTGAAATCCAGAAGGAGGTAGTTAGTGACCTGCTGAGACACTTAGATGCTCACAGGTTTATGGGACTGGATGGGAGCAACCCTATAGTGATGAGAGAGCCAGTGGAAAAGCTTGCCAAGCTGGTCTCCACCATTTATCATCAGTCCTGGCTCACTGGGGGGGTCCTAGATGACTGAAAGCTGGCCAGTGTGATGCCCATGCACAGGAGGGGCTGGAAGAAGGACTTAGGGAACTACAGACCTGTCAGCCTGACCTCAGTGCCCAACAAGGGTTCAAGATGAGCAATTCATCTTGAGTGTGATCACACAGCACCTACAGGACAGCCGAGGGATCAGGCTCAGCCAGCACAGGTGTAGCAAATGCAGGTCCTGCCTGACTAACCTGATCCCCTTTTACAACCCATCCAGAGGATGAGGGAAAACCTGAGAATGTTGTGTCTGGACTTCAGCAAAGCTTTTGACAGTGTCTCCTACAACATTGTCCCGTAAGAGCTGGCAGCTCATGGCCTGGACTAGCATGACCCCCTAGCACTCATTGTAGAGTTAAAAGCTGGGCCCAGAAAGGGTAGGTAAATAGTACTGCATCCCCAGGGATCAGCGTTGGGCTCAGTCCTGTTTAATATCTTTATTGATGACCTAGATGAGGGGATTGAGTCTACCATTAGCAAATTTGTGGACAACACCAAGTTGGATTGGACTGTCCATCTTCTGGAAGGCAGAAAGGCTCTGCAGAAGGATCTGGACAGGCTGGATCAATGGGCCATGAACAATGGCATGAGGTTCAACAAGACCGGGTACTGTGCCCTACACTCTGGCTATGACAAGCCCATGCAAGCTGTAGGCTAGGGGCAGAGTGCTCAGTGGAAAAAGACCTGGGGGTGCTGGTGAACAGTGTCTGAACATGAACCAGCATGTGCCCAGGTGGCCAAGAAGGCCAATGGCATCTTGACTGTATCAGAAATGTTTCCCTAGAATATCAGAAAATCACTCTGTGTTCAGCTCTGGGGAGGCCTCACTTTGAGTTCTGTATCCAGTTCTGGGCCCCACATTACAAGGAGCATGTCCACTCCAGAAGGGCTGGAGCATGTCCAGTGAAGAGCCTGCAGCAGAAGTCTGATGAGAAGCAACTGTGAGAGTTGTGTTTTTTTAGCCTGGAGAAGAGGAGGCTCAGCGGAGACCTTATCACTCTCTACAACTTGCTGAAACTAGGGTGTAGTCTGGTGAGAGTCGGTCTCTTCTCTCAGCCAAGCAGCTGACAGGACAAGAGGACACAGTCTTAAACTGTGCCATGGGACATTCAAGTTGGACATTAGTAGGTATTTCCTCACAGAAAGGGTGATTAGACACTGGAATTGACTGCCCAAGGAAGTGGTGAAATCATAATCTCTGGAGGTGTTTAAGGAAAGACTGGATGTGACACTTAGTGCCACAGTCTAGTTGGCATGGTAATATTGGGTTATAGGTTANACTGGAATTGACTGCCCAAGGAAGTGGTGAAATCATAATCTCTGGAGGTGTTTAAGGAAAGACTGGATGTGACACTTAGTGCCACAGTCTAGTTGGCATGGTAATATTGGGTTATAGGTTAAACTTGATGATCTCAGAGCTCTTTTTCAACCTAACTGAGTCTGTGATTGTTTCTGTGGTTGTCTTAAAAATATGACCCAGTATGTACCCACAGTCTGACCATTAACTTCAAATAAGTTTGAGTTTTGCATTCAAAGATGTTTTGGTAGCTGCAGATAACTACAGGTGGGTTAGTCTGCTATTGTCTGTGTAGACTCTTTATTAAGTAGATTTAATTCCCTCTTGACATGTGAGGTTCTAATAAGACAGTGTGTTTGCCTTGTGAGTGTATTGGGAAAGGTGTGCTGTGTATAAACCCTTCTGTAGGAAGACAAAACAGAGTGTGAGTCTGCAATTGGTGTGCTTACCCCTTTTTATAGTACCTGACAGCTGTGCACCATCATGGGGCATCCTACACAAAACCAAAGCTATCAGTGCATGGAAAAGCTCAAGTAAGCCGAATAGCTGTAGCCGCAGAGTAAGACCAGATGGGGAAAGTTTACAATCTAATTTAACAGCAGCAAGCTGATTATTGTTTTTTAGCAGTGGATGCTATTAGTTATTAGCATTTGCTCTTTGGTCAACCTAACTTAGGAACACTAAGATAATAGCAGCAAGACGAAAGCTCTAGAACTGTTTTCAAAAAATTCCAAGGAACTAGCATGAGAAGCGGTCCTGGACCACCAAATTACTCTGCTGTGCTGTGCTTTCACTGCTGCCCAAGTGCATCTCACAAATTAATACTAATGTCTAAGCATTTTTAATGACCAGCTCAAAAGCTGGGACATTGTGTCTTTGGATCTGCTGCTTTGGTAAGGTCTCCTCTTTCTGCTATAGCTAACAGACTTGTTGATGAGTTCTTTAAGAGTTTTAGTGAGAATATCTCAGTGGAAAGAGACAAAAAGCCCCCAGAAGTTCTAAGTATGTTTGAAGATACTGCTATGGAGGGATGATTTGCCACTTTTGACTTTTGTACCTCAACTTCTGAACCACAGTCACACAGAGGGAGATTTTGCAAATCAGCTGGGAATGCTGTGCTCCCCAGAGCAGCTGGGCTAAGGCATTGTCACAGCAAACAAAAGAGATTGTTTGCCAAAGAATAGCAAGTCTGCCAGGTATTTTGTTTTCAGAAGAATAAAGGAACAGTTTCACTACAGGAAGCACAATGATATTCTGGAATAGGGTTTGGAAGTTCAGTTTTTGGTAAAAATTACAAGTTATTTCTCCTCAGAAACTGAAGAGTCTTGCAAGATAACTACAGTTTCTAAGTTGCAAAATTTATTTCTTTATTATAAAAGCCAACAACCCAACCAAAACTGCTTCTTTCTCCAATTAGAATTTTACCTTCAAATCTCTCAGCAAGGAGAATTTCTTTCAAACATCGGTTAATTTCTCATACCACTATACCACCTCACAATAACTTTCAGATTAAATTGTCTCATATTATGACACAGACCAGTTCAAAACGCTTTTAATCTAATTTTCAAGGAACTAAGATAATTTTGGAATTTCCAATACATTAGGACATACTGTGGTCATTAATTTATTTACATTAGAAATATTGGATGAGAAATCAAATTTTTATACAACGCTAAAATAAAATTAATATTTTGCATTATATGTTCTTTAAACCCCCTTTACTATCCAGGAGGTAAAGAAAAGAGAAGAGAATGAGTTCCCTGCTGCTGCATTTTTGTTTCCTGTTTTCAGTACCTTGAAGAACTTTAATTCTATGTTACTGAATATTTTAAGACACATATTTATTCAAAAAATGTCATAAAGTGTACATCAATACATGGGCAGGCTTAATTCAGCAGATTTATTAGGATGAAAGGAGTATTGCTGATATTTTATTTTTAATATTTGCATTAAAATATATATTTCACTTACATTCATCTACACAAACAAAAGGCTTAACTGAATTTTCAAGCTCTCTGGATATGAATTGAACTTCTATATGTTAAATGAACCATTACTGCAAATATTGATATAAATAAAACACTGTTCTTGATTAATAGATTAATAGATTAAACTGAAGTTAAATTGACTTTTTTCTTAATTTGTTTTCTCCACATTAATCCTATTAAAAATACCTTTGAATTTAATTAACATTTAACACTGAAATTGTGTTTGGTAATTGACTTAATTTTATACTAATTGGCTACATGTTAAATACTAATTTTCCAAGAACACTTCTCATTATGAAATAATAATAATAATTATAATGAAAAAATGTGATTATTTTTTCCTTTTTGAGTTAATAAGACAAACATTTTTTGTTGAATCATCTCTGTACTTAGGTTTATGACAAATCAGTTCTTTTAGTTCTTAATTGTAGCTGCCAGAGCATTATACTTTATTGAAAAACATTGGTGAAATCAATAGCAAAATTTGTTCTTGGGAAAGTAATCTGTCTTTATTTAAAGAACAATAATTGCTATCCATAGATGCTTGCAAGGCTAAATGCTTAATAATAGTATTTACTTGTACAAATGAAAACATTTTCTTTTCAAATAAGCTAAACCTTATGATCAACACTTATACAGATTTTTTAATTATTATTTTTGATGTTATTTTAAGACTAATTTACAGAATTTAGATTTTATTAGGGCATCCTAATAAAATGTTAATGAATAAATATCTTGTGGAAAAATGCTTAGGCAAAAAAATAATTAAATGAAAAAGCATAGCTAACAGTGTCAGAAACAATGAAAATAATTTACTGTAATGTGTTTTATTTTCTACAACACAGGACAAAATGGAATATTTTTTCATCTCAGTTGATAAGAACAGGAAACTGTTGCCCTGACTCTTGCAGTTCTGGATATTATCATTCTTTTGTAACTAGTTTCTCAGACATTATCTGTAAACATAGTCATGTTATTATAACGGTATCTTTTTATTTACATTCCTTTCTCCTGGGCACAGAAGTTTGATGGACATTTCCTTTGACCAGTGTGATTGAGGGGAGGCCCTTTGTCTCCTTCAATACACAGTGAATTATAAGGCACATATATAATAAAGATGGGCAGGGGAAGCCCAGAACTTGTTCCTTCACTCTCCAGAGGTTTCTGTCTCCTTGTTTCATGTTGTTACTGCGACAGGAAACATTTCCTATTCAGGTATAATGTCTAGAATCTCAGTCTTGCAAAGTTCGTGTCTCCCATATCATACACAAAAAAAGTTGCTGACCTCAAAAATGAGTGAAAAGCCTGGAAAAGCGTGTGCAGAACAAAGCCTATCAAGACCATTTTACATGCTTTCTTTTGCTTTAAGGAGCTGTCTCGGTTTTGAAAGACAGGTGTCTGTTAAGAGAGGTTGAATCCTCCCTTAAGACAGAGAACGTGATTTTTTCCCCTCCCTTCGAATTATTTAATTTTGAAATCAAGGGCTCTCAGGCAAAGATACGG
>VZRZ01006252.1:935631-955085 GCA_013398175.1 Climacteris rufus | reverse complement strand
AAAAAGGACATTACAATAAACAGCACGNTCTCGTTATTACAGATCGCTGCATAGCTGCCATATCTGGCGACCCCAGGTATGGTTTTTCCTGCCCTCTCTCTCCTCCCACCCTCCCTGCCTGTTTCGGGGTTCCTTTTTTTTTTCTTTTTTGGAGAGAAATGGGGAGCTGCAATCCAGTGCTGTCTGCCTGGAAGGCTGCCTTGGAAAAAGCAGAGGCTGAGGTGTCTGACAGCTCCCTCCATGCCCTGTTACGATGGACTTTCTCGCAGTCTGGTCTCCCCGTATGGACACTGCGGTATGCGCAGAATTTGGTGAGGTTATTTGGAGATTCCGATGCTGTGGGTCTCTGTTGCACCTGGAGACAGGTTTTTGATGTGTTAACACATTTGTCTGCAAACTTGGGACCGGAGGACATTTCCTCCGCCCTGAATCCCTCCGTGGGGGAGGGTCGATCTGCACAGGCTCAGCCTTTGACCGCGCGGGCCGTCTCAAACGGCCCCATCCTGCCAGTGAACACCTCACCACAGAATTGTGTCCTGCCTGCCTATCCATCCCCAAGGGACTAGCTGACTGAAATACTGAAAAGAGACGGGGCTAAAAGAAAGTACGACAACTGTAACAGAGTATAAAAGAGCTAATGAAAAATCAAATAAATGGCTTCACTTGATCATATTGATCTGGTGTGATGACCCATTATTGATCTCCCACTGTCTTGGTTTTGAAAGACAGGTGTCTGCTGAGAGAGGTTGAACCCTCCCTTAGGACAGAGAATGTGATTTCCCCTCCCTCCGAATTATTTTAATTTTGAAATCAAGGGCTTTCAGGCAAAGATATGGGAAAAGAAATAACAGTCCTTTACTAGTATCTATAAACAAGCAATAACAATAATAACAACCATAAATAGAACCAGAAACCAATAGCAGATGACTTTCCCATGTGGTGTAATCACGGTCGAAAAACAGCAGGGGGCACTGTTGAGCTCCCGGCCAGGCAGGTTGCGATGACTCCCGAGCGGCTGCAGGTGGCGCTGTGGCGCAGGGTCAGGTCAGCCTCAGGCAGCTGGGAATGGCGGACAGGCTGGAGAGCAGCCAGGCAGCTCAGAGCGGCAAAAACAGGGCGGCAGGGGCAGGAGCTGACCCCTCCCTGGCTAGCCAGAGAGGCAGCAAGGATTTCTGCAGTCACAGCAGACGCCATGGTCTCGTGCGGCAGAGGGAGGCAGGCGGCAGAGGCACCGGACCCTCCCGGCAACTGCTGCGAGAAAAACGTAGTCTGGGGAAGCGTGCACTTCCCAGTGGAAGAAGGGCTGAATCAAAGCTCAGCCAGCCAGGAGAAGAAAGAACAGGGCACAGTTGGATTTCCTCTGGTCTCAGCCGAAAGCAAAGAGCAGCCTCTCCTCCTGTGTCAGAGCCGAGAGAGAGTGTCTGTTCCAACAGCCGGCTCTTCCCTTACCTGCCTCGCCCAAGCACACCTTTTGTCTCTCACAAAAGAGTTGATGGCCTTAATTACCCGGCTATTTTTTGCTTAATAACAGTGATGGAGAAAAATTCCAAGGCATCCCCCAACCTCCGACACCCACACTCTAGTCTAAGTAGTTAGCTCTTAAATTCTGTTTTTTGGATTGAAAGATGTACAAATCCTGTGAGAAGCCGCAGTGGTTTACTTTTACATTGTCTACTGGTAAAAACCAAACATGGAAGCTTCAGGGGATGAACTTTCTACTGTCACATGGGAAACTGCAGGTTTTCTTTAAAAACTATGAGTAAAGTGTAAGACTTGAAAATATTTTAGTACAATTTTAAAGAATAATTTCTCGTCTGTAATGTTATCTCCAATGATATCTACTTAAAAGTTGATAAGTCTTGCCTAAACTCATAGTCTCTAGTCATAACAATAGTGCCAGCCTATTAAAACATCATCAGTTCTTCAGAAACAGGCTCCATCCTAGAAATGTAACTCCACTGATAAAATCTTTAAATGTTTTAATTTCTAATATAAAAAATTGTGTTGCTATTATCCCTGTGCAAACATTAAAATTAAAGTGGTAGAAATCAATGTCTGTGGTAAGAAATGCATAATGAAGATGAATTCCAAACTCATGTATAAATTGTGAAGAAGGAAATGAAAACATAGATGGTATATATGTTGCAACAGCAAATAACAGGTCAATTCCATGGTAAGGGAAGACCTGGAAATAAAAGAATTCTCATACCAATTTCTTGGTTTTCAAATAATGGAATTGCAGGCCAGACCACACATCCTAACAGGTAAATTTTTTGTCAGTCAGACTCAGACTTATGTACACAGGAATAAGACAATCTGGAACCCAATATGTCATCATATTCTTCTCTATAGCTGTGTACAAAGGTATGGAAGTGCTTGAGGGCAACATGACTTTTTGAACTTCCTTCTCTGGCAGAATCTGGAAAATTAATATCCTGAGTAATATTTCGTTTTATCAGGATGCTTGATTTAACAGATAGCTGCTTATGTTGTTTGTTTAAATGAATTATTAAATTAGCAACTTTGTATTCATGTCCTTTTTACAGGAAAAGTTATTGCATCAAATAACTGTAATGTCCCAAAAATATAATGTAAGTTGAAATAAAGGACTACTCATATTAACACAAGTAAAATCTCTAAACTGTTACAGATTAGGTTTTGCCATTTTGAAATGGCATGAGGTTTTTTTCTGTTACAAATTTTGCTAGTCAAGACTAAATCTAAAAGAAAAGTACTTATACATTATAAAGTAGAACACATTGCATAAGCTTACAGACAGCACTTAGCATAATTAAAAGATAACTCGCATTAACTCATTGTTAAGATATTCAGTAATAGAGGCAGGGTTTTTTTTCCTCTCTGCTACAAGACCATGAAATTAAACAGACTGAACCCAAAATATGATCTATCATCACTGAAAGAGACGTTCCATTTTGTTCAATGCCTTGCATGTACGTGTCTGCTGAAAGTAAGAGAGATGGCAGTGGTTCAGGAAAAGGAAAACTTTGGAAATCTGAAAGCAGAACTTAAACCCCAGAGAAATAAGTAATGCTGGAGTGCTTCAGTTACTGAGAAAAGAGAACTCCATTTGAAGTTCTCTTGCTTGGTATGAGGAGTTTGAAATAGGCATATTCCTATCCCATGTCCTGAATCAATTCCACAGTTTGCATTGATGGCTGAGGAAAGATGGCAAGATGTAGACATGCTAAAGAGCTTTGCTTTATAGGTAAAAATGGCATGTGATAGTTGTGTGAACACACATATTTTAGTAAAAATAAACCACTTTAAAGATACATATGGAGGCTACATATGCCACATTAGGAGTGCCATGACTAAAATATACTAGAACATTTCTTTAATAATGTTTAGATTGGAATTAAAAGCAGTAAAACAGCACTAGACAAGTCTCTGGTATGGCAGAAGAGCTGGCACTATAATCAGATTTTAGAGGACGTAGAAACAAAAGGTAACAAGATACTCTGAAAGCTCCATCCCACTGAAGGCTGTGATAGAGGAAATTGCACTGAAGTTAGTGTAAGGAAGAAGCCAGTCAAAATGCACATCTGCATGGGACATTGTAGGCAGACAGATTCTCACTTCAAGCAAGCTCTGAGCCAGTAGGACCTGAGCACTGTGACATCAATCCAAAAATCATGTAGCTGTTTTACTGCCGCAACATAAGCACATATCACTGGTTCTTCTCAGGGTATGTTACTTCAGGATCAGGAGTACACTGAGGCTGTGGTGGCCTTCGTCACATTGACTGTTTTTCAAGTACCTGCAATTTACCATGCAGACACAGAAAAGACTAGTCAGACGTATTTTTTCCTAGAGTAAGAATCAGACCAGAGAGGGCAAAACCACAGGAGAACTTGTATTTGGGACTCAGCTGTGGTACATTAGCGTGGTAGTCTTGCATCAAAAAGTATGCAAGACTGTAAGGTGAAGATGTCCATGTAGTCTAACTGGTGTGATCAGATATTTGAAATCAAATTATCTCTTCTGTAGACAAAACACCTGATTTTGACTAGAAAGAACTTCAAATATGAATAACAAGCATACGACTGTTTTTGCTGGACAAAAAAAAAAAGAAAAAAACAAGGTGTGTTTACCAGTGCTCAGAATAATAGGGGTTATCTTCGATCTTGAGTCCAGAGCAGAAAGTTCTTTTTGGCTCAAAGGGGAGTAAGATGAGGACTTTTCTTCCGGTGTTTCTTTAAAAGTGTCTTTTTTTTTCCCATTTTTTTTTCTGGTCTTTTTTTTTTTTTTTTTAATTATTATTTGTTTGTTTGTTTATTTTGACTGAACTATAGGGTCTTTTTAAGTGTTTATCTACAGTTTCACTTTTTATAGCTGTTCTTCCATGTTTTAATACTTCATGCTTGATTCTAGGAGTTTGTAGCATAATGAAAAAAATGCAAATAATAATTTGAACAAATTCATTGGATTCATAATTGATAATGAAAAATTGACCATCTCTGTCAATAGTATTCACTTTTTTCCCCTTTATCTATGTCACATTAGATATTGAAATGAATAGTTAATAGAAATGGAGCAGATGCTAGAGCTTCTGGGATTCTATTTCAGAAGTGCATGTTTTCTAAGCATTCATACAAGCTTAGAAAGAGAGGAAATTGGGCTGAAAAATACAGTATGTGTGTGGAAAGCTGGACAAAATAGGACAAGAAGAGGGAAAAAAAGGAGAAAATACACAGCTGCACTTCCTGCAATCCTCCCTTAAAGTAAATACTTGCTATACCTATATCAAATCATTATGTAAACCAGGGCTGTATGCAAATCTACTTCAGTGCAATCAATATGAATCATCTAGTTGAGCAATAAAATAAAGTTATTAATCATTTAATCCTGGTTTTCAGCCTCTAGTGACTGCAAATGTGACTATCTTCAGCTGGAATCCTCAACTAAACACAGATGTTGAGAAGCCAAACATTGCTCAGGAGGTTACTTTCAGCAAGTGATCTGTCATTGCCTGATATATATTCTTTTATAAGAAAATCTGCTACCAGATGTGTACGTAAGTATGGCAAGCTCTCTTGCCTGATGACTGTACAGATGTTTGCTATGAGGTAGGCAGCTCCAAGACTCCTTCCTCTCTTTCATACACTCCTTATGGTAAAAGAGTCCTGTGCTGAATGTAACCAGTTATGTTACTTATTCCTTTAAATATTCTGAGATATTAATCTGGATTCTATTTGCATGCAACAATTTACACTACATACTCTTGAAACAGCCCTATGAAGTGGTTGTACCTGTTATCTCAACCCATGGCTAAAGGGAAGAACTCTTAACTGCTGGTATACTGCTTGAAACCAAGGTCAGTCTCCCTTTCAGATAAGACTGATGCATCAAATAATTTATGAATTCATCCTGTTTTCCTAACTACATAATTATGTACCACTGCTACAAAAAACCCTTTTACTTCCCAAAAATTGAGGAGTCGGAGAATGCAAAAAGGTACAATGTTGACTGACACTGCCATATGTATCACCAAAAGTAACCCAATGCAAGATTATGTTCCACAGAATGCTCCCCAGAAAAAGCCACAGGAACCACAGAAGGGAAACTTATGTTTGTCTTTCCCTGTGATTTTCAAAGCGCACCTCATGGCCAAGCCAGGAGAATATGGCTTTCCCCACCTGGAGGAATGAACTCTAAAAACAGGATTAACGTTCTATTGGCTTTTGGATGAAAAAAACTCATAGCTCTTAATGTTCCCTCGATCAGAAACCTCAGAAACCAACATCACTGTTGGCTGTTAACAAACATTGTTCACACAGGTTTTTCAGCTGCAACTTTCAACTTTCAAGATGAATTGTCAACTGAAACTATGTAATTTCACCACAGTGAAAAGCTAGACTGGTTTTACCTGTTCTGGCAAAGAAGCAACCTTAACCAGTCATAGACTTACTTGTGAGGGAGGGTAACAGTGTTGAAGGAAAGGAGAGAGAAATGTAAGCACAAGTGACTACTGCTTGCATTTCTATGTAACAATCACGTCACGCTGCTTTCTGCTTCTTTCTCAGATCACTTCATCTGGCCTTGTCTGAACATTTATAGGGTAGTTTTTCAGTCTATGCATAATGATGAAAACTAAGGCTAAGGAGTGATTCTAATGATTGTGTAGATTTGCTGTGATTTGTTTCATTCTCAATCTGGCAAAGTCAAGAGTAGTTAAAGACCCTTTCCTGGGAAGTAGGATATTGTAAGAGACGGCCTGAAAATTCCTTATCTGCCTCATGATCATCGACAGAGACTGAAACCCTAAAAGAGGACTTTTGCACTAAAAAATCCTGGCCTGGCTAAGGTGGGATGTTTGTCAAGTGTTCCCTGCAAGGTGCGCCCGCTGGAACAGGTTCTGCCTAGGCGGAGAGGACTGCAGTGAAGAAGATCAGATGATGAGATCCATCCAAAGAATGATCCATCCTGAACACTCCCTCCTGAACACAGTCAATGGGCCTCACCAACAATAGTGACAGATTTCCTCACCTCCTGGACAGTTGCTCCCCGCTTTCAAAAAGACTATAAAGAGACCTTTCTGAATTAACCC
Source organism: Climacteris rufus (assembly GCA_013398175.1). Taxonomy (NCBI): domain Eukaryota; kingdom Metazoa; phylum Chordata; class Aves; order Passeriformes; family Climacteridae; genus Climacteris; species Climacteris rufus. The sequence goes on along the minus strand of VZRZ01006252.1, from coordinate 948,517 downwards.
TATGGAGATCTCCCCACGGATGACGGCGAGTCTATTGGCAGGACCACGAGGACTTTGTCTCATCTGTTGGTAGCTATTCCCCTCTCCTCCCCCCCCTCCCCCCACTTTATTTCTCTTTCTCTCCCCTCTCTATCGCATAATTGTGTTGTTGGCACTCAATAAAGGTGCACTATTTGATTAAAGCTGAAATCTCCTTTGTGCCTTTTGCATTTTGAGATCGTTAAATGAACCATCACGGCCCCTGCTTGTGTTAGCGGATCGTGACAGATATAAGTGCTTTAACTCCCCAGAAAGAAAAAACAAGTTCTCTCTCCTGTATCCTTAAACCATAAGTTATTTTGTAAGGTCACATTTCCTTCCCTTGAGCTTTGAATAAAAGCAGAGGGTCTTAAGATATTTGGACTCTGTCCCTAGAGGAATTCATAATTATGTCCTAAGAACAGGATCTTCAACATGAATAAGCATGGAAAATCTTGTCTGTGGATCCTAAATGTGAAATAGATACAAAATTGTCTAGGTAAGATAAAAGTGAATTAGTTCTGGAAAAATGTAGAAGAAGAAGACTACTTATTTAAGGGGTACAGTGATGAAAGCTAGGGTATTTACGGACTCTTACCACCTATAGGTTTTGAGAGAGAATTTTATTACAGCACTGATAAACTTAAATGCCTAAATTATGCGAAGCTCTCCCTTCAAGGAAATGCTTCTAAGTTCTTTACAATATAACCCAGAAATAGATTTTTATATATGTTGGCATATGACTGTTAAGGGTCGTTTTTTTAATGTAGTTGTGCAAGCACTATTTGATGAACAATATATTTGCCAGATTTTGTCCATATTTGTCAAATAAATTATTCAACAAATCATTTTCCCTTTATTTGATCAGCTATAACAGCCTTTCTGACTCTTCTGCAATCTAGATACCTTTTAAATAAATAAGTATGCTTGCCTCCAGAGACTTCAGGAGTCGAACAGCTGGTTTCCATCACCATGGTAAAAGCCTAGAGGGTTATTCTGGATGAATACCATTATTCTTCCCTGGTATATGACTGTTTGTAAGAAGAACTGGATAAACTTTTTGTAATTCACAGGAATGTTAGGAAAAATGAGTTCTAAGTTGGCCTTTGTTGAAAAAGTGGCATGATCCTGAATCTTGGTTTAATATGAAGCAGGTAATTAACACCATTTCTTAAATAACATCTTAAATTTCTTAAAGTAACATCCATTTCTTAAAATGGATGAGGTGTGGGGTGGCAAACCCTGAAAAATTAGGCATCAGAAACTGAGTCTATAGGAGAGTCAGTTCTTCAAGACAGGTGATACCACTCACTGAAGGAAGGAAATAAACTACTTAAAGTAGCCATGATTCATTTTTTTAACAAGAAACACAGAACTTTGATAAAGAACCATGAACAGCCTTTTTAAATGAAGTATCTTAAATCATAACAATCAGATTCACTATTCTTTTATGGGATAAATGATAAAAATATGCAGCTGTGATACCTAAACTTTGATGTTCAGTTGTTTAAGCTCAGTATGGCCTTTCCAGACAGCTATTGTTGAATACAAACATTCACTTGCATAAAGAAGCACATTTTCTACCACAGCAACCTCCGGGAAGCAGCTGGCTGCAAATGGGAATATCATAATTATATTCAAGTCCTAAAGGAGACATTGTTGTAATAATAAAAGCTTACAATTGTTTTACCTAACTTGCAATTAAATAACCTTTTTCTTAATAGAAAATTTGGGTTAATAGAGGAAAATCTGTTGCAGGATTCACACTTGATTCTTCATGGTTGTCATCAGCCCCAGGGTTGTAACTCACAGTAAAGGTAAATTTATACATAATTTATTTAGGATTCATTAATTATTAAAAAAAGTTTCAAGTGTGTTACAGGTGTATATGGTATGTGCCATTGATGGTTATGAACACCTCAGTAAAATGTATTATATTCACTTGCTCTCTATGACTACAAATGATAAAGTTACTTGTCAAATTCTGTAATCATCTCTTTAAAATAATAATTTATTAACTGCATGTTAAGTACGTATTAGATGCTTATTAGTTTTTAGAAATTTATCTTTAAAATAAAATTTATGCCCAGTTGGTGGCTGGGTAAATGTCACGTGAAAATACACAACCTCACTATATTTTACTGAGTCATTCTAAGAAAAATGGATTTATTTGGGATTAGCATATGATAATATAACTATCTTTTGAAGTAGATGTGCTTCATTTTGCTGTAAAATTTGTACTGACAAGTAGAACATTGCTAGACAGAAGATCTGACTTGTGGTTATTTTCTACTCATGTGCTTCTTCAGGCAGTGCTAGACTAATTGCAAGAGCTAAACACTGTGAAGCCAAGGAACAAATATATACATGTCAACTGAAACAGTGAGTTGCAATATCATTGAATCCTTTTGGATAAAGCAAAGACAATTAGATTGATGAGAAAAGCATATATTTTCCTACAGTGAATAATGAAAATGAGACAGTTTTCTGAAGGAATCAGTTTCTAGATCGGTATTTTTCCAAAACAAAAAGGTTTGATAAAAGGTTTGGGGCATATGTACCTGCATGAGTATATGGATGCAGAGTGCCATGTGATTGCAGCCATCAATTCCTCAAAAAAGAGTATGCTATTGATGACAAAAGCTGGGACCCTCTTAATAATAAATGAAATTTAGAAAAACAGATGAACTTTAGAACTAGAAGAGCAGTAGTCAATCTCTTAAACGTGTTGAGGTCCTTCTGAATGGCTGCACACTAAAAAAACGACGTCTCAGGAATCTCTGATGCCGGAGACAAGAGTAAAGGAACATTGGAAGGAAGATTTTCCCTTGTTCAAAGAGAATTGGATTAGAGAATACCTGGGCAAACTTGACATCCACAAGTCCAAGGACAAGTCCAAGGATGCATCCATGAATGCTGAGAGTTGGTGGAAACCATAGCAAGGTCACTCGTAATCATGTTTGAAAGGCCGTGACAGTCAAGAGAGGTGCCTGAGGACTGGAAGAAAGCAAATCTCACATTGTCACACAGAAACTCAGGAAGTGTGGACTAGATGAGTGGACAGTGAGATGGATTGAAAACTGGTTGAACAGCAGATCCCAGAGGACTGTAATTGGTGGCAGTGTAATCAGGTTGGAGGCCTGTTGCTGGCGGTGTCCCCCAAGGTTCACTACTATCAATGGCTTGGATGAATGGTTAGAGTGCCTCCTCAGCACGTTTGCCAACAACACAAAGCTGGGAGGATTTCCTGGCTTCTGAGAGACCCATAGACTGGTCTGCACAGAGGACTCAAAGGAGCATACAGTAAATTCCTGGCTACATTTTATACACATTTTTATACTGTCTGCCTCACAAACTTCCTTCTGGTCCTCTGCAGTGAAATTAGACTCAAATGGACTAGGGATCCTTTATACAATTAAACATCTAAGGGCCCTTTGTCATATTATTCATTCATGAACTTTTGATATGATTAAACCTGACACTGAAGTTGGTATTAATTTGAATTAAAAGAGGAATGTTAGTTTTGGCTATCAGTAGAACTCTCTTAGTGGCTCCAACTTGATTATTGTCTGGTCGACTCTTTCTATAATATATTTTTAATGTGTTATGGGACATCATAATTATATAAATGCACAAAAATTAGTGCTTAACAGAGTAGCAATACCCAAATATTGTTATTGATTCTAAAAATAACTGAAAATGCACTTCAGTAAAATATTACCTTTATTAACAACCTATCATAAAGCAATTGCTCTGTAGAGAATTTTGTGTGTACTGAATTCAGTATTCTATCCTGTAGTGGAATTCAGTGCTTACCTACAGTACATAAAGCTTCATATCTAATAGGTGTTGTGGTGGTTTTTCCCTAGCCAATGGCCAAGGACCCGTGAAAGGCCGCTTCCCCACCTCCCTTCTTACAACTGGACAGGGGGGAAAAAAAAAGTGTTACTAAACTGTGATAAGAAATACTGGCAGAGAAACTCCCTCATTACAGACAGGCTAACAGGCTCAGTGCTTATAAGTGATAAAGTGAATTTATTATAGAGTTACAGGAGCAAGCAACAAAACCACATCTTTTAAACATTCCCTCTCCGTTTTCTCCCATCCTCCCCCTGCCCCCTGCAACAGCCTCACAGCCCTCTCTTCTCCCAGAACGAGAACTCGGGGAAGGGTTTTTTTTTCTTAATTAGTTCTTAGTCAGTCTTTCTCTCTCTCCTTTGGCACCGTGGCAGGGTTTGGAGAAGTTGGCAAGCAGCCTGCCCGGACCTGCTGCCACTGTTTTTTCTCCCAGGTCAGGCTGATCCAAACTTAGGGTGGGGGTGACACACAGCCTCTTTACTTCACTGACTTCTGCAGTCCAAGTCTCCAAGAGCAGAAGCATCGTTATCTGTGTCCATTCCTCACCAGACAAAAATCCCTTCTGTAGGAGATCACCCCCTTCTGCCCCATAGTGGGCCGCGGAGACATCTTCAGGTCCGATGGTTCAAGAGCCTCCTCTACCTCTCTCCTTCTTCTTGGCTGGCCTCGATGATGTTCATATCTGCTGTTTCAGTTGTTTGCTGTACTCCTTTCCTCTGCCTAACAACTACATATCTATTGCTACATGATTCTAGCTACAATGGCGCGCGTGTGCGTACTAGTGAGATTGCTTCGTAAATATGCTTTCACAGAGGTGTTACCTTCCTTCCTAATTGACCCAGCTGTGAAAAACCACACATGAATCTTCCAGGAGCCGTCAGAGATAGGCCCTGACTGGACAGCTGTGGGAGCTTCTGGAAGCTCCTTACAGGAGACACCTTTTGGCCCACACAAAAAGCTAGGCCTCCCAAAACTCCTCAAACTACCACAGTGTATAGGTTCTGTGTGACAAAGAGGAAGGAGGAAAAGTACCTTGAGGACATTCTAGAGAGAGAAAAGTAAATATTTTGTTTTCAATTATATCTGCACGTGATGCATAATTTAACCCAGACGTTAAAGCAATCAGGACAAAAAAAATCTGTGAATGTCATGCTTACTATGATTTTTAGATAAACTAATCCTGAAGCATTTCTCAAAGGTATAGATTAAATGTTCGTTACCTAAATGTACTTCCTCATCAATTTATTCTTTGTTCACTTAAATAAAGTGGTACACTGTTTCAATGTCAAACAACTCCTGGTTATAAATAAATAATTCAACAATGAGATACACTTGTCCACAGTACATGAAAAAGGGAAACAATTTGGAAAGAAATGTCAATAAATTGACAGTATTAAATGTCAATCAACTTACTGTGGTTGGATAAATAAAGGAAGGGAACCACCAACAGTTCCAAAGAGTGCTAATACTTAACTTGTTACAATCTCACATACAACCAAAATAATGTAGCAAAAATGTGCCCCATAATGACAGAAAATAAAACACTACCTCTATTGCATAATAATATCAGCATTATTGCTGGTTTTAATAACAAGAAAAGGAGGCAATTAACTTGTATATTTATGAAGCACTTGCACTGAAGCATTGCAATGAAAAGAAATAATATTATTGTCTGTTACATCAGATTCATTTTGTTTGAAATTGTGTCTCTGGGGTTGATATCAGTAGCTTTTGAGAAAGAGAAAATAATCACTGTAATAGCCACTTGTAGAAAACCCTGGCCAAAGGACACAATTTTATCCAATTATTGCTCCAATAGTGGTTAAATTAGTCAATGGGGGAATAAATGTATATCTATTCTATTTATTTTGTTTGGAGGTGTTTTGGTTTTTCAAACACTTTCCTTCATCTTTCTATTTATGATAGTTAAAATGTAGAAGTATCTTGGCATTGTACAAAATGGTTTCTTTCATCTAAAATAATGTGTAACCTTTGAGAAAACAGATAAGTGTTTTTTTAGTTTCCACTGCTGGCTCTTCCACAGAAGCTGTTATTAACAGAAAATCACTTTGTTCCTTGTCTTCCTATCTATTGCAGAAGTAGTATTTCCTGAAAACCAGATCACAATTTTTCAGCAGAGATTTTTGAAAAAGGAAAGAAAAAGACTTTATGGTGTTTAAGATTTCTTTGTTCAAAAATTGTTTGTTTGTTTAGATGTATAGGATAAATTTGGAATTATTTTTCTGGGACTACAGAGTAAATTAAAAGCTGAAATAAACTTTTCCAACTGAATATTATGTTTCTATAATACAGAAAATAATACTAGCTCATGGTAAATTAAACAGTAACACTTAAAAAAAAAGTAAAGAAGAATAAAACCTCACAAATATATAGTAGAAGTAATAATGGAACAAGCAAATCTTTGATTACCAAACCCTGAAGCCGCCCCTTAGTTAATATTTAGGTATTTACAATAGGAATATATATTCACACATATGTTTTGTATTATTTAAAATTATCTTATTAGTGTCATTTTTAATACAACTGAATGAGGAAAGTGAGATTTAGCTGAGTAGCACTAAATATTCTATGTTTCTCTTAAGCATTTATTAGGCTAATGCTAATTAGACTGGAGGTTTTCGACTATAACAGTACATGTTCCACTTTATAATACAATTAGGGATGCAATATGAATATTTCATGCTTTCACTAGCTTTGCTGTACACAGAAAGGGTTGCATCTCCTACAAACAACAAAATCAAAGGATTCTAAACATCCAACAGGGAAAAATCAAGTTTAAATCTGTATTAATGTAGGTTGAAGATCAGCTGAAGAAAAAGCTGGGACCAAAGAAAATTTAATTTTATACCAGTATTTCCATATGTTGAATGCAAGCAAACAGAAAGAAGGAGAGAAATTAAATGGAAGATGAAGAGAAACAAGTAATGTAGATATAAGTTAGGGGGAAGGAAAACAGGGAACGTTCAATTTGCATTCTTTTTGCCAGCCCAAAAATTTATTTCTCTGGGTTCTTTGCAGATATCAGGTCATAGGTGAGGCAGATTTAAAGACACTCTAGTTCAACAGGGTAGATGGCCTCGGTCTCTGATGGTGTCTCAAGTCAAACTGCCTGGTAGCTTAGGGAGGAAGTAGCTATCAAGCAAGCCAACACCAGATTAAATTCATGTGCTATATGGCTCTTTGCCACTGGGTACTACAAAAAAAAATATCAGCAGGCATAGAAGAAAAAATGTTTGTAGAAAACTACAAAAAAAAATATCAGCAGGCATAGAAGAAAAAATGTTTGTAGAAAACTGAAACAATGTAAAAAGTGATTATGCTTACCTTTTAGGTTTCATTTGCAAAACAAATTAACAAAGGATCTATTGTCAAATACTGATAAATGTCTGGGCTTCAAAACATAACTGTGGTCTAAAATTGTTTCTAGGAGAGTGGGGAGGGATGGTGTGACACAGAGAGGGGAACAGAGGGGCATCTTCCCTTTGGGGACATGTGAAAAAATTTCTGTCTCTGAGCATTTCTCAAGATTTCTCAAGACTCTACTGTTTATAAAAGGATTAGACTAAATGAGGCAGAAAATGATGGAGGAGAAAGAGGATGGCAATGAAATTGTGTTTCTAATTTATGTATCTAATGGGCTTGTTTTTGTAATTCAGCTGTCCTTTTGAGAGTAGTTAAAATATCCTTTGTATACTTGCTATCCATACAAAATTATTCCTGAGGCCTTTCTTCCCTTTTTTTTCCTTAAGGAAACATTCTTACATGTTGGAGAAAGGAGAATTCCCACAGCAGTCCTCAACTGCAGTCATTGAATTGTGTAGCTGCACTGCTTGTAAAATGGAGATTGACATATATGTGGCAAAGGTTGTCATCCAGTGATTCCCAAAACTGATGGTGTCTAGATTTCAGAAAGAGAAAGTCCAGGTTCTCTGTGCCTTTCCTCTTTTTGTGTATGAATTACGCTGACCAGGTCTCCCTAGAAAACTTTGGTACTGTCTCATCTTGCATTTGATTTAGATCTGGTGACTTTTACAGGTTAAAAATGATCTAGAATTAAGAGCAAATTAAGTGTTTGAATGCTGTCCCAAATGGAGACACAAGACAAAGCTTGTAAGGGTCAGGGAAATCAGAAAATTTAGGATCCAGGGGTTCCAAGAGAAGTTTTTTCCTGAGTTTTAAATAGCAAAGTCCTGGCATTTAAATTCAAATACCAACCTATAGTTTGAGTGCTATATTATTTTATCTAGTTTATTAATTGAGGTCTATTATGGTTTGTGTTAAACACCAACAATTGTTTTTGATTGTTGACATTACTGTATTTTCTGTGACCATTAAGAAGGAATGAAAATATTAATCTTTTAAACATTCTTCAAGACTTTATTCTCTTTTTACACATTTATAAAAATTGAGATGCTACTGAAATACAGTGTGACTTCATAGTTATATGCATACATTCTAAGAAAGTACACAATTAATTAGAAAAATGTAAAGAGGGGGTCGATGCAGATTCTTCACTGTTACCAGGACTAATTGATCCCTCATGCTTACTTTCCATTAGAACAGACAAGTAAATGCTTTTTCATATATGGACTTATCTAAAATCTCATCTTAAAATTTTCAGTAGGAAGAGTCTGAAGCAGATATAATCACTCTTTTGTCAGTCAGATAAGATGTCCCCAATCTGTCATATTAAATCTTCTCATTAATATAGCATTATCAGAAAAGGTGCATTCACGTGTTCAAACCTGTTGTGAGCTACTCACCAATACTACCACCTCCTGACAGAAGAAAACGTTTGTGGGATAAAATGCAACACCCAGCCATATATGTTTAACTTCTTACCCAAAGATGAAGTGTAAAACAGAAGCATCGTGCTTTGGTGGAGAAACTGTAATAACTGTGAGCCCTGGTCTCAGTATGGGTATCTGCTGCTGGGCCAGCTTATTCAGAAATTCGTCCCTGGTTGAGTGGCAATGCTCAGCCTCCACAGGTGAGCCCTTTAGTCCACATCTCAGTTTGCTTCTCCTTGATTTGTAGACTGGGCAGAGATAGTTGAGATATGGCATGCAGTTTGCTTTCTTTTGCCTATCATCTGCCATCTCAGCCCTGCAGAGACTTCATGGCTGGTATAAGTTAGCTGTGAGTACCTTCCCAAACACCCAGAAGGATCTTGGTCAGGGTGTCTGGAGGATGGGAAAGCCATATGCAGGAATGAGGCAGTAATTTCTTCTACTCTTCACTTACGTAGTTTGTGTTCTTTTGTGTAGTCTTGACAACCATGTCTTTGACTCTTATCTGAAGCTTCATAGAATTCAAGTAGTCTAGAGTTTTAGAAGGAACTCAGTAGTCAAAGAGAAATGCAAACCAACCCAGCACAGTTATGAATCATATCAAAACCTGCTCTCTTCTGTATGTGTGTGGTTTAGTTGACATGACGGTGGGTGTTCAGTCAAAGGTCAGACTCAATGATCTTGAAGGTCTTTTACAAGCTTACTGATTCTATGTTTCTCTGTTCTAGATGAGTTGATAGAGAGACAAGTTATTACTCTCCTTATGGACAAATGATCTGAAGGATAAACAGCTTTTCATTATTTATATATTTCTTTCCTTTCCTTTGTTAGTCTTATTTCTTATGCTGTGTGACTGTTACCCTTTGTAAAGTTTAAAATGTGACACCATTCATGATTATAGTAGCCATGAAGATCTAAGTTGCACTGTTTTTTTTTCCAGAGTCTCTTATCCTTTTGACTCTGTGGGGGACAAGATGAAATATATAATAATATAATATTTATTTATTTATATAAAACACACATATAAAACGTATACATAACATATATAAACATAAAACAACATCTTGATCCCACATGGTACTAGTTTTCCTTGACAGCTGTTAGCATTCCATTCTGTGCTACTGAGAAGACAAGCACTACAGGGACTTTACAAACTCTATTTTCCAAATCCTTAGGCTAAATATTGAGTGGGTTTGTCCTAAAGGTGAATATTGTTTCTTATTGTATGTTCATGGCAAAGTTTTGGCAGTGGGGAGCTGCAGGAGTAGCCTCTATGTGGAACTACAAAAGAAACAAGAACCCTGAAGAGCAAAGGAAACCCACAAAGAAACTGTTAATTCAGAATGAGGCATTAATTGTATAACTTTAATGTTCTTTCAAGAGCAACTGGGTATCTAAGGTTTCCCAGTCCTCTTCATCATCTATCTATGAATGCAAAAAAATTGATGTAATTTGTGTCACTCTGTCAGTATCCAGCTGAAAATCAGTTATTCAGTGTTCCATTCTAGAGCAGATGTGTGTTTTCCTTCTCGTGACACCATATGATTTTACTGCAAACCTTATTCACCAGTATTCACTTTATATTATGAAGGTAGTCACTGTTTGTATTGACGAGCAGAGAAGCCTTAAATTTCCTAGTTTAGGGCTCTTCAAACTTTTTTAAAGGCTTTTTGTCACAGAGAAACAATCTGGGATCTCACATTATCAAGCCAGCTCTTTTCTAGTGGTAGTCAGTTAAATTATTGACTGTTGTATAATATGGTATTGTTCAATATTCAGATTATGATAACGTCATTAAACTCCAAATCCATGTTCCTTGCTGCCTAGCTGTCTAACATTTTATTATGAAAGTTCAATATAAACTTTGGATTTAAAATCTTTCTCTCAAGACGGTTGATTTGAAAATGACAAATGAAGATTGTTGTCTAAATTACTTTTCATGTACTTTATGGGTCCAGCCCTAAGGCCCTATCATAGATAAATCTCCTACTGACTTAATTTAAATGGAAGTCTGCAGTACCACAACTGAAGATACAATTCTGATCATCACTTCATCCCCAAATACAAAGTGAGGCAAGATTCACCTCTGCACATACCTCTTTTTTACTAGAAGGTGCTTTGATAATTATTAGTCTCGGAGAAAAAATTCTCCTAGACAAGCCAAGCAGATGTGCCTGGCACTGCTGTGGACTCCGGAGCTATCTTTGAACTGCAAAAATCTGAACTCACCTGCAAAACAGAGTCCTGCTTGAACCAATGTGTAGAGATATACTGTGGATAGGATGGTGAAGTTACACAGCCACAGTCTCCTCACCGCACTTCACGAGTGTCTTATTTGCCAGGGACACTTAGCTGCTGGCTATGCTGTTCCTAGAACAATTTCAGCCAGGCCAGAACATGAAGGATATGGACCTGACATGTGGGTCTGCAGACCACCTGTTGTAGTGCTTGAACATATTTGCACTGAGCCCTCTCCACATCAGATCCACTGGGACAGAAATCCTGGCTCAAGTGCAGTCAATGGGAGCTCTACTGGGAGGAACAACTGCTGTAGAAAATAGAAGGGAAGTGTATTGGAGCATTTTTGTAGAACTCAGTGGCCATTAAGTAAAAGACCATGTTTTGATGATTAATGGCGCTCAGGAATGTCCTGGGAACATCTATTCTGGATTGTTTCCTCACTATCAATGAAGAAATTTATGTTTAAATACGTCTGTTTACTGAAATTTCAAAACATGCAAACAACATTAGAATTTGCCTCTTTGATCCATTTGTGGTACAGGTGGGAAGGAAGGGCTTCACTTAGTCCCAGTCATGAATGGGATAAACTAAAGTCATCCTCCTGTAGATTCTAGTGGGTTGATGTGACAAATGGACATTTTTTATCAGCCTGGCTCTTCCAGGCAGCTTTTTGCCAGCCTCATGGAAACTGCTCTTGGGAATACTCGATACAATGCATTTTGTGATTATTGTGCTTGGTGCTAACTACAATAAAACAGAATTAAATAATTAACAAGAGCATTGTTGCATTGCAGTCTGTCAACAGACAGTTGTTCCAGTGGGAGAGGACAGTAAGACCTTTAAGCAGCTGCAAGAAAGAAACCGCTGACAACCTTTGTTGGGTGTAAATGTGAAATGTACATTCAGTGTACTTGTTTTATCTTTTGTTCTAACATCTGTGACTTAGTCTATATGCCACCAGTAATTACTTGTAGAATTCTGGTAAAGAAAATAAAATATGATTACAAGTAGGAAAGCAAATATGATGGGTTATCATGGCCATTATAGAACAAGAATACTGATCTGGCACTCTTCAAATTGCTTAACTGCACTGCAAATGCAATCAATCAGCTTTATTTGTGTAATATATTAACTCCTTTTAAATATTTTTTTAAAATCTTCTAACAAAATATGTCCTTTATTATATCAATTCTTATTGTGTACTCCTCCTTTTTGGTGTTTCTGGTTCTCACTCTCTGTCAAAGCCTTGATTCTAGGAGAGCTCTCATATAAAAAAATGTTGCCCCAAGCGGTTACCACTTCATGGTTCATCTGGCAGGAAATGGAACTTCAATCAGAAGGGCGAATATAGGTTTTCATTAATGCCTTTCAGAACTGAGTATCAAAATTCTTCATTCTGTACTCATTTTCAGGGTAATTAAACTGGGCCAAAGTGTGAGAAGTATTTAGTTGACTATTTTCAAAATGCATTGGCCTTTACATTGTTGCAAGGATGTCTTATAGTAGTGTCTCTATGTTTAGTTGCAGGTGCAATAATCTTTTCTCCTCCTGCAACTACTTTCACTCTTTAATTGCCTCTATCCATTGCTCTGAATGTCAGGTTTTCAATTGAAAATGCTCTTGTTAAGGGAGAAATGTGAATAATAGGTAAGAGAGATTTTCCATGTTGATGTGTGATGCACTTAAGAAAGGTAGGAAAGAGATTGAGTTCCAGATGAGTGAACAATTGTTCCAAGCAAATCATGCTTGTAGTCATCTGAAGTGTGGATTTTTCATTCAGAAGAAATGTTTGTAATGTGTTAGTAATATTACAGTTCATACATCAACAGTATTTTATTTTTTATTTACTTTTCCATTAGTTGGGTTTGTTACCGACTTCAGTAAAACTGCTCTCTCGACAAAAATTATTTTCTGTAACACATTCTATCCCTGTTTTTTTGGTGGTTTTTTTTTTTTTT
>VZRZ01006252.1:906791-935614 GCA_013398175.1 Climacteris rufus | reverse complement strand
TTTTTTTTTTTTGTTTGTTTGTTTGTTTTGGTTTTTTTTTTGTTGCTTTTTGTTTTTTTGTTTTTTTGGTTTTTTTTTTAATGTAACCCAGACTTTGACTTACGGAGGTATTTTGTTACAAAACTGCCTAAGTGGAGTTAGCTTTGATAAATTAAGAGTAAACATAAGATAATAAACTAAATCAAATGGAAGGTTGTGTTTCCCCTCACACTGTTGATGTCTGTGACCTCCGTGAGATAAAATTGCAAAATCCAGAATTAAAGGAAAAGAGCTACTGATACTATGAACGGGATTAGTTATTCTTCATTAGGCTTCAATTCTGTTGTTCGATATACACAAAAAAAAAAAAAGTTATTTGTGTTCTATTCCTTACCAATATTAAAACCATAAGGCTGTAATCAACTTCAGTAATAAGAATTCAGGAAGTAGCTCTTCCTTTGTGCTTGTGCAGGTGTGATCTTTTTTATATCATTGGTGATGCAGCAGATCAAAATACAAATCTGTGTGACATTTGGCATCATCAGAGTTCTCTGACAAAAGTATTCCATCCAGGATAGCCTGATCACATCACCATTGTTCACGGAGCATATTGCTGAAAGTACTTCAAGGAGTAATGTCCATGACATGGAAAAGAGTTAAAAACAGCAAAGAAACTGAGAAGTCCCAATTAGGCTTTTCTGACTTTCATCAGATAAGTTAATTAGGGAGTTAATGATTCTAAAGAAGGAACTGTTAGAGTAGATTGTCATTTGCAGTATCTACTGCATGAAGCCCTCTTGCACAGGAATAAGCACACAATATACCATATGCTATCACCATACCTTTCCTTCTGTGGAAAAGGAGTCTGACCAACAACCTACCCAAAGGAACATGGAGACATTCCTGGCTTAGTAGCTTAAACTCAGCATCTACTTACTACTGTTCTCCAATGCACTTTCCCTTTGTGTGTGCTCTATTTCAAGTAGGAAAAAATAATGAGAGTGACAAAACTGATGTTCTCTGGATACAGTCTCTGCTTCCTCTGTCACGTTTTTGTTGTTGGTCATCCGCAGTAGCCCAGTGCTGACAAGGTATCAGTAGCTTACTTGCTTTGCTAGTGCTCTATTAATGCAGGAGCTATTTCTTCAGACTACAGCTTTCCCAAGTTTGCCAAATGCTTATAGCATTATTTAATTATACCTCTAGCTTTAATGTCAGTAGATATATAAACTGAAAAAAATAAAAACTGTGCACCCATTTTTCTCCCCTCATGTTTTTTCACTCAGTGGCTCTAGCAGTGGAAGCAAAAGTAGACTTAACGAGAATTTATTACATGTTTCATCCAAACAAAAACCACATGTGCAGGTTTTTCAATCCATTCTTAGATTTGCCTTTGATTTGGTCTGAATCTGAAAGGTAAGCAAGTACAGAAGCGGAACTTATAGCAGATGCGTTTTTCATTCTGAAAATGCTAAGAATAGTAACTTCATAAGAAGGGTACATTAGTTTTGAGGCAATTGTAATTATTTAAAAATAGGAATTCTAGATAAAATGGGGTCCTGTCAGAAGGACCTGTCAGAATATATAGAATTAAATTTACTTTTATTTGGACATGTAGCATAGCAATAATTTGCTGAAGGATCTGACTGACCTATTCAAAACTACTTCTTGGCTAAGAGGGTAAAAGAAGTTCTAGCACTTCTCCATATGTGTGTCTCTATAGTTTCATTTCCTAGCATAATTGCAGGAGGATCTTGTCAAGCCCTCAGAAGGGCTACATTCTGTGAGTAGAAAACTTAATAAAGAATTTGGGAGAGAAAGGGTGATCAGGAACAGGGAGCAAGAAACAGGAACTATATAAAAACATATTGTTAGAAACAAGTTGAAGAAAAACCTGAAGATGTAGGTCCAGGTCAAATAGAAGGACAATAAGCTAAAGTTTCAAGGGCAGAATGGTGAAACAGGTTTTCAAGTTCAAAAAGGCAGTCCTGTATTTCTTTATTATTCCTGGTGGGGTTACACCTTTGGAGTCCCTTTTCTTTTGGCTATCTGCATGATGAGAATTTTTTCTAAGATACAGGTGATAATTCCTGTTTTTTCTAGATTTTGTTACTTTTTGCATTTATCCTTGCAATTGCTTTTTTTTTTTTTCCTGGATGATTTCTAAAATTATCCATTGCTACTCACCTGTGGCTAAAGGTAAAGGCAAAACCTTTGCCTTACTGTATAAACAAAGCAGAAAGTCATTGCTCTCCATTCTCCATTGGAGAAAATCAACATGTGACTTTCAGTAATACAATACCTTCCATAGAAACTTTTCTTGTAGAACCCATCTATCAAATTCATTCCTCTAGTTAGGCTTAGTTAGGTTAGATCTGATAGGTGGAGTGTAACAGATCAGAACGTTTGGGAAGACATGCTTCTCATAGGTCCATCCTTTCTCCCTATTTTCTCTGGTAGAATGCCTTTTACTGGTTAGATACTATTTTCTATACTGCAGTATGATATTTCAGCAAAAGATTGGTAAGGGAAGTAAGTTCAAAGTAAATTCTACAGAATATGTGAAGTCCTGATACTTCTGTTTATCACTACCACTTTTGGCCCAAATACAGTAACAGGGTGTTTCCAAAATCACAATATATCTATGTGCTACTGAGCTGAAACTTCTGAGAAATTTCAGACTTCAAAGACGGTTTTGAGGAGCTTTCTTTTACTGCAGAGTTCTAAGTGACTTTGTTTACTCCAGAAATCCCACTGTAACATGGATCATCCACTGTGTCTGCAGTCTGGTAATCTGTATGCCTCAGAAGACATAAGCTCATGACAGATACTTGAGCTGCTTTAAAATAGCTGCCATGTCTTTATGACACGATGCAGCTCTCTGCAGAGGGTCTCAGGAGCAATATAGTTATATTAGTGGTGTGGTGTGCTGCATGAATTTTCTTACAGCAGCTAAGTACCTGGGAAGATTGTTTTAGGCTGGCTGTTTCCTTGACATAGGAAGGGAACCACATTTCCATTTGTGGTTTAAACTCATTCCAAGCATTCCCTGCTTCACATATCCTGTCTGAAATCCAACTGTAGTCAGTCTTCTGTTGGCAAGGTGATGAGATCCTTCAGTGGAGAAATCTGGATCCCTAGTTAGATGTTAACCATGGTTAAATGTACTGCATGCAATCCATGTGGGAACGTCATTAGTGCCTTGGTCCAGTCTACTGACCCTGAATTAGAACAACTTGACTGACAGTAGTTTTCAGGTCAGCAACAGGCTGTTAGTTATACAGTAGCCAGGAACACTAAGATGCTGTGAAGAGAAAGGTTTGTGCTCTTTATCACCAATAATTCTCTCATGCCAGCGACAGGAATGAGGTTGACAAGAGCGATACCACAAAATCTCCATGCCAGAGTGGGATCTGTGTCCTTTACCTGGCTGTTTTCATGAAAAGGAGAGCTCTGTTTTTGACAGTCCTGTTCCATTTCTGTTTGTTTATAAGAAAGGCTCTTCTGAAATGTTCAGTAGAAGGGTTCACATTAGTATAGAATGGCAAGAGCATTGAGTGCTGAGAAACAGCCGTTGTAAAATGCATGATCTGGATTAAACATTGACTTTGAGGGAAGTGAGACATAAGAATTAAATGAAAGAAACAAGCAGGTAAACTGGCTTAACAAAATAATGCTTTTATCCGTAAGACACTTCAGGCAATGTGATGCTGCCAGTTTTTCATAGAATGCAAGAGAAGAAAATTTTAAATCCTAAAAAAGGAGTAAGCCCACAGTAGAAAACAGCATAAGCAGTAGAAAATATGCATTCAAATAAATCAGAAAAATTATTTCAAAAGCTTCTCCTGTTACAGAGGAAAATAAAGCAATGATTTGCCCTAGAGTCTTGTTGGTCCACTGTGTATAAGAAAAGTTATTACTTTTTACTTTCAGTCTTCATTTGCTGTATAGGCACAAAGGATGTCGTGCTATAATATGTGACTTTGTTGGTAAACAATAGTAAATGTTTTAGACACACCCAGGCTTTCAATCTGCAATTGAGCTTTTGAGATTCGTAGTCCCTCCGATTTGTTCAGTCTGGTGTTAACAAACACGGCTGGGATGACAACATACTGTAGGCAAATCATAGGCTTCAGATCACATGCAAAGGTTTTGTTTGCAAATAAACACACAAAGTTTCCAATGAATAAAGTTCTGCATCACTTAGTTTCCATCCAGGAAGCTGGCAAGGCACTGACAGGGATATGGGAGCAAAGTCTCATTTGTAAACACTTGTGTCTGTTGCTATTTACATTAGAGTAAAACAACCATAATAGTTTTAAGAATAAACCACACCTAGGTATTGCGTAATATATTTGTACAGCAATAACAATCTCTGTGTCCTGAGATAGAACTGTGGGTTGTACCTGAAAACTCACCTAAAAAACAGTGAAAAAGTTATGGGATTTTCTATATGGTTTGGTCTGGACTGTTTGTAATTCAATACTCCTGTTACACCAGATGTATAATGCATGACATTTGGGGCCAAACGCTTTTTGGAAGTCTCCAGACTATCTAGCAGTTTCTACATAGATTGGATTCTTGTGTTGATGGCTTGTCAGAAATAATTTAAGATTTGAGATGATGTTATCTTCAGGCCTGGGACAGATTAATGGATCTTAATTTGATTTTGTTCCCCAACCTAGGAGGTATTTGTTGAGCCAGGCTCTAAATTCATACATTCCTTTCACCAAGTTATTTCACACACCAGTAACTGGAACTCCTCTTTCCATGATTTCTGACCAACTCCAGACAATGATATGAATAAAAATGATTGTTTATTAAGACTTCATGTTGTTGCTCCAGAAAAATGGTTCAGTACCACAGCAGGAAAGACATCAATCCACTTTCTCTCAGGTATTTTTAGTATTGTGTTAACTACAGGAAATTGACAGAGTTTCTAAGGAAGTAGGAAAACCTAATCTGAAGGAGAATGTTTTCAGAACTCTACTTCTGGAACAAATTTTTGTTCTGAGCTGATGTCAGGTTTTGCAGAAAAATCCACAACTAGGCTGTTTCTGATTACTGAACAGAAATGCAACCACTCACCATTTTGGCCACTATCCATTTTTTTCTTTCATGTAGTACACAATTATTGAATTGTAGCAATGAGTATTTAAGGGCTAGATGTAGCATTCTGATCAGATTTATAATCAAAGAGGTATTTGACTAGGTTTGCAGACATGATTTGGGTTAATATTCAAATAAACACACTCAGAATCATGCAAATTATGCTAGAGATCTCATGCAAACAACATTTCCTATGAATCTTCCAGTATTTTCTAACCATGGTAGAAATACTACAAACACTGTATTTTTTTTTTCTTTTTTCCTTTTAGGTTTATATTTAGTCCTTCATCCCCAGCTGGATATATTCATGTTACCAGAATAAAGTGAATCTCCACTGTGACATTCATTGTAGTGAGATAATAAGTCATGGTGTTTGGAATTTGTTTTTACCAGGAGGAAGAATAATTCAAAATGCTGTGACTGTACTGAAAACTGTCTTATCAGGCTTTGTCCCACAGTATTTTGTTTCAGATACTGACTTCCTCTTCCTTCTTCTTCCCTATGACTGCTATTATATCCCTTATATGCAGGGTGGATCTCACCTGTTCCAGCAAGTCAGCAACCTTCAACATCTCCCTAATAGGCAGCAACCAGCTCTCACAAGCTGAAATATGCAGCCAAATATTCCTATGGTTTTCCACCTACCAGGCAAAGACTGGGCCTCTCTGGAGGCACAAATTAGGGCAGAATTCTGTGTGATCTTTTTTATTTTATCAAGTCCTAACTCAGCAGTGTTTAGAGTTACACAAATTCAGAATGACTACTTTTTCCAAGTGAATCTAGCAGTTGTTCTGTATTTGGGCACAAGCCCCACATCACTGGAGTTATTCCATGCCTCAGGTTCTGTGGGACAGCAGCACTTGGCTTTCTATTACAGACTGAAGTGACTACCATGATAAAAAGGAAATGTCCACTTCCCAAACCTCCACAGCCGCAAGACTGGCCCTTTGTAAACCCATCTTGACTGTGCAGCTCACCCAGATGCACAGGGATGTGTGACAACCCCTGTGAAGTCGCAGTGTCTTTCAGGACTGAGGTATGGGTATGTCCCATCCTCCTACATGCCTCAGCTTTCTGTAGATATTTGGCAGCGTGGTCAGGAAAAAAACTCTAGTGAGTTCCAACACGTTCCCCAGCCCATTCCTTGCAGGGAATCAAACCACGGTTTAGCTGCAAACAGAAAATTCAAAACAACCTGCACCATTAAAAGCTGAGGAGCACTAGCTAATTAATAATTTTTTTTTCCCCTGAAAAAAAATCCTCTCTAGGACACCATTTTACTACCCTAATATCCTATTATTACCGACATAGCAGTCCTTGCTTCTAAATGTTTAAACTGGATACAATCAGCACAAAAGTGCATGGAATAGGTTCAGATACATGTTGGAAACAAACAGCATCTCTCAGAGTTGCTGCTGCAGCAGTATAATTTCATCCCCTGTCTTTTCCGTTGGCACCTAATAATTTTTTATACTCACTTTAGTTCTTTGTGGAAATATCCACAGACAAAATTCTTCTGTTAACAATTCATCATTCACTTTACTCAAGGGGTCAACATTCCCAAAAGCAGAAGAACTGACTTAGATGTGCCTTGATCCTTCATTGAAGCATTTTCTGGAGCCTGTGGTTTGCCCTGTGAACAAAATAAGGAATCAATCCTCTGTGTAATAACTCCTGAGAAGCCTTGGAAATAGGGGGGACTTCTGTTCTCCCCTCACACACAGCTCTCCTGGGGTCTTCATCACTTTGTCTCTAACAACTAGTACTCTAATGGGAGTCTGACTCTCATCTTGGGACAGAGTCAGGGGGAGAGCAGAGTGTGATCAGTATTTATAGCAACAAAGAAAGCCTCATCCTCGTGACTGATTCTTCATGAGTCTGAAGTGCAGGAACTCAGCACAAAACTGCTGACAGCCTTATTACATCCCCTTCCAATCATGAGGTCTTATTGGAGAACTTGCAATGAATATCAGAAATCCCTCTCTCTTATTTTTAAAATTTTTTTTCATTACAATCTATTCAAGATGAAGTACTTTATCTGAGCCCAGGAAAGCAAATGGGAGCCTTTTAGTTGATTTTCATTACATGTGTTGTTTTTTGCTGGAGATCTACAAGACCCATGCACAATGGGTTTTTTTCCTTAAAGTGAATTATTGAGAATTTGGGGGTTTTTAGCAGCCCACCTACACTGCATATGAGAACTCTGTTTTCAAAATATAAAGTGCTATTTTCAGATCAGCCCATTGGGTTTGGTTTTAATGGCATTTCTCATCTTTTCTTCTGCAATGCAGTATTCTTCAAAAGGTAAAAAAAAGGACAATAGAGATATATTAATCAAATATTTAGCCAAGGAAAGGTAGCTGTTTTCTCTGTATGTTATTTAGCTTCTCAGTAGAGAATATTAGAGCATGGTGTTTCCTTGGACTTCAGCCTTTCAAACACTTTCTTAGAATGTTGAAGTTATTTTGCACTACACTGCAAATATCCAGCTAAGTCTGAAGAGAGAGATCTTACAAAGAAATTATGTTTCCATGTTTTGCATTTTAACCAAATATATTAAATTTTCACATTGTTGAAGATATTTAACAGATTATTTTTTAAAATAAAATATTCCTTAAGCTAATTTTAATTCAGTCTAGACCAAAAAAACAGTGAGGTAATTTTGATGCAGTTAAAAAACTTTACAAAAATATGACATCAAAACTATATCTGGAATAATGATTTGCAACAATAATCCCTTTTTACTTTCAATTGATTGTGAACAGCATGTTCCTCAGATGTCTTATACAATATTTATTACACAGTTTCAAAGCTTAATTCTTGGGTTTTAAATTGTGACAATTTGCCTTTTTAGAAAAAATTGCTATTTTTATCTGAAAAGATTCTCGAGTGTATATCATTGTGAAGTTAAAGCACATGACGTTCTTCTGGCCTCTCATTCCTTCTCTACATCTTAAATGGCAACCAAGAGATAAACTAGAGTTGGAAAGAGTCACTGGGTTTTTTCTAGGTACTTTTGCTTGTTATCAAGCTGCTGTATACTCAGTGGGTGGTATTTTGTAATGGTCTATTATTATTAACTTCACTGCTATTAGCAGGCGTTTTCCTTCTTTCATAGATAAAGGCAGTTTGTTGTTTCCCTCTGAGTAATTTTGTTTTATGGGAAATCCTTCTCTAATCTAGAAGAGACAACCCTGCATTTGCAGTATGAGATGGCAGATACCTTCTGCTTGCAATATTGATGCTCAGTGAACTACTCTAGCATTCACCTCTTCTATAGCTGTAGCTGATATTACAGCATCTTTGGAGTTCAGAAATCATGTTTTTGGGGGAAAGAAACCATTTACTCAAGTGAGCAGCACTGAAGGAAGCCCTTGGGAGAAACAGAATTCTTTCTGCTGAAGAAGGGATATGCTGGGTCATAGTTAACTACTGAACTTCTGAACTTCTCTGTGTGGCCTTGCGAGTGGCTCATATTACTTTTTTGTCGCTCTGGCCGCTGACCGCCCAGTGGTCACGGCAGTGACAAGGTCCGGTGCCCCAGCAGCGCGGCTACCAATGACCCGTCAGCAGTTCTGTGCTGCCTGAGAAAGCAGTCAAGGCTGGCTGCAGCAGTGCTGTTGCCGAGCAACTCGGTGAGCGTAAAAGAGAGAGAGAGGGCCAATGGTGCATTTTTGTCCCGACTTTATTTCCACCCCGAAGGGCAGGGGATTTGGTCGGAAGGGAGACAGTCAGTCAAAGGTGTTAGGGAAGGGGTGACAACACTTTTTAAAGGGGGTTGGAGAGAGAGGGGAGCAAGGGAGCAAGCCAGTAAGGGAGGGACATGAGGTAACAGGGAACAAATCATAACATACCAGGGGAGGAACAGATACAAACCAACCAATAGAGAACCAAACCAAACAGAACCTTCCAGCGCTTCATACATAAAGAATAGGCTGCATTATTAAACATGAGGGGTTTGAGCCAATGGGGAGAAAGGAACAGCGAAGCTTCTGGACGGGAGGGAGGAGATGCTGCGACAGTGACACACAGTGGGTGTCAGCCCTAGACTCGGGCTTTGCCCTTGGATCTGCTCTCCGGGTCAGAGTCCTGGGTGGGGAATTCCACCCACTGTATGGCACTCAGCCCCAAGGTGGGCTGGGCCACCGCAACACTTTTTCACTTTAATAAATATTATTTCATATAGGTGCCCCCTTTTCCCCAAATTGCACCAAAGAAATACAGCTCTTTATAAATGGACAGGACTTAATCTTAACACACATCATTTTACTTTAATATCATCCCTGATTAGGATGTAAATAGAGGACTGGAATTTACAAGAAAAGCCATGGTGTTATTTGAGCTGGTAAATAATAGGAACAAAAGAAGAAGAAACAAGAATTATTTTTAGCTGAAAAAGTAATACATAAGGAATAACAAACATTTTACTTATTCAAAAATTTTTAACTTAAAATGATAAGGGTAATTTAAAAAATACATTAAAGAAATTCTTCCAGAATTCATAGCTTGGTCAAATCTACTATGTATGGAAGCTTGGCTAATTCTGTTCTGAAATCAGTGGACGTTTTTGTTATTATTTTTAGTTGAAGGCCTGCTGCAGGAAGTTCAAATATATTCAAATAGGTTTGGAATATACATTTCCTGATTGTATCTTTAATACTTGTAAAATTTTTTTCCTCACATTTTTCACTAAAAATATAAGAACTGTGAAATATGATACATTTTTAACTGGATTGAAAATAAATTGTACCCTATTCTATTTTATATAGAAAAATATACAGGGTCAGTGAGAAATGTTAGCTCCACCCAAGGACACCTCCCAAGAACCTGCTCTTACCAGGATCACAGTCACCCAATTTTCATTGTTTTGTAGACAATTCTTCAGGGAGTTTCTTTTAGAACTAAAGAGAACCTACAGGAGTAAGAGTGGACTGTTAAGGTCAGGCACACGTCATATGCACCAGTCAGATTCAAATGCTCTTTAGAGGACTTGATGATCACGCTGACCTTCTCTGTAAGGATCGGACTATTGATTTTGCAAACTGTTGCTTGGTTTATTCTAGGTCTCAAAATAGCTGGTGTAAAAGAGGATGCATGAAGCTTGCCTCTATAATAATACATGTCAACAAGAAAGCACATGTGTACGCACACACATACACACAGAGAAAAGGGGTCTCAATTTCAGCTTGTCTGGGATATTTTCATACTCTATAATAAAAGTGAAATCTTGAAATCTTCCGTGCTTTTTTTGTTCTAATGGCAGATGGTTGGAGAGGAGCAGTCTATAAATGAATTGGTGCTGACCAACACTGGGCACCATTTATTTACTTTCTGTTTATAAACCTTAATGTTTGTTTTCCATGCATTCTGCTTCATGAAAATGATCACTAAGTACAAGAGTTCCTTTAAATCAGCAGTGACTGTGGTTTGGCTCTTCCTAACAATGTAAGTTTATAGCTTGGTTGAAGACATTCCAGACTCCACTGCCTAGTTCTTTTCTCTTTTTTTTTTTCCTTTTGTGTGTGTCTCTTTATATAACTGATGTTGATTTTGAGTATCTGACTTCAAAAACAGCACACAGCAAAAGAAAACAAAGAAGAAAAGTCAGGGTTTGTGTGGCTTCTTAAATTCAACATACAAAAAATAAAAATCCATGACACTATAAAGGAAGATTCTGTAATTGTTTGATATGATGCTCCCCTTCTGATCTTTATATGATAGATTTCAACAACTAAGTCTACAAAACAGTAAAGGCAGAGAAGCATAGCATTCCAGACCATACAGTCAGCCCACCAAACTTCAATTCTGGCCTCTCTTGCTGACAACATAGTCTGACCTCTAAATCACCTTCTTCTGTCTGTCTGGAATCACCCCTAAATCATCTTTGTCAGAGCAATAGCTGACCTAATGGTACAGCAATGCTCTGTGGGATGCTTGTACAAGTTCTAGAATAATTCTTAACAGCAGGAAGATGTAGAAGCACACTTGGCAGAAGCTGCTGCTTTTGAGCTTCAGGTTTTGGTGGGAAGAAAGCCAAGGCAATGCCCTCAGCCTTCTTCCTCCAATATCTGAACCCTCTGCCTGAGCTGTGGTAAAATCCCATATTTCTCTTGTGTTACCTGTACCCATATCTTAGATCCCATATATGGCAATGCCCTGGAAAAACTCGTCCTCCACTGGTCATTTTGAAGTACGTAGTTTCCCATTGGGTGTTTCCTGGTCCCACCTCTCTTTAAAAGAGCCCTGCAGGGCTTCCTCGTACTTTTTCTTCTGGGTTACCCCAGCCGCTTGGATATCTCTGGACTCACTTCCTGGACCCTCAGAATGCAACACTGGATTCACAATAAATCAGCTGTTATCCCAGAGAAGAGTCCTCTGTGTAGCCTTTTATTCTTGTCAGCGCTAGTACACCACGCCTGGGGAAACTCTCATCCTAGAGGAGCCAGCAGAAACAGGTTATCTGCGTTAGCTAGAACTCTGTCCTCTGGGAGAGTTGTAAAAGCATTGCAACTCATTCCGGCAGGGATTCCGCTCACATAAGGCGCTGTCGCTACCTTGAGAGTGTCCGGGATAAGCGCCTTTAGGAAGAGAAGCTGCAATTTCCTAGCTCTTGTTTCCTAGCATTGTTGATGAAGAGAAGAAAATGTTCATACTGGTGGAAGACAACCTAACTAGTGTCTAGGAAGGCAGTGAGTCAGAGATGTTCAGTGAAGTGATCAACAGTATTTATGAAGATTAAGATGGATTTGTATGATCACTTTTGCCACTGCTGCTTTTTGTAGAATACAAATATAGTGAATTTTTATTGATTATCACAGAGGAATGGAAGAGAACTTAAGTTCTGAGAATTGGGTCATTATCACCTGTATCAGTGCCCCACTTGTAGCTGCTGCTAGGGATGTTCCCAGATTCCGGGGTGTTTATATGCCATGCGGCCACCTTAGAAAAGGAGAAGTCTTCAAGGTAGTAGTGCTCAGTTTCTCCAAAGCCAGATGAGATGTCATCAGCACATTTCTGTCAGCAAGTTAGAGGAGTCCAGCTTGGAGAGAGTTTTCAGGCTAGAAAAGGATTTTTGCCCTTTTCAGTTGAAGTGGAGAAAAATTATCTCAGTTTTAAATTACCCTCTCTCTGAGGAAGGAGATACTGGGTGATTATTTCATAGACTGTTGTACATCAAATTTACCTGCTGCAATTCTGAGTGTTTATGGGATGATAGCTTTCAGTTCAGACCAGACTTACTGCTCCAGACTACAGACTAACTGAAAATGCAGTTAGCTGGTGTGTATTTATCCAGCAGCAAAAGCATAGACTTGTGGTAGTCTTGAGCTTTTGAGGTTCTTATCTCAACTGCCATTTTTCACTAATGACTCCTGCAACAAAGCAACCACTGATACTGGGCAGCAAAACATTGCAACCACAGTTGTCTAATTTGAATACCTCTGCAAACATACAGACATACAAGAAAGTAAACATAAGGTAAGAAGAGTATCAGCTGAATTACAGTCTCTGTTTACATGTACACTCTTTGCCTCTGGCAAACACAAGGTAGCACAAGTGATGCCAGCTCATATCTTTGAGTACTTTAAATGAAGTCCCAAGATCTGTCTCATATTCTTAGAAGAAAGTTTTGTGAGTGCCATCTGAAAATGTTAAGTGCACCTTGTTCAGCTGTTGTTACTCAGGAGTACTAACTGCTAGTAAAAAAAACAGGTTTTAGGTGCTTAGCATTTTGTGGCATTCCTAATGCTGACTCAAGTAGCTGTTGGTATCATGTCTGTGGTCAATTCGTTACTTAAAAGAGGGAACAATAAAATTCAGGATACTAACACAGCTGCTTACACTTAAGCAGTAGCCTATGGTGAAGTGACTGTCTTAATCCTCCAGCTACAAAGATGTCTCTAAGCCTGAGGTGCAGGGAAATTACTCTCTCCACTTGTAATTCTTTTCCTTGAGTTAGGAATGAAAGCCAGCCCTTTCTCACCACGCTTGGTCAGACAAAGATGTTCACTCAGCCTATGCCAACATTTGCTGCTCATGCAGTGCAGGGGGTCTGTATGGGGAAAAGCTGCAGCTGAAGCCCTCACAACTATGTTAAACATGTTTCTGGGGTTTACTTTGGCTTGGCTGCTGCCTGGCTCTGGGTGCTGAGTGCCCATTATTAGGACAAAAAGTGATGGGTATGCTCTCAAGGTTCTGTGCACACTTTAGTTTCATCTGAAAGAATCCATATTTTGTTCTTTAGGAGACTTTCACAATGTGTGCAAAAATATGGTATGGGTGATTAAGAGGTTCATGTTAAGTGCACACCCCTGACCTCAAACACAAAGCTGAGGCAGGTGTAACCCCAGTACCTCACTGATTAGACAGCTGGGTTTGAGAGGCTCATACTGAATTTTAGGTGAACATTTAAAAATCCTATGCCATCCAGAATCCATTTTGGAGCTAGTTAATTCACTGGAATTCTATACACTGAGGCATATTTTCCAGTTTCTTTCCCGTTCATCAGAATTTATTTTTCCCAAGTGTTTCTGTTGACTGGCATTTGGTTAACAAATGGGCCTTTGACCTCCAGGAATGTATGATTCCCTTTTGATAAAAATAGGACATGGTACTCTGTAGTTCAGCTGAGGACCAAGACTGCCCTTGTTGATCATGCCTTAGAATTATATATACATATTTTTTGCATGGACAACTTTTTCTTTCCATGGTTCTTCAGTTTTCATTGCATAAGGCTGTGCCAGAGATCGCTACCTTGTACACATTCCCCAAGATAGAACAAAATTACTGTTTACAGCTGCACAGAGTATTTCATAAACCAGCCTGTGCATTTGTGAATACTAGCTTTTCTGTCTCCAGTGGGTCTCAGAGGAACAGGGATAGCACTATGTTTCTGAACTGCATTACAAAGAGCAGAGCACCTCTGCAAGGACTCCTGGACTAGACAACTGCCTGCTGTTATGGTGGAACACTTTTTTGCTCACACAATTATCAGTGGAAAACCAAAGGCACTTCAGCAGTTACAGTATTTGTGCTTTAATTCTTTAAAAGATAGACTGTAAATTGCAACCCCTTACAAACTAAACCCCTCATCATTTGACCTATTTCTCTTTTCCTCTCTTTCTCCCCAGCCTTTTGTTTGTCTCTTACTGGAGGAGATGGACAGGACCAAAGTCTGGGAAAGCTCTCGGTTGGCTAGAACCTCAAAAACAACATTAGTCACCAGATTCACTTGTATCATCTGCAAGAAAAGCTAGCCAATCAGAAAGGGACAAATGTAACATGGAAGTACTTTATGTAAATCTATAGAGGTTTGTTAGTCTGTTTGTTTTTATCCCCTGAAAGGTTGCCACTTTCAAACATCTCCAAACATAAGCTTTCTATAAATAAAAGACAGTAATTTTTCCAACATTTTGCACTACCAGTTTTACCAGCTCTACACTTCCCATTTATTTAGAAGTCAGACACTAGCCATGTTGTATTTTGAATTTTTCTTCTGACCCTTCTAAGGAAGGGACAAATGGAAAGATGGGTACAAAGAATAACAGATTTAGTGAAATTAAATATCTAATAGTACAGTATCTGCACTTTAAAAAAAAATTTGTAATGTATTTTTCCACTATACTAATAAACTAGTATTAAACTAAATTAATCAGATAAAGAGTGAAACCATCTATGTAACAGTATTTATGACTCTGCTTCAGAAGATTTCTGGTATTTGCATTGTGAAACCTGTCAGGATATTAGCAGCGAGGCCTGCCCCTATCAATAAATTATCATGTGCACAAAGATTGAAACACCCTGCTTTGGTGGTGTATAGCTATATGAAATTTTAACTGAAACAATTATTCATGTGAGATGCAGATCTTGGTTTCTTAGACAGCTGGTTTGAGTGGAGATCTTCACTCGTATGAACATGGGAGTTGCATATGTACATATGTAGTTAAAGGAGGAGTTCTTGGCAATTTAGCACTCATCATGTTGTTTTGCAGACTAACACTGGATATGCTAGACATAAACATATGTTGAAAAAATGTTAGTATGCAGTCCAAAGTTAAAATATGCAGCTCTTAATTTCTTGACAAATCTCTGCATAGTATAGAAAGGAAAGTCAAGCTCACACCATGATCTTGATATTCTGTGAATAAGAGCATGTTAATTTATGGAAAGGGTAAAAAAGCGCACTCTTTGTGGATGACTCTGTGGCAGCATGACACATGAAGGAATATATTCAAAATTTCCCCATAAATCAGCTATCAAGAGTGTTTTAATGGTGATTTCTAGAAAAATTAACTATAGGTCTTGGTTTCAATCCTGAGGCCTGCCCACTGCTAAAGAAAGGTGATATATGACACCCAATCTGAAATCTTCTCAGATTTTTGTTCTTCCCACATTATTGGTTGAGATATATAATTTGTTGTTCTGAGAAGATGTAAATCAATCTTTCCCAAGTACTGACTCCATTCTGTCCCCTCATTTTTGCTGGCATGAACAAGGCTGTGCACAGACTGTCTGCGATACACTGTCACCTGTGATGTTAGTAGTTGGCACACACTGCACTTTGGTGTGATGTCTCAATAAGGTGTGTGCTTTTAAGAAGTATTATGAAAGGAGCAATTATTTTACTCACAGTATAATTAACACATGAAGTCTGAGATAAGTTACTGTGAAGACTAGTATTTCCTCTTTAAAGTTTCAACTCTCATTCAGAAAAAAAAAAATTAAACATATCATAAGGAGAAATGGAAAAATAGTGGTTGAAGTGGCACTGTTACAGATATTACTTATCCAGATGTTTTGGGGCACAGCTTGAACTAGTGGAAGAATTAGGAAGGAATTTTCTCCCTATGCATAGAGTCATTCTAGTAAATACATTTCAGGTAACACATCTTTCCTTGAAGAATCTGGGATTTATTATTAGGAGGATACAGACCTAGAGAGAGCACCTAGACACAACATGTGGTGACTGGTAGTTATAGTTTTCCATCAGATGTCTATACATTATTGTAATATAACTGGCTAGATTCTGTTACAATTCATAACTTGTGAATGCCTTACAAACACAGAAGAATAAGAAGAATGGCTTTCCACTCAGAAGAACTTTAAATACTAATGAGTTACAAACATTTCTGTTCTCTTCCCTCCTGTGTTTGGCCAGACACAGTGACATATCTCTCTTTCCACCCCTGACAGCTTTCAATGCAATAAGTGCCAATAACAATTATGCTAAGTTTGGCTGAATGCAAAATCAGTCTAAATTCCCTCAGCTCTTCAGATTTTGACAACACTACCAGTTTATAACAGACCACCTGTTTGTTTTGTAATGCCTGCCAAAACATTTAAGTGTTAATGAGGAAAGGAGATGCTGGTTTTAATATGTGTGTATATTTATATAATATGCATAAATTCATACACAGCTAATGTACACATTTCTTTCCGCTGAAGCAGATAGAAGATAAACAACTTGATTGCAAGGTGAAGCTGTTTTGTTTTTCTCCTTTAGTCACCTTAATGAGTTTATTTAGCATCAGGTTGCAATGTAGAGAAGGAGAAGTGTTATAAACCCTCTCATGCAAAAATTGTAAAGACCTTCAGTATCTGTCTTGATTTCAAAGTCACAGCTCCATGATGTAGATAGTAGACATCATGGAATGATCCACAGATTGTATATCCAGAAGTCGGTGAAGCTGTGTTATCTACAGCAGCTGTGTTATTTTCACCACACACCAATTATATACAAACAAGCATGCACATGGCATCTTAATGAAAATAACAGTAGAGAACAGGCTCTTTTTCTCTCAAAACATCACAAAGAGTACTAAATATTTCCGACTATCCAAATATCAGACAGTGGCATACACTGAGTGAGCCACGTCTTACAACTTTTTTTCTCTAGCTTTATCATGTGGCACTGTTCCTGCTGAGGATCTAGCCATATCTGTTTCATACATGACTTAAAAGACAGGCAAAGAGAGTGAAGAGCAAAATTTACAAGAGCTTTTGTCCCAACACAAGGTACCAACTGCTGGATTTTCAGGGGTTGTGAGGAACTCTATCTCTCATCTGAATTCTCATGAGAATTTAAAGTTATGAAGACTATTGATTGGAAGAAGTAAATGAAAAACAGAAAAGGTAATAATAAGGAGAAAAAAAGAAAGTGAATAACAGGGAAGTTAGTAACTCCCCTGTTAGTAACTTATTCCATAGCATTAGTTAAAACTAACTAACACATCCCGGTTTACTTCTTCCATTTGAAGTACAACCCTTCAAATGTTTAGAAATATCTTTTTAGAGCATAACAGTAAGCACCAAAATTTTAAATTCAGAAAACTGTATATTTTTACTTTGGAAAATAGTGTCTGCTTTTGCAATTTGTGTTCAAATGGATGTGTCAAAGGGCGTCTGTAAGTGTCAGATAGCACAAAGAATCAAATTTAGATTCATACAGAAATACTGTCTCTTCTGCAATAGAATGCCAGCTGTTGCATTCTGAAATATGTCTGTGATTAAAAAGATATGCTTTTAATCTGATTTGGAAGAAACATCTGAGGCATGTACAGAAAGTGGCAAAAATTCTGAAAAGACTGAATGTCCTTGTCCAGGTCATCAAAAGTCTTGAAGAAACTATCTGATCATCTCAACATCCAATGAGTATCCACATTTGTTCAATAAATTTTGCTGTGGAGTAAAACCCAATTTGCACTTTTTATCTCAAGACTGATTCTGTGTGTCCTGAAGCTTCCATCAAGACATTATTATTTGTACCCAGAAATTTGATATTCTAGTATAAGCAGAGCTATGTATAGCCTGGAGCTGTTTGCATTTACCAGTGTTCAGTCCCTACATCATAACTATTTCACACATTAATGGGATGTATAGCTTTAAGTATTTGTTGTAAGTAGAATTTAAAAGGAGGAAAGACATCAGACCTTTGATAACTTTCAGATGTTTTCTCCCTTTATTGAAATCTACTTTTTTTTCTGGCTTGTCTTTATGCATCCTTTTTAAGCACTAAATTAATTTTAAAAATAATATTAAAAAGCTCTGTCAAGATAAACTGCATTTAAAAACTTAATTTTATCAGTTTTTGAAGTAAATTAGCTTATTTTGCTCCAGAACTGAGACCAAAAAGTTTATTAAGGTGTAGCTTTCCTGCAGCAGCTATTGCTGAATAACTCCATAAATTTGCAGAAAAGCCTAATGACAGCCAAAGTACCTCTGTATTTAAAACGGTACAGATAAGGCCAGACGCAAATGATGCTGAATGTTTATGCTGCTGAGAATGGTAGGATAACCCTGAGTGCTTCCATTCTGTACTGCAGTATGCCTTGCAGACACATTCCCATCATGACCTTGGATTAATCTTTCATTGTATGTCAATGTCTCATCTTTAGAAACAGGACTATTGTGTTGATAAAGTTCATTAGTGAGTGTGAGATGCTCAGATGGCATTGTGATGAGGTAATAGAACATGGATTATGCCTATGTGTAAGCATTTGTTCATGCCAAAACAGGAATTGGGAATGATTTTATCCACATCAGAATAGCTGGAGAGAGCAAACCAGCACAAGGTATTTTTAAGAAGAAGATGCACTATGACAGAGGTCAAATTTTGTAAAACTGCACAGATTGCAATGTTCCTGACTCTATGTTGAGTAAATTCAAAGGCACCACCATCCTCCAGTCTCAGAGTTAAATGGACTAAACTGGTAATGAATCATGAAATGTCCTCTCCTAGTTCATACCATAAAAAATAAGCAGTCCTCTGTAATGACTAAGATAGTTTTGAAGGAAACATTAGATTAAAACTGTGTGTTAAAACAGATAGTAGATTAGAAGTTCTATAGACACACCCAATATTGATTATAACAAAATATGCAAAGAAAATGTTTAACTCCAAGATCTGTGTTGCTTTGTGTTGCTGGCAGTAACACAGTAAGAAAAGAGGATCAAAATCTAATGCTAATCATGTTACAAAAAGTAAAGAGCTACTGGTATCATTCCTTTAAAAAATAAATTATGCTTGATTCTACAAAACTGAAGCAAAATGCTAAAATATGGCAATGGAAATCAGACTAACCTAGAAAATGTATTTCAGGAGACATGACTTACCCTTGGAACTGTATGTCATGACTATTAAAGAAAGAGGCTGAATTTCTGAATTTCTGAATTGGCAGACAATATTATCAAGTGAGATGTTTTGAAGAAACATTTGTTTAGTCCCCTAAACTACAATGATTTTGGCTGGGTGACACCAGATACAAATAGGGATTCTCTTCTTTTCTGGAAGAAAAGTAATAGTCTACGAGTTCTAAAACAGACTTATAATTACCACGAATCTCTAAAATACATCTTTGGCTTTTAAGACAATGTTTTCAGTTATTTGAGATGCACTGACACACTATCTTCTACACAGTAGTACGTATAGTAGTTCTTAAAAGAATGTTAACACATTTGTGTGCAAAACACCAAACCTGATGGGTCTTTTATGGCAAGTGGAGAAGTTTCCTGGAGGTTTAGTTACTGGTGGAGTAACACTTTATCTTGTTCATGGAAGCACCTGGTAACAAAGCCTGTGTCAGGTTTCACATTGCACTGTGCTCCCAGTCGGCGTTCCAGGAAGTTACTGATTAATATCTAAGCTGTGTGTGTTCCATGACTTTTCCCTATCAATTGCCAATGTGTTTTTGGTATCCAGAACCATGGTTTCATAAGAATTTTGTTCATGGATATTTATAAATTGGAGTTGATTGAAGTGCCTGAAATGTGAATATCCTGAAAATACTGAGAAAAAATTGTTGTGAATTTTTTATAGGAATCATTATTAGGAAAGGAGTTAAAAAAAACAAAACAAAACAAAACAACACAACTTGGAAATTGATAACCTACCATATATCCTGTTAAAAACTCTGAATATTACTTTTACCTTTCTGAAGATACGCACACACATATATTCATAAATATGTGCTTTCCTCAGAAACATGATAGTTGATTTCAAAATGTCACCTACTGTACACTCTGTGTTCTATATGTTACAGCAATACTCTAACAGCACTCAAGGTATTTCACTGGCAATTAATTGGACAAATTCCAAGAGCATTAATTAATATTTAGTGTCTCCAATGAAATGGCATGGAAAATACTGAGTAATGCAAATAGTTAATGCAAGTAGGTGTGCCTAAGAGTTAGTGCATCCTACTAACTGCATAGAGCCAAAGAAGTCATGCTGGAACAAAGAATCAGGCAGCCACAACCCCAAACATCTGTGTTTGGCATACAGCCAGCAATGATGTGGCATATATTACCATCTAGAGGGAGAGACAAAGAGGACATTAAGAAAAAATTGACCTTTCTGAAGGGAGAGTACTCAAACATTGACTTTAACTCCTCTGTTAATTAAAAACTGTGGTCAATAAAGTTAATTAGTCAAAAGACTTTACTTATCAAAAATTTTGCACACAATGAGGTGAATTAAATTAAAATAACTTCTGTGAAATTTTTCTTGTTTAAGAAAAAACAAAGAACAAAGTTTGGTTCCTTCCCCTCAGCTCCCAATGTATTTTGATGATGGAAAATATTTTATGAGCAAAGTAAGTAAAGTGGAGGAATCAATAAGACATATAAAATGACTGTTTAAAAACCCTATCATAAACCAGGTTCTTCAATGAATTAGTTATTTCCAGCTATTCTGATCAAGAGCACTTCCCTTGAGATACCGGGTATTTTCAAGATGGTTCTTCTCTCTAATGGATGAAGTCCAAGACATCCGCTGGAAAAAAGTGAGGTTTTGAAATTACAGGGGAAAGGAATTTGTGTCAAATTACTTTTGGAGAGATTTCTGAAAATACAATTATTTCACATTTTCCTTTCTTTTGATGTGAGTAGGGTTTTTTAAACTCAATCAGTTTTTTAACAGTCCACCAAATTTGAAGGCAGCTCAAGGATCAGGGCAATAAGTTCCTAGGACCTCTGCTTTTTAGTGTTTCATGCTAATTCACAATATTTCATAGGCACAGCAGTAGATTTTGCACAGATAAGGGACCATTCTCACCAATTTTGAAGGTGAGATAAGACATTGTCACCATGAACTGTGCTTTTTTGTCAGGCTGCAAGTTTAGAGTATATATTCTGATCCATAGGATTTACTAGTACAGAATTAGTTTTAATTTCCTCTAGTGCTAAAGCATTATGTATTTTCTTTACAGAAGTATTTACTTTGTCACTTTTCAGGAAAGCATCTGAACTCTTAAAAATACTAATGATTTGAGCCTTATGTTGGGTAGCATGAGGGTTGCCTACTGCACACACAATGTATAAATCTCAGCTTGTTAATGTGTGTATCAGGGAAACAGGGGACAAAACTGTTTTCCATATGCCTCTTCAGACTTCAATAATCTCATGATGTTGTTCCTTGCAACTTTGCTGTGCAAGAGATGTTACAACATTCTGCTTTCTAAACCTTAATGGAAATCATGGTCAAAATCTCCCAGGAAGCCTACCTGTGTCCATTACTCTTACAACATCAGTTTGACTGCCCTTCCTTTCAGCTAATCTACCTAGTCTTCCTTCTTGTTAAAGCACCAACTTTGCTGGCAATTTATGTTTTCCAGAAATGTGTGTATCTTCCCTATATATCATAATAATATATAAAAATTAAATCAGCTGTGTGTAGATCATGCTTAGTTTCCTGTCAGTACATCTGTGGCCCATGCATGGAGACAAGAGTGCTAAACAAAAGAGATGTTGTTAGAAATATGTCTCTAAACATATATATGTTACAGGGGCTTTCATTAGAAGGCTGAGCTTTAAAATCTCTGTGACTTTTCTAGTATCACTTTATTCTGTTTCAGTGTTGATCATGATGTCCTTGACTGCCTGTGTTCATAGCTTTAAATCTTCATCTTTCTGTTTGATGGAGTAAAGTTATTAAAAAAATCTTTCTCCCATCTTTTTGTCTTGGGTCATTAGGACAATAACTCTCAGATCTTTTACATCTGAACCTGCAAGGAACACAGAGGAAGGCAACACATACCAGTTCTTCATATGCTTGCAAAGATCATTAGGGCTAAATTTACAGAAAATAGTAATAAATAAAGGGTTATATACTGTATTTTATGTGGTCTATTGGAAGTAAAGCTGACACCTTATTTTAGGTACCTGTATTAGGGGGTTATCATGCCTAGATTTCCTTACACACTCAGTGGACACTTTTCTTAAAATATCTCTGGGGGAATATCTCCCTTTCTGTAGAGCACTTGAGAAGATTTAAGAAACTAAGTGCCTAAATTTGGGCTTATGTCTCACTAAAGAAAGAATTACACCTATATCTCTATGTCACATTGTGTGGAGCTTGGTGCAGAGACCTGTATCCTAGCTTTGGTTTTACTGTTGCACGCTAGCAGTTCATTACTGTTCTTATCCTAACTGGGGCTAGTTGGGGACTGGAGCAAAGTCCTGTGTATGAAGTACTTTTTACAACTGAAAACAGACTTCCTGAGCAGTACAATGCTTTCAAGTGGTTTTGGAACGATTGGATATTCATAATCAACATAAACATGATTTTTCAATTTTAGAAAAATCAAGTACATCCCTAGCACATTCTGGAGCCACAAGGTTTTGTTCTAAGGTGGAAACTGAATTCTTTTTCTCCTTCTGTATTTTACATCAAAATAGCTATCTTGAGGGACATGATAAGGAACAGCCTCTTTACAACACCTTTATTTAGAACACAAAGTTAGGTGCTAAGCATCTACCATTGATTTATTCAAATCTCTATTATGTCAGTTACTTCTGTTGAGAAAACCAGCCATTAAAAGATGTGTTCAAAATTAGAATTACAGTTTAAGTGGTTTTTTTAAATCCTGGATATTTCAGTCTGTCTTTTTCCCATTGGTTACATACTGCTTGATTTTAATTGTATAAAATGTATTAAAATGTACCTGACTCCTTACTAATACCAAAACATGAGAACAAGTCCCAAGTAAATATTTCTGACAAATTTTAGACAGCCAGGAAGAGATCTACCTCACCTAAATTAAGACATCCTGGGTTTGATTCATTCACCCACAAAGACAGCACTGACCCTATGAGATGTCTCTGGAGATCCAACAAGTTCACTTGAGGTATCCAGATAAGACATGGGATGCCCAAGACACTCAAACCCTTTTGGAGACTGTCATATGGGGTTCAGCTTACAGATCAAGGCACTTAAATGTTTATGTCTACTTTATATACTTTACAGTGTAATTATAATCTAGACTTTCTTTATAGGCAATATGAATATATGAAATCATACAGCTATTGAAATCTAGAGAACTATTCAGTTAATTTAAGCATTAATTTATTAAATGTGTTTTTACTGTAGAGTACTTTAAATGCCTCTATAGATGCCACTGTATCAACTAAACTCCACTGACTGTATAGGAGTTTAGATATCATTACCAATACAGGGTCGTCTGATTCTTCTGAGATACTCTAGGGTACCCTCTCTAGCCTATGGCTGCCAGTGCAGAAGACCACAAGTTACTTGTAGGTCCTTCATCAAAATTATTAACAACACATGAATGTCTCACAAACCTTTGGCATCTCAGCCATCTTCAGAAAATACATTTAGAAAATGGAAACAAACCCCATCTTGCCTGCAGTCTCAAACATTGTAGTCCCATAAAAGCATGTCTCTGACCACACTTTCCTGAGATTTTAAGGAATTCCTCTGAACCTGGGGTAAGGAAATGTAGGTGCTTAGCAGGGAATGGACAGTCAAAATTAATAGAAATTTTTAAACTATATGCACACACACAGGCATATATGCAAACTTCTGTCCTCAAAATAAAACAGTTAGCAGTTAGGCATTTACTAGCTCATAAACATAAGAAATCATGGGTTCTAGAATGTTTAGACACTTGATTCTATAAGCAATATCACGACACTATAAATTTCTAGTATATTGGTTTTTTAAGAGATCTAATTGTTGCAATGTTAATGTCCAGTAATGAGCATATAATTACAGCATTCCATTCCTCTAATTGAAGCATAGTACAAAGTAGTTCAAGATTTACTGAGACCAAACTGGTTCAGTTTTAGTATGGTGCACAGGATAATTGTATATCATAGGGAGAATTTATGTCACTGTATGAAGAAACAGTGATGCTTTGGGAACAGTAAGCACAAAAACTCTGAATTCTACCTATTCTCACTTTTCCTCACTCCCTTCTAAATCCTTTTCTCAGAAATGAGCTGTAAGCAAAAGTACAGAGGCCCTCAGAATCTTTCTCTTTCATTACATATAATCTTGGCATGGGGGCTTTATCCTGAATAACTTTTTCTTTTAAATAGATGAGTCACAGAGACCCTTCCAATAGGTGAGGGAAATCCATGCTTTCCATTTGGCTGATCAACAACTGGAGAAACAAATACAGATGTGCTCAGAATATTCATGATGAAGAATCCTATTTGGCAATTTAGCAACAGTTCAGATAATTTTATTGACTTTGTCAACAAACTTGTAAATTAATTGACCAAAATAAAATGTGTTAGTTGCATATTAGATAGTACACTACATGCTGCTAAGCTGCAGCACGTAGTCTACTATTTACACCATTAATTTATTGATGTCAATCTGGACAAGATTGTAAGTTTTCCAGAAAATGTGTTTCATTTTGTTAGTATTTCATATTTTTCCTTAAAAGAGACCTGTTCTGTCATAAGAAAAAAAAAAAAATACCCATGTTTTCCCCGTACAGTTGTATGTAAATGATTTCTGCTGAATGAATGTTCAGCCTTATTTTCTACAGTTTCACATCAGTGCCTGTCATGCAAATTTTTTCTCAATGGGATTACTTGGAACTGTGCTGGTTAGAACTGTATTTGTTCATTAATTTAGGTCTCATTAACCAAGAATAACTCAACAAGGATAAGAACAGATTATGGTCATTGCCCAATGTATATTAATGGTTTGTTTATTATGTAAATATAATTGCGTACTAATGAAATTTGATACTGGGATATTGTTATAACATAAAATTCAAAGTGTCTCTGACAAATATTATGCAAACTTAACCCAGAAGTGTCTTAGACTTGAATGTGCTGTGTTAACAGTGATAACACATAAAGCAAAATATATAATACATGTAAATTCAAGTCAGTATTTTGAAATAAGGTAATCATGCAACCTTAAATGGAATATGCTTTTTTGGTTAGCAATAAAATACTCAAAACTATTTCATCACTGAAAAAATGTATCTACTTGTGTTCTAGGAGAAGATTAAGAAATTCTTAATGCTGTTATACAGCATTGGTTTCAGGTTATGTCACAAAATAACTGGATAGCTAATGATCAGTGAACAGGTGATACATGATCTTTAAAATTCACTACCTTAGAATCTATTAATTATTTGCTTAGGTCAACTTATGTAATTTTATTTATGCAAGTGCACAGTTTATCTGACTAAACAGTGGAACAAGAACTAACAAATTTAAATATTTACAAGAAAATATGTAGTGCCACATTTGTTGTCATGAATACTCCAGCATTAGAACTTAAACGCTGATGCTCCGTCTCCATGAGTCTGTTCTAAATTCAGGATGAATTTTATGAAAAGCTAAATCAACCTTTACTTTAAAATGTAACTGACTACTAATTCCACTCCTATGTCTCACAGTATCCTTAGTCACAGCTTCAAATGTTACTTTTAAAAATGGGGCAGAAGTTTTATTGACATACTCAACTAACTTGAGCTGACCTCAAGCATATAATTGCAAAGATAATTGGGATAAGGCTCCTTATTGGGCAACAATATCTTCCTAAGGCACTCCCAAATGATTTCGCTCCCTGTCTTTCCCCACCTTCTGTTGGTAGGTACTTGTTCCTGCTTGTGTTTCCAAGCTTTTTCCTCCCTGGGCTTTGCCAGCTTGAATCCTGGGGAAAGAGGGGGGTGGAGACACTGCAATACATCCTGGACAGGGGAAAAATGTTCCAAAAGTTTGCCCTTAAAAAGTAAGCACCACAAAGAGAGCTAGACAACCAGTGAGGGACTGGAGCAATATACAGAGTAAAAAGATGGGGAAAGTCTAAAATCTACAGGTAAAAATCTACAGAGCATAGGCTGAAATTTGGAAAAATTAAAGGCCTGGTCAAAAAGTTTCAGACAAAAAATTGAAAATTTTGTGTTGCTCCTTCTGCTTTCTGGAGGATCTCTGTGGAAGAGGTGTCTCAGTTTCTCTATGGCAGTGATCTGCCACTAAAAACAAGTTTGCCTTAATGTTCCGTCACACCTGTACACCTGAGAGACACTTAGGAGATATTTTAACCAAGGTGTTTTGCAGGACTCATTTTTACTTCAAGCATCTGATAATCTTTCTTAGAACATGAAAGTATGATCACTAGTCATCTTATTTAAACAAAACACTTCCTCAAACCTATAAACAGGGAGCGAGAAAATTTTTCTTGGCACACGTACTCATATACTTTGTGAGAAATATTCATTCATTCACTGTTAGCAAATAAATGTAAAATTGCTCCTTTCCTGCTAAGGCATCTCTCTCTGCTACGTATCTCTGCAGCTGCATAATTTCAGTGGAAACAGTCTGAAGAGTGTCAAGACCATACACAGGAATTCCTTCTAGGAGTAAGTCCCTTTAGAATTTCAAATTGTTTCCTGTGTCTGCCAGAAGTACTGTGAGCAGGATAGAAGTGCAGAATATGATCTAAGACACTCTGGAAACTACAGAAAAGAAGGTCTACCTATGTAGCTGGTTTACAGAGTGTAATATGAATTCTTACGGGAGAAAAACCATGCAAAGTTTCCCTTCTGAAGTATTCCAAAGGTGAAGAATTTTAATATTGTTTAGGCTTTTAAACATACTCAAAGGTTCACGCCTCACATAACTGGTGATGACTAATGCCACAATACTTGTGTGTGTGTGATTGTTCTTTTGCAATATCCTGAAAAATCCTAAGCCAGTGCAGTTTGGACAGTGAGAGCTATGAAATGTTTAAGTGGCATTGTCAAAGTAACTTCAGTAAGTTTTTAACAGTTCTGGAAAATTATCTGGACTGCAAAAGCAAAACTTGCTGCCTTTAATGGCCTCAAGTGCTCTCTGGCAACCCCCTTGCTATCAGAGGGTAGTTTAATAGTGTAGAGACAGCTCAGGCTGACATCAATACCTTTCAAATAGCACTGAGATAATGTTGAACATGGAATTCTTTTGAAAGCTATGAAAAATAAAGGTCTTGCTTCATAAGTTATGTAACTAATTATTGTTACTACTCATGACTTTTCACACATAAACCTTGCATCAGTTTTTATATGTGATGCAAACTGGAGAAGACTTCAAACCTGGATTCTTGAATTCAGAGGGCCTTACATTCTCTCTGAACATAATGTTTTGAACTGAAATTCAGCAGATTTTGACAACAATTGGGGAAAAAATACACTTTATTTCTCTCCACACAATAATTGCACCTACAGTGTGAATACAGAGCTCACCACAGACATTATGCTATATACTTTTCTGCTCGGATAGTACTAGTAGTCTAAGTTGGAATACAGCTTTATTGTCAGACAAGTAAACAAATAAGATTAAGGAGAGGAGGCATGGTGCAATCATCAGGCTGAAAGAGGGTGAGTTGTCTGAAGAGTCTGTCTGTGTTGAGTACAAACTGCTAACTGTCCTGTGCTGGTCTGTCTTAAATCATGCAACCACCATTAGACAGAAGCAAAGAGGTTAAAATTTAAATAAGAATCTACTTGTCAAACCTTTCTCTATTTCCAGAGGATGACACAGTTCAATCTTTGGTTTTTTTTGTCATGAGTGGATTTTAATTGCTGGTGTAGTCACTTTTATCAACATATAACTTATCACAATGACTCTAATGCTTTTATGATAGCCATCACAATTGCTGGAAATATCTTCAGAAGTCATTCACATTCCTCTGAGCTGGAAGAATTCCAGAGTTTGTATTGTTTTGCTATGAGAATAGCTATAAAAGAGTGTTATCTGCTGGAAACATTTCCTTCTCTGTTTGAAATTTTAAATTGCTATCTGATTAGTTTGCTGTAAATTACAGAGTTAAATTTGACGCAGTATGCATAGCACTCTGATCTTTAGTGGTCATTAGAATTACAAATGCACACAGTGCTGGCTCCTGACCCTGCTGCCATCTGAGAAATGGCTACTTGCTATTCTGCTTTGCTGATACACTACACTGACAAGAACCAAGCTGACACATGTGAGGAGAGGCTTAAACTGCCAGCCTGTGGTTCACAAACAGCTGTCTTTTCATGAAAATTCATCACTGTTAAAAATAAATGAAGCCGTTTGCTTGTGGAATTTGCCTCACCGGTAGGAACACTAACAGTTGAGATTGCCTCATGCTAAGCCTGTACATATCTCTTAAAGGGTTTGTTAAGGTCCAGTTTTATAAGGTTATTTAGACATTTCTCTGCCTGAATTAAGGCTCAAACGAGACCATATGCCAGTGTCAATACTATGGATTTTATTTGAAATTGAAGACATGAAAGAGAAAGAAAATCAAAGAGAGAAATAGAAAAAGAGGTAAGGGGACATAAAGAGAGTGACAGAGAAAGAAAGTATCACCACTCCATAGATCCCAACGATGTTGTGTTGATCCTCTCCAGCAGGTCTTCTTGGGGGTGAGGGTCCCCAAAAAGCACAGAATTCCATGGGTTAATATACACTCAGGCTGGGTAGGAAAATCCAGGCACCTCCCCTGGGGG